>CM070874.1:36490582-36803082 GCA_036365515.1 Torymus aiolomorphi
CCACGAAGAAGTTTATATAACATGCCCTATCTCGACTTAACGGGAGAAGAACGGCGTCATAATGAAGGTGGAAAAAGAAGAAGAAAAGTAAAGGGTTATATTATGGCCGAGTACCGTGCACCATGGATTCGGAAGCCTACAAGACCCATGAGGGTACCTACCGCTACTCCCCGTATGCCAATTCTCGAAATTTAATTATATTTCTTTTTAATTAAATTAATATTAATATTAATTATTTTAGTTTAGTTTATAATTTAATGTTTTCCTAGATATTTTTGTAAGCAATGTTTTGTAATTATATATTTTATAATAAAATTTCAATTTATATGTTTTTGTAATAAAATTTTAAATTTGTAATAACTTTTGTATTTTATTTTAAAATAAAAAAAAAAAATAGTATGAATGAATGGATTTATGAATGTTTATTTTAAATGAAAAATATAAGAATAAATGATTGAAAGAATGTTTGATTGAATACATGAAATAAATGTAAGAATGAATCTTTATTTTTAATAAAAATGTGTATGAATGCATATAAAAATATAAAGAATGAGTGATTGGAATAAAAATATAAGAATGAATGGTTAAAAAAAAGGTTTATTATTAATAAAATGTGTGGATGTATATGTCAGAATAAATGGTTAAAGAGTGTATGTATATAAATGTTTGCTTTATAATAAATTAGTGTGTGTGTGTGTGTCGTGTGTGTTTGTGTGTGTGTGTGTGTGTGTGTGTGTGTGTGTGTGTGTCGTGTGTGTGTCATGTGTGCGTAAGCGTGTGATGTATGTAATATGAATGCGTATGCGTGTAAGAATATATGTAATGTAAATGAGTATGCGTGTAAAATAGAAGCGTGTACGAATGAAAGTAATATAATTAAGAGTGTATGTGCGTAAGCGTATGAATGCGTATGCGAATGAATGCTTGTATACGGATGGTTGGGTAGATCAATACGTGTGGGTGTGTAAAATGTGGATGGATAGATGACTACGTGTGTCTGTATATGTGTACGTCTGGGTGTACATATGTGTACGCCTGGGTGTGTATATTAATTTAAAAAAAAGAGAGAGAAAATGGTGAGAGCCCCAACCGACGCTCTCTACCTGTGAGGAACATCCATACTTTTTATACAAAATACATTTTTCCCCTCCATATTTTCTGTCTGTTTTAATAGTTTTTTATTTTATTTACAAAGTACATAAATATATTATTAAATTATCTTACATTAAAATTATTAATCTTTTTATACATGGAGTTTAAGAGCTCAGTGGTGAGTTCTCTGCTACTTTCTGTGCGAGGTAGTGCTACCAAACCTCTACAATACTCCTCATCATGACTGCAAACGTTTATATTCTCCCAAGATATATGTGGCGAATAATCTAGGACATTTTCGAGCAGCCACCACCTCAAACCATCAGCATTTTTTACTGCACACACTGGTTTTTCACATAAGGGATGTTTAGGGCACTTAAACGTTTCTTCTTTCTTAAGTTTTTTGAGTGATGGACAGCCAAGCTCCTCTATGTTGGAGATAAACCTAAATATATAAGTATTTAAAAGTGAATTTATGGAAAAAAAAATATATAATAAATTTATTTTACGATAACTTACTTTCCAGGTATTATTTCTTGAAGCCATTTTTTCTTTTCATACCCTTTAACATAGATAACCTTAGCGTTTTTCAACTTATATTGCAAAATCGTTAGGCTGCTGTAAGGGTACATTCCTGAATTCCACGGTATTCCATGAAACTTATTTTCTAGCCATTCATTGACCGATTGATTTAAAAGTTTATTCCATCTGCAAGGTGGTTGGAAACAGTATACCGATGGAATTTTATTATCGGCCACCTCGAGGATGGCAAGCTCTTTCGCAACAAATAAATTCGAAGATCTTCGAAATCCCTGTACGTCTACGATGATTTCCATTTTCTTGGTGAGTGCTTCTCTCTCTCTCTCTCTCCCTCTCTCTCTGTAGTTGACACCAACTCGAGAATCTGTCGACTGTGCCGCTGTCTCTGCTGCGTCTCTTCTTATAGCCGTGCTGTTCTAGAAGGTTCTCTCCCCTCTCTGAAAATTCTCGAGCTCGGAGAGGGCTATAAGAGGAACTGCTGTGCCCGCTTGGCCTCATTCACTCATCCGGCCAAGCACCAGGAGTATCTGCAGAGAGAGAGCCGTCCACCGGGTAGGAGTTCTTGGCTGAGGTATCCAGGACTTGCTGCTGGCTGACAACGAAGAGGTCGACTGTGCCGCTGTCTCTGCTGCACCGCTTCTTATAGCCGTAGCTGCTTCCCCCACTCCTTGATTTACCACCACCGCTGCTATTCTGGAAGGTTCTCTCCCCTCTCTGAAAATTCTCGAGCTCGGAGAGGGCTATAAGAGGAGCTGCTGTGCCCGCTTGGCCTCATTCACTCATCCGGCCAAGCACCAGGAGGATCTGCAGAGAGAGAGCCGTCAACCGGGTAGGAGTTCTTGGCTAAGGAGTCCAGGACTTGCTGCTGGCTGACAACGAAGAGGTCGACGGTGCCGCTGTCTCTGCTGCACCGCTTCTTATAGCCGTAGCTGCTTCCCCCACTCCTTGATTTACCACCACCGCTGCTATTCTCGAAGGTTCTCTCCCCTCTCTGAAAATTCTCGAGCTCGGGAAGGGCTATAAGAGGAGCTGCTGTGCCCGCTCGGCCTCATTCACTTATCCGGCCAAGCACCAGGAGGACCTAGGTTATGGCTTTCCGCAAATGGCTCCTCAAGCATCCGCGAGGGTATAGTAAGCAACTTACACTTTAGGGTGACAATATTATTGCAAATCGTGAAGAATATTATTATTTTGAGAAATAAGATTAGGGAATGTAATAAAAAATAAAATTAAAAAAAAATAAAAGAAAGAGAGAAAACAATGGAGAGAAAAGTTTTCGAGATAATCGGTGGATGTTCCTCACAGGTCGGAAGCGGTGGTTGGGGCTCCTACCATTTTCTCTCTCTCTTTTTTTTAAATTATGTTTCCATTTGACTGCGATGAGTTAATCAAAGAGAAGTCATACACTAACTGGTCAATATGCTTCTAGAAGTTTTTTTTACATCTTAAAGTTGTTGGAATACTCCCACCACCATCATCACTTTTGCTCACCACTAGGATGGGGATATAAGGAAGCTGCGATCACAGGATTGATCATTCCAGCGAGAGGCATCGAGTGAGAACAACCTACTATTGAGAGAGATCAGCGTATAAGAAGATCATCTTTTCAGCTAGCCATAATTTGGGACTTCAAGTTATCGTAGAGCTACATTATTTCAAGCTGTGATTTCAATCAGAAAGGATGGCGCAACTAAACATTTTCGGTGAGAATATAAAGTGTTTATGGGAATCTTTAGAATATGCAAAGAATGGTATTGCGGTCTCTAGTGATATACAGCTGTGGTTCGATATGTGCATCGGCCATATTGAAGAGATGCAGAAGATAATATCTTCAGGAACGCTGACTAGAGCTCAGAAGAAGAAGAGTCAAACTTTTATGACACACTTGCTCTATATTCAAAATAAGTTGCGAGAGTTTCTTAAGACAGGTGGTGAATTAAGACAAAATCCATCAGCAGTGAGTTAAACTAGTGTGAAATGGGATGATGTGTTTTCGGCGTTTGAGAGAAGAATAAAATCCGGTGTGATAATAAACCTGGGGCATTTGGACATCGTCTCATTCATGAAAGATGCTCAAGCTGTGTTCAAGTCGAAGATTGAATCATCCCTCAAGGAGTATAACGCGCTCAAAGTGAAGGCTGAACTTGCTGCGGAATATGTGATACAGAAAAGTGACTCGATAAGTGCTGAAGTAAAATACTTTAACACAGAGAATGTACCTATTTACAAAGTTACGGACTTGAAGGAATGTTTTGAACTTAATATTGAGCAAGTTATTCAGCGAGAGATGGAGGAATTCGCGGAAAGAGATTCGGGATGGAGTTTACGTCAGATTTTAAGTCTCACGATAAATATTAATAAGTTTGAGCCGATGAAGGGTAGTTCTTATATACCACTACCTAAAGAAATACTTATAAAAAAGGCGTGTATAAATGTTCAAAACAAAGATAATCAATGCTTTAAGTGGTCTATATTAGCTGCACTACATCCTCAAAAACGTGATTCAGAGCGAGTTAGTCTGTATAAAAAATTAGAAAACGAACTTAACTTTGATGGAGTAGAGTTTTCTGTTACACTGAAACAAATAAGTAAATTTGAAAAACAAAATCATGTTTCTGTTGATGTTTATATTTTAAATATGTGTAACAGTAAATTTCGGGTTAATCCGTGTTATGTAACATCATTAAAGAAAACTGTGCATGTTAATTTACTTCTTGTACAAGACTATTACATAGATGAGAATGATGAAGAAAATAAGGAGGTTAGCAATGAAAACACTTCAGCTCTAAAATTTCACTATGTTTGGATAAAAAACTTATCGCGCTTGGTGAGAAGTCAGTTAACATCCGTCAATCAACAGTGTTTCATCTGTGACCGATGTTTACATTTTTTTAAAACAAATGAGAAGTTATTGAGGCATGAAATCGACTGCACTCAACTTAATAAATGTAAAATTAAATTACCCATAGCGCAGGATAATGTTCTTTCATTTAAAAATTTTAAGCGACAGATCAAAGTACCTCATGTTATTTACGCAGACTTTGAATGTTTATTAAAGCCTGTGAATGATGAATCATTGCATGCATTTCAAGAACATGAGGCTTACAGCATTGGATACTATTTGAAGTGTAGTTTCGATGACAGACCGTCTGGCTACCACAGTTACCGACTGGAAAAAGCCGGCGAAATGACTCCTGCCGAGTGGTTTGTATACAAACTTTGGGAACTCGCTGATCATATAAATAAACTGTATAATGCACCTCAACCGATGAATTTAAGTAATCAGGAGAATAGAAACTTTGATGAAGCTAAGTCATGTCATATTTGTGGTAAAGCGTTTTTACCCACGAACAAGAAAGTGAGAGACCACTGCCATATCACTGGAATGTAAGTATTTTATTTATTAATTATTTAATAAACTATTAAAACATTTATTTAATTTATAATATTGTTTATGATTTCAGATATAGAGGTGCTGCTCATGAAGGATGTAATATCAACTATAAAGATGCAAGGTTCATTCCAGTTGTCTTCCACAATCTTACTGGGTACGACTCCCACTTCATCATCAAGGAACTTGCTAGTGATACTATCTTCAAAGGGCGTGTGCAACTTATTGCTGAGAACAAAGAGCGTTACATATCGTTTTCGAAATATATTGAAGGTACTGATTTCAATTTCAGATTTATAGATTCCTTCAGGTTCATGGCATCATCCTTGGAGAAATTGGCGTCGTATTTGGATAAGAAAAATATTGCCAGCAGTTATGGAAGATGGATATACAGAAGTACAAATAAAGTTGTTGCTGAGAAAAGGCGTTTTCCCGTATGATTACGTTTCATCACTCGAAAAATTGGAGGAAAAAGAGTTGCCTTCAAAGGAAGACTTTTATAGTAAATTAACTGAGTGTGGCATTGTGGACACTGAATATAATCATGCAAAGACGGTCTGGAATACTTTCAATATCCGAACGCTTGGTGAGTATTCTGACATATATCTGAAAACAGATGTGCTTCTATTAGCAGACGTCTTTGAGAATTTTAGAACAACGTGCGTCGAGGCTTATGGCTTGGATCCTGCGCATTACTGCACTACTCCAGGATTAACGTGGGATGCCATGTTGAAGTGTACACAAGTCAAGCTCCAGCTACTCACGGATATAGACATGCTGATGTTTATTGAGAGGGGAATCAGAGGTGGAGTCAGCCAATGTTCCAACCGCTGCGCTAAGGCAAACAACAAATTTATGTCTGATGGTTATAATCCAGACGAAGAGGAAAAATATTTAATGTACTACGATGCTAATAACCTGTACGGATGGGCTATGACGCAATACCTACCAGAAGGAGATTTTCGCTGGGTGAAAAATGTAAACGAACCAAATTTCTTTGACATTCCAGATGATGATCCTATCGGTTATATCTTGGAGGTGGATTTGGAATATTCGGTAAGTCTTCACGATGATCATAAAGACCTGCCTCTGTGTCCTGAACATATGGCTCCGCCTGGTTCTCGTCAAAAAAAGTTGCTGACTACTTTATTCAACAAAAAGAGGTATATTATTCATTATCATGCCCTGAAACAAGCTCTCAAACATGAACTAGTGTTAGAGAAAGTTCATAGAGCACTCGAATTCAAACAGAGTCCATGGCTCAAGCCTTATGTCGAATTAAACACGGAGAAGAGAAACCAGGCGAAAAATGAGTTTGAAAAACTCTTCTTCAAACTTCTGATTAATGCGGTGTATGGTAAGACAATGGAAAATGAGCGAAAACGAGTAGATGTGAAACTTGTCAACAAGTGGACTGGCCGCTACGGGGCAGAGGTATTGATCGCTAACCCTAATTTCCATAGCCGCTCAATCTTTGATGAAAACTTAGTTGCCATACAACTCGCTCGAACTGAGATTACAATCAGAAAGCCGATTTATGTCGGTCTTAGCGTTCTCGGTATCTCTAAGACTCTCATTTATGATTTTCATTATTCGTATATGAGACAACGAGTCGGTAAAAATAGCAAACTTCTCTACACTGACACAGATAGTCTTATATATGAAATTCGAGGAATTAACATGTACGAGATTATGAAGGAGGATATCAACAAGTTTGATACTTCAAATTATCCTGAAAATAATCAGTTTGAACTAACTCGTAAGAATAAGAAAGTCATAGGATTAATGAAGGACGAATGTAACGGTAACATTATGACTGAATTCATCGGACTTCGAAGCAAAATGTATAGCATCCTCATACAAAACGATAAACCTATTAAAAAAGCCAAGGGAGTCAAATCAACTGTTGTGAAAACAAGTATCACTTTCGATAACTATCGAGACTGTCTTTTCAAAGAGTCAACGGTGATCTGTCAACAGAATAATATACGTTCTAAGAATCACATCGTCCGAACCGAGAAAGAGAAGGAGGTTGCTCTAAGCTTACATGATGATAAACGTCATCTCCTTATGAAAAGTACGAATACACTTCCTTGGGGACAATATGGAATCTTCGATGAGGAGGAGGACCGAGAACTTCTAGAAAATTTGATACAGCTGGAGGAGATGGTGGTGGAAACGCCAATCACGAGTGAAAGTGATGGAGAGGGGAAAGCCGACGGAGATAAGGAGCGCGCGTCGAGCAGCCAGCACATTCGTTCACTCGACGAGCCTGAGAACGGAGAGCCTTCCAGCAAGAGACTTAGACTTTGAACAACTCAAACACTTTAAGGTAAGTATTTCATTTATTGAATTGTAATATTCTTTGAAAATAGTTAATATTCTCTCTCTGTTTTAGAATGGACTTTGCCATGTTAAATCGGATCTGTTCAAATACCTATCTTCCAAAGAAGAATCTGCCCGAACTACAGAAGGGTGAGACGTATATAGTGACAGAGATCAAGCAGGTCAGCACCAAGTATGGATTGAAGGCCGTTGTCGTCATAGATGGAGAGTTCCAAGTCTTTCTTCCCAATCGAGTTTCTAAGGCCCTCGAGGAGAATGGGAATTTGTTCGATGAACTTGCCGAAAGGGCTAATAAGTATAAATTATTTTTATTGTATCAAGGTGAACAACATTTTGAATTTCGTAAAGATTAAATTTATAAATAAATTATTAATATTGTAATTTAATTAATAATTTTGTAATGTAAATTAATACGCTTATAAAATAAATTTAATAAAAAAATAATAAAGAGAAAGTTTACGGAGGGAAAAAATGTTTGGTTGTTCCTCACAGGTAGAGAGCGTAGGTTGGGGCTTTCACCACTTTCTCTTTATTTAATTATTAAACAAATTATATATCTTTCTTATTTATCCAACTGTTGTGAGAACTGTAGAAACCAAGCCATTTTACGTAAACTTGATTGCCACGTTTCTTGATCACTTTTTCTACCAGATAAATATCTGGATATTTTACTTTTAAAAGTTCTTGTTCATAGAAGCAACCTGAAACCGGATGATTTTGATAATCTTTTAAATGGTAAGTAACAGGATTTGTTTTTGATACTTTAACTATTGTAAATATCTCAGTCGACCAATTAGGCCTATATCCTTTCTCAAATACTTGCTTTAATCTGCTTATGCGTACTCTATCATTAACTTTAAATTTTTGTTTTTTTACAGGTTGAGATTTGCTGGAATATTGTGTTAGAACCTGCGCTTCGTTGACTGTTGTAACATCTTTTGCTTTCATATGTATAGTTCTGTGTTTCCTATTATTGTAAGCAGTAATCAAATCAGGTAAGATGGCAAGCCACTTAAAATTTCCACGCAAACTAAATTGCATCCACATCTTGTTTTTCAACGTTCGATTGAATCTCTCACAAATAGATGCTTTTAAGTTGCTGTATGTGGAGTATAGGTTAATTTTATACCGCTTCATCAAATTCTGAAAGCTTGAGTTGTAAAATTCTTTACCTCTATCTGTCTGTAAATTTTTTGGTGCTCGATCTTGAGACAGAACTAATTTAATTGGGTACAGCCCAAGCATAATTAGAAAATACATCTATTACAGTGAGCATATATCTGTAGTCTTTATTCTCTCTAGCGTAAGGCTGCATTTCAACTAAATCAGCTTGCCAAGTTTCATCTATGCCTCGCATATCAAACTTACGGCATTGATAGTTTCTTCGAGCAGGTTTATGCAACTCTTCTACTACTACTTTCTTTTGATGATCCATACTTCGATGTTGACTCTTTGGTATCTATCGAATTACTGTTCTGTGATAACTGAAGTATCATTTCTTTTATACTCTCCATTTCTCTCTCGAGATTAGTAATTTTTTTATCTAATTCATCTCGATGAGCTTCCACTATATCATCTAAATTATTGAAATCATTTCTCAATCCATATATAACATTGATGACTTTCTCAACTTCTCCCTCCACTATACGCTGTAATGATTGCACATTGACTGCATCGTGTAGATCATTGGGTGTTCCTACATTGCATAATCTCTTATTTTCAAGATCAAACTGCCCATCGGATGTGATTTTATATCCCACTCCTGGAGGACCTCTAATGCCCTCTCTTTCTTTCAGATTTCGTCCGAACACGTCAACACTCATCTTGATACTGAGCATTGCATTAATTTCACCTCAGTATATGTACCCAGCCTCGCGAAGCTCTTCGATGATGGAATGGATTTCATTGGTATGACTCTGATTTCCAGCTAATCTCTCAGCTATTAGTAAACGAAGACGATCCACAAGTTCATTTGGATCATCCCAGTACACATAATCTAACATTGAATTTTTTCGCGCAATTTTATGTCTAGGTAAGACACCAAAACCACTCTTTTTATCAGGGGTCATCTTACGCTTTTTAGATTCATTAAAGAAAAGAGGAACAATAATTTCATCATATTTCTTACTGTTGTATTTACGAATAGATTCATCACCTCTGTATCTCTTTTTGTGAGCATTAGTTGTCTCAAGAATACTGCGATAGTTTTCTAAGTCATGTGAACTCACATACTTTCGCTCAGGATTTTTTGTAATTAATAACTCCAAAAGTCCTCGAGTCTTTGGATACTTTTCATCTTCTACTCTAACGTAATCACTATCAAAGTGTATCGGCGTATTGCCGATTATCATTTGACCATGTTCTTTGCGTACTCCGTAAATTTTATCAAGATACTTACTATTTTTCTGACTAAGCATGCGTATGTATTTATTATCTAATAAATTACCTCCTTCTTCGATTTCACTATCTGCGGTTTCAAATGAGCTATCTATTTTGATATTTTTAATAGTATTATTTAAAGTATCATTACCGTATGTCTTGTCGAAAGTACTATCAGGAATATAACTAATGTCTAAAGTATCATTGGTTTTCTGATTCGTCACATCTTTTTCCGATTGAATATGGTTTTTCGACGTTTCAACAAGTTTCTGAAGAGGATCAATAATGGGTTTGAAAGTATCTTCCATTGCTTTCTCAAAAGTATCTTTTCCATACTTCAACAAATTATATTTGTGTTTGACTGCATTGCGAGCTTTTAGAAGCTCATGAAGTATATCCTTTCTTCGACTGAATTCTGCTATGTTGACGCTTCAACGTTCAGTTGTAGACTGTGAATGAAAGACTAAGTGCCTCCCATATTTATAGCAAAACAGTCAAAGCCCTTACGATATCTTCCTCCATTGATTGGACTATCCTTGTCAATCATTAGAAATCCATATTTCTCATCTCTCCAACATTTAACACATAAATCTTTAAACTGTGTATAAGTCATATCAGAATTAACATGATCTTCATACAGGTGTTTTAAATTAACATCATCTTGCCGAAAAATTACCAAAAGATTTACATTATCCCTGACGAGATGCTTTGGAATGTGAGCATATGACTGAGAAAGATAAAAACAGTCTACATTTTTATGTCTACCCATGCAGAAAAATGCTTTAACATGGTTTTGTTTTTCACAAGCTATATCGTCGAATATAATGATTGAGTTTGGAAGAGCATTTTCAGGAGCTATAACATCATCGTGTTCGCTGTAGGAGAAATACTGCACGCCCTCTAATGGTTCTATAAGTTTCTGAAGAAATTTATATTTTGGTTGATTCAAAGATTTTGAATATGTATGAACATTCTCAAATCGAACACCATTGGAATGTGTAATAAGTGCAAGCAAACTATTGGTTTTTCCACAATTTGACGGCCCACAAAATACAGCTCTAATACTGTTTGGAAGTAAGTCTCCATGCCGCTTTGTCTTTTTTTCTTGCTCTACGATATTATCGAAATTAAATACCGGGAGTTGAACAGAGTGTTCCTTGAAATTCATGTGTACAGTACAAGGTCTCGATCGCAACTGATCTTTCAACTATAAATAGAGCGCTTTTATACTCGCGGGGCTCAGTCTTCATCGAACCTTCGTGGTGTGATGATCGTATACATACGACGTCGAGGTCGCGGTTTAATCAATAAAATTCTCAACAGTCTTCCAATAGAACTTCATTTACCAGGATATCAGTACTGCGGACCAGGTACTAAGTTAGCAAAACGTTTAGCTCGAGGTGATAAAGGTATCAATCTACTTGATAGAGCTTGTCAAGAGCACGACATAACTTATTCTCAGAACAGAGAAAACATTGAGTCTAGAAACAACGCGGATAGAGTTTTAGCACATAAGGCGTGGCAGAGAGTTAAGGCTAAAGATTCAAGTATTGGCGAGAAAGTAGCTGCTTATACAATTACAAATATTATGAAAGCCAAATCAAAACTCGGAATGGGTGTAAAGAGAAAACAGTCAACACGGTTAAACAAGATAATAAAAGCTGCTTCAAAATCAATGGTTAAAAGTAACTCCGCTCGTAAGGTGATTCTCTCTGCTTTGAAAGGTGCTCGTTCTGCTGTCAAAAAAGCACGTGAAAAAAGTAAAATTATCATTCCGCGCGTTTTACCGTTACCCTCAAAAGTAGGTGGTTTTCTACCGTTTCTTGTGCCAATATTTGCTGGCCTGTGTGCTGTTGGGGCAGTGGCTGGTGGTGCTGCTGGCATAGCAAAAACGGTTAATGATGCGAGTACAGCTAAAAAGCAATTAGAAGAGAATCAGAGGCATAACATGAAAATGGAAGAAATAGCATTGGGAAAGGGTCTCTTTCTGAAACCGTATAAAACAGGTGCAGGTCTTCGTATAGGTGGTAACAAAAAAAAATTCAGGCTGAAGAAAAAAAAAAGAACCCTGAAGTGAGATTACCACAGAGGGCTCTCACAGATCTCGATCTAATTAAGTATGCTAAAATTCTAAAAATCCCATATTTTCGCGGAGTCTTTATGCGAAATGCTTTACCTGCAAGCGGACCTCATAATCGGGAATTAGCCATTGTAAATTTAGATGATAAAGATGGGCCTGGAACACATTGGCTAGCATATCGCAAACATGGTGAGAATGTACTTTACTTTGATAGTTTTGGAGATCTTCAACCACCTATTGACTTAATGCTATATCTACGTGTAAATGAGGTTAAATATAATCATGAGATATATCAGGATTACAATACATTCAACTATGGTCACCTTTGTCTCAAGTTCTTATGTAATAAGCTCGGTCAGGCTATATAAAGGCTAGCGCAATGATAATTTAATCATTCTATATTGAATAGTCATGGAGAATACATTGACGTTAAGTCTCTCCGGTAATTCATCAGTTCTCGAAGTACAGTATTTTCCACCTATTGAACTTTCAGAAAACAAAAATTACGTTCTCGGTTTAGTTGAACTTTTAACCTTCAATTCCATACCAAATATCGATACAGGCAATAATAAGTTTTACGTGGGTAAAGAAGAGTTATTTTTACCAACTGGTAGTTACGAGATAGAGGATATAGCAAACTTTCTCCGTGAAACTTTAACACCCAAAGGTATTTCATTCAGTCTGAAGCCAAACAATAATACACTTCGCAGTATTATTAAGTGTAGTCAGCCTATTGATTTTCGTCCTCAAGATTCTATTGGTCAACTACTTGGCTTCACCAAACGCGTTCTAGAAGCTAATTTAATACATAATTCAGATTTGCCTGTAACTATCCTCAAGATCAACGCGTTGCGAGTCGAGTGTAATATAACTTCAGGCGCATATATAAACGACTCTAAGGTTCATACGATACACAAATTCTTTCCAGCAGTACCGCCAGGATATAAGATCATTGAAGTACCCTCACAGGTCATTTACCTTCCAGTTACAGTTAAAAGCATAGATCACTTACAAATACGCATAGTCGATCAAGACGGACGATTAGTTAATTTTCGGGGAGAAGTAATCACAATCAGACTTCACATCAAGCAAGTGTGATGGGGATCGTTTACAATAGCAAGGTCGGTATGGGCTATATAAAGAAATCAACATGTCGATAGACCATCAGTCGTCCGCGAGCAAGCAGACTAACACGACAAAATATTCAGTTCCTGAGAAGTCTCGGTCTAAGAATCGTCGTTGGTGGAAAATAACCTGTATTTTTTTCTGTTGCCTACAAAAAGATGGAAGAAATTCTAAACATTCAGTCACCTGTAACATTTGATGAGTCAGTGACTCACTACGAACTTCATGCACATCAGCCCTACACCACGTCATCGTTTGGAAACAGCGATGAAATTCGGATCGCCATTCAACATCAGGATTTATGTCTTCTACCATCACTAAGTTCAATACATATATGTGGTAAATTAGTTAAGCCGAATGACACTCCACTCGAACGTTCGATGTTAGTCAACAACGCCATCTGTCATATGTTTGAAGAAATCAGATACGAGATAAATGCCATTGAAATTGATAAATGTAAAAATGTAGGGTTAACTACTCTCATGAAAGGTTGGGTTTCTCTCAATCCTAGTCAAAAATTGGAACTCGTACTCACTAGATCGAGAAATGATATCAATGCCATCATACAGACAGCAGGACCAAACAATACTTATGAAGAATTTAAAATTGACCTCACGAAGATAGAGTGGTTGATGCCATACATATTTCTCTCCGATAAGCGAAAGATTCCTCTATTCAATTACATCGTGAAAAACAGACCTGTGGTTATGAGTTACCGCAGTTGGAAATTCTACGAATATTCCCTCCTTCCATCTTCTCCGAAACACGTATGGACTGTTAAAACATCCAATCAATTGGAAAAACCACGCTTCATTATTCTTGCTTTTCAAACGAATAGAAAATCTTGGAGGCAGGTAAATGCGAGTCAGTTCGATCATTGCCATGTAAGTAATGTTAAACTATTTTTAAATTCGCAATATTACCCGTATGGAAATTTAAATTTAGATATATATCGTAACCAGTACGCTGTACTGTATGTTATATATGCAAATTTTCAGAGTGCTTATTATGAAAAAAATCCTGAACCTCTTTTAAATAAAGTAGATTTTATAAAATACTTACCTTTGATAGTAATCGATTGTTCCAAAAAAAAACGAATCATTCAAAAACGCTCCCGTGGACGTGCGTTTAGAGTTTGAATCGAGAGATAATTTTCCAGCTGGAACAGCCGCATATTGTCTCATTCTGTATGACCGCATCGTTCAGTATAGTCCCGTCAGCGGTGACGTGGAGAAGCTTGTGTGAAAATGAAGTACATCGTCGATATGCAGGGCTTCAAACGGCCTGGTAATGACTTCGTTTTGAAAGAACTGGCAATAGTTCCGTTGGACGAAGGCGCCCAACCTTAATTTTTTTATTCAAGGAACCATTTCCTTGGAAACGGCTTACCGATAAGTATAAGGGAGAAAATATTTGGCTGAAGAAGTTCTATCACGGTATTTCTTGGAAGTCAGGTGACCGTCCCTACACTGACATCGGAAGTATTCTTCGAGAATGTCTGCATGATGCTAGACAGATACTCGTTATGGGCTCCATCAAGAAAAAATGGCTCGAACGTTTCAAATTCAACGTCCACGATGTAACGGAGATGGGTTTTCCACCGTTGGACAAGATCAAGCTTGTAACAGTTTGTCCAAACCACGGGGGCGCCTACAAAACCAGCTGTGCACTTCATAATGTTAAACTGCTGAAAAAATTTTACGAAATGTGCGAGACGTCTATGGATTGGGAGTAAATGCTTCATTCGTGTTCCTGACGTCGAACAAGATGGGTCAAAACACAAGTTCAAGCGCTTATACTCCTCTTCTTGATTCTAAACAGGAGAAAAAGGAGGATTCAAAATGGAAACAGTATTCTCAAAAATATTCCACGAATACCAATTCTTTACCCGAACGCGATAAGTATAAAAGATTAAAATAAATTGCGAGCGAACGCGTGCATTCTCGCAGTATGCATACGCACTCTCTCGCTGCTCGCGCTCTCGCTTTGAGCGTGCAGTTTTAAAAATTGTCGGTGCGCACGACAGTGGGATTGTCGCGCGTGATGGTGATTTTGCTCGTGGAAAATCACGATCAAAAATGCTGGACGGGTTCTGGCCCAGTGTGCTAGAACGTGGACGGGTTCTGGCGCAGTGCGCCAGAACGTTGGACGGATTCTAGCGCAGTGCGCCAGAACCCGTCCAGCTTACCTACTTATATAACTAATTGTTTTTTTTTAATTATCAAGAATTTCTTCCCAAACAATATTTTCAATTTCTAATGAATTTTCTAAATTATTTTGTATATATATGTTATCTGGATTTCTACATCGTGGTAAAGCAACATATAATTGACCGTGTGAGAATAATTGCCTTTTAATGTATAACCCTACATAATCAAAACTTTGTCCTTGAGATTTATTAATGGTCATGCAAAATGCTAATGTTAATGGAAACTGTTTTTTATAAAGAATAGACGGTAGTGAAGAAGATTCTCCTGTATTTAATGTAATTCTTGGAATAAAAAATCTATTACCTACTTTTTCTCCTGTTAATATTTCTGCTTCAATATTATATCTAAATAATTTGGTTATTTTAAGTCTAGTACCGTTACACAAACCTTCGTGTATACTCAAATTTCTAATTAACATAACAATAGCATTAACTTTTAAATCTAATTTATGAGGTGGCAAACCTTCATAAATATTGTTTAATATTTCTATTGGAAAAAGTAGATGAATGCTGTCATCACTTTGATCAACACCTTCATGAGTCGCATAATCTGTACTATAATAAGTCTTCTTATCACCATTTAATAACATTAAAATTTTTTTATTCAAAAATTTACGTCTTCATTATGAGGTGCTAAAATAACACGATCATAATCATTTATTTTATTAATATTTTTATAAATTTGTAAGCAAACATCGTTAGTTCTTCAATTATTAGGTATTATAAAAGGATTTATATTACCGTCTCCAATTTGTAATAATAATTTTGAGAATTCATTATTCTGAGAACGAATATTGTGTTTTAATTTGAAAATTTTAAATAAATGCCAAAGTTCAGAATATTTAATAGTGTCTTCAATTATAGCACTTCTAAATCCGTTTTTCATTACTGGAAGTATTTCTCGAAAATCTCCTCCTAAAATTATTAATTTTCCCCCAAAATGTAAATCGTCTGTACATAAATCTCTTAAAGTTCTGTCAATAATTTCTAAAGCTTTTTTGGGTATCATAGATGCTTCATCCCAGATTATGACTTCTGTTTCTCTTAATTTCTTTTTATCTGATTCTAATTTTAAAAAAGAATTTTCAATACTATTTAAATCTAATGGTAATCTAAACGTTCTATGAGTAGTCATTTCTTTGGGTAATAGAATAGACGCTATACCAGTCCAAGCCATTGATATAATATTTTTTCCTTTTGATAGAAAATAATACATTAAAGTTTTATATAAAAATGTTTTATCCGAACCTCCAGGACCGTATATAAAATTTATTTTATTTATATTTTTTATAAGTTGTTTGAAAATAAATTTTTGATCTTCATTTAATTTTGTAAACATATCTTCGAATATTTCCTTACTAATTGAAATTATTTTACGATCGTATTTTATATCATTTATGATGGGATCAGGTTCAGGTAATCCAAAATCTGTACAAGATAAATCTTCCAACAATAATAATTTATTTATATGATCTAAAGCTCAGTTATTTTTATTTTCATAAAAATGTTTACTAAAGTATTTTTTTAAATTTTCCCAAATAATATTGGCTTGAATATTTTCTGTTAGTAGAAACGAAGTAAAAAATTTACATAATTGAGAAGGTAACATGATACGTCATGCTTCATCAAAAAATTTTTAAATTTGTAAATCGTTTTCTATTAAATCCATTGCAGTCGCAGCTTCTTTATGAGTATTATACGTTACATTTTTATATGTACGTAAATCATTAAAGGAAGTAGCGCCTTTTATACGACTTAATATTAATTTTAAAGCGAATCTTTCAGAATCTTTTGGAGATACTATATTTAAACGTCCAATAGCATAATGTTTTTGTTCACGTTCACGTTTTACCCAAACTTTCTTTGCGTTAAATATATAATAATGCGGTATATTAACGTATTTTATATTATTTGTAAATTTATCATTTTTATTCAAGTCAAACCACGCTGTTAAAGTTGTTTTCCAATTATCAAGAGCATTTATTTCATAATTTTCTTCAAAAACAATTATTTGTTGATTTTCTGTATGAACTGCTAAACGGATAACAGTATGACTCCTTCTACATAAGGGAAATTTTTGTAACCGCCATGCTGCTTCCATTGGGCTCAAATACAGGCCATCAATATATTCAGTAATTTCATCATATATTCCATTTCTTTTGTCATCATTTTTTTTTAATGTACAAAAAGCTCTATCACTACCTTTATGTATATAATCAAAAATATATTTGATGCTTTGAATTGAAGCACAATATTCAACATTAATATGACATTTATATTTTTCTAATAAAAATTTATTGGAACTACCATTGAATTATGTACTGGAATAATTTTTTTACTTCTTTTAAGACGATATGTGTAATTATCAGAAGAATTATTTGTTCCTTTATATTGAGGATAACCATTTTTTTTAAATGTTGACGATTGAAAAGGTTTAGGAAAATTTTTTACAAACGTCTTTACATTTATCGTAACACGGAGAATTTTCACTATGTGGTCCATGTAGCATATGTTTTATAACTAATTTTTGTAATTTTTTATCATTATTAGAAGGTATCTCCGCAGAAATGTGTTTATTAATAGCTTCTGATGTCATTAATTTATTTGTATGATCTAATGTTACTACAAGATGTGCATACGGTAATCCTCTTTTCTGAAATTCAATAGTATACACTATGACGGAAAATTATTCTCCGTCATTTTCCCCTCTCCCCGCATTAATCATGTACTAATCCTCCTTAGATGTGACAGGTGCAGACGACGCGGAAGGACGCTCGGCCGAGACAGAGACAGAGAGAGAGAGAGAGAGAGAGAGAGAGAGAGAGAGAGAGAGAGAGAGGAGCGCGCGCGAACCGTTTAGACTCGTGAGAGAGTCAATCAGTCTCGTTTGGGATAGCGCCCGCGCCCCTCGCCATCCCGCGTTGTAGGAGAAGAGTCGCGACGTGCGTTCGGTGAGAGTGTGTGTGAGTGGGTGAGCCCCGGCCACGAATCAGCGACGGTTCCAGCCTCCGATAGGCAAGTGAGAGCGAATCCGCACCAGGAGCCCAGGCGAAGCGTCTCCGGCGACAGGAACCCACGCAGTTTGTAAGTGCCGGCTCGTCTTATCTCTCTCTCTCTCTCTCTCCCTAACTCGCGGCAGCTCGGGCCTCCTTCCCGCGCTCACTGACTGCGAACCGCACATCGTGCGCTGTGTCCCGTACTCGCCTTTTTTTCCGGTCAATTAACTCTGCTAGTTCTACTCAAATATCGCGAGTGACTATTTATTACCCCGTTCTCTCATCATTGTTCCAAAATTGAACCTTCGCATGCGGTGCGCACTGCACGAGGTGCGCTAGCCTCGCCGCCGCATGCACTATTTGTAAACGGATAATCGCTGAGCAGCCAGGAATAATTTATCCGTTACAAATTGGCGCCCCTCGAGAAACCCACAGTTTCGAGAACGTGGGTACTTAGGAAAATTTAAAATCGCATCCGGAGTCTGGAAAATTGCAGCGCGCGGTGACATTAGTTCACGCAGCCCATCAGTGTACTGAACACTAGCAATTAAACACCGGTGGGGTGGATGCATTAAGCATCACCGCACTCCGGGAAAGCCAGCGAACGCGCATCTTTGAACCAAAGTCCTTGTCGAAGATTATATTCGACAGCCGTCGCGTACACGCGCAGCGACGGCAACCGCGGACATTGTTTACGTCGCGCGCCGACACAGGACTCGGGCCGCGCGAAACGTAAACAAAGCGCGCCTTTCCAGCACACAAGTTTTCGTACTGTATGTTGGAGAGAGACAGATTACCCCGAACATTATATTCGGAGCGAAAATTATTTCGTGCGTGACTGAATATTATTTCAACTTAGGCGCCATACCAGCGAGACTCAATACGCGACGCGCATATAACAACATTGCGTCCTATATACACTTACTCTTTTACTATTCGATCACGAGTTTTGAAAGCCACCTCGCATTAATAAGCGTTGATTAATTGCATAAATTTAGACACGCGTTATTGCAAAATTAATAAAAATAATTGAAATCTGTTTAAACAAGTTAACTTTTATTGTACTTTAAAATTAATAGGAATTTTTTTTGTCTTCTCTTTCGGTAATTAACCACCGACATCAATTTAAAATTGGAAGTAAATTAAATTTTGGAATTACTTTCAAGACTACTAAATTTAAGATTCAAGTTAAATAAAAAATTGAATAATTATTGGAAAAATAAAAATTTGCTAACGCGAAACAACGCAAGTGTGAACTCGCTGTTCAAAACTCAATACCTAGGCACACGCAACGTGATCGCCCGGGAACTACCGCACCCCGACAGCGAATAACGCGAGTGCCGTAGAGTCATCTAGTAGGCAGCTAGCGTAGACTATAGAATTCGAAGGTGAACTTTCGCAACGCCCTGCATTTAAGTCAGGCTGGAAAAGTAGATACGTTTACCTTATTATCGATTAACGTATAAAATTTAAAATCGTACTATACTGAAATAGATACGAAATCAGAACATTAGACATACAGAAAATGAAATAATTTAGAACTAATAGCGAGAACGCATATACGTTCTAAACTATTTCAGAGAAATTCGGGTCACAAAATTAGTGGAACAAAACAAAATGTATGTTCTCTCCTTTCTGTAATATATATTGAAGTATTAAGCCTTCAATAATAGTTAACAAAATAACCTTTGGAATTTTAAGTCAAACCGAATACTCTTCCAGTTAAAATTAAGACCACAACAAAAGCGGCACTTTAACAATTTACTTCATTTTTTTATTTAACACTATTATTATTCTACCTAATTTAGTAATAAATATTCTTTTTCCCTTTTTACAATAAAGAGATAAATTAATCTAAATGACATAATAAAATATTCTCAGAATTTATTTACCGCGATTCACGCAAAATAAATTCACAGAATTTAACGAATGTAATTTACCTATTGCAATAAATTATTGAACGCGTATGTCGGAAGCGCAAAGTGGAATGCGACGCATCTAGACAAAGCGCAAACAATCCCACAAGCAGTATACTGCTTGTGGGATTACTATAAATTATTACAAATTATTAAAAATTATTTGAATTTATCTCTTTTTGGTTTTACAAAAAGTTGCCTTTTGTAAATTCAAATTTTCTTGTGGTTAAATTGATACACAAGAAAACAAACAAAACTGGAAGAGGCAAAAATTTTTCTTTCTTTTGCTTTTATTAATTTTTCTTTTTACCCCAGGCCGATCTAAATAAAGAAATAGAAAAAACTTCACTCTCTTTAAATATAAAAGAGAATTGACCAGCGATTAGCGCAAATTAAACTTGAAAACACCAAAGGCGTAATAATTACAGCGAAGCGCATTAGGGATTTTCAGGTCAACAATATGCCACTCCTAAACGAAGACACATTCAAAGACACCATGGGGGTGGAAATCCAAGGCTGGATAATGAATCTGGCAGGCGAGCCGCTCGACGACGCGCTCGAAAAATTAGAACTTTTAAAAAGCGATTATATAGGCGATTGCGAGATGACTACACGGTTAACGATTTCATGCGAACGGAAGAAGCAGAAGACGAAGCAGAAGCGTTTGATAGAAGAGACAAGAAATTGGAAACCTTGGTACAAACCCTGCCGTTCGATGCACGTACACAGGACGAGCTAACAGAAAGGCGGGAAGCTACGAGACGCACATACTACACGCAAAGACGTCTCGCGTCAACGCCACTAGACCATGGTTACACACTACTGGACCAAATGGACATGTCACTCACCGGAGTAAGAGAAGATAACGCCGCGCGACAGCATTAAGAACAACCGCAGAGCAAACAGGGACAGTGACGACGCAAAGTCAACCAGGATCAAGGCGAACGTCGCAGCAAGACATCCGTGATGCTATAAACCTGGAAAAAGCGATAGCTGAAGGTAGATTTCCATCGCCTATCACAACACAGTCAACGTGGATAAATACGTTAACAACCACAACGACAACGGCGAGTACAGCCGTAGCCAGCTCCGCGGGCACGTACACAATACACTCGGCCCCGCAATCGGTCTTTACGATACGAACAATACCTACAGCCGACGATCCTGAACAATGCACGCTCACGAACGGCAGAACATACACAATGCCAAGAGTAGTAGCATGCGAAATGATGAGAATACAGGGAATCGCAAAAGTCTATGACAAGAAAATAAGGCAGCTGCAAGAGCAGATGTCAGACCTAATAGCGAGTACACGCCTGTACACGATGCCAAATAGAACGACAGGCAATGAAGCGAGCTCGCAAAAACACAAAACAGTGAACTTCCAAGACACGCACAGATTAGAGTACCTTGATGAAGGAAGTACACGAACGGACTCGTACAACACAGCGAGGAACGCAAATGCGCGACAGCCACCAGCGCTAAATCCAGCATCGCAAAACTTCACGCCGCAAAAGTATTATGCGAACGAGCGTGATCCCCAGCGACGTCCTCAGCCTCATGCTCGTGACCGGCAGGAGTCTTGGGGGAGGGGGAGCCTCCGGGTAACTCGCAAAGTAGATACTCGGACGAAGGCACCACGCTCCATCAATCCATAAACGTGGACGTTGGCAGAACAGTGCGGCAGTGGAAACTGCAATTCACCGGCGAGAAAGGCAGCAGCATCAAAGAATTCCTCGAGTGAGTTAACGAATGTCGCTCGCTCGCGCGAATAACTGACGAGGACCTGCTAAACGCTATGTCGGAGCTGACGTCTGACGTGGCAAGGCACTGGTGCCGCCCAGCTCATAAAAATTGGCGAACTTGGGAAGACTTCTGCGCCGCCGCACGCCGCTGCTACGGGGTCGACAAGCGATTCCAGCAACGACTCGTCGGCGAAGCGCAAACCCGCACCCAAGGCAGAGACGAGCCTGTAAGGGATTACATTGTATGCCTCCTTACGATTTTAAGCAAGTTTGAGGAGCCTTGGGAGGACGAAAGACAACTCGAGCACATATATAGAAATATGCTGCCCAGTCTCCAACACTTAGTGCCGTGGGAGAAAGTTACAGACATAGACAAGCTCATAGAGCTGGCACGAGAAGCGGAAGCGCTGAGGGAGGCGAAGAGGAGTTACAAACCTCCCCCGAACCCGGACGATAGTCTGTTATGAGACGTAGCCTATAAGGGGCCAAAGTCCGCGAAAACGCAACCGCAGCGCAGCAAAAATAGTCTGGCGACTATGGCGAGTGGCGCGCCTCCGCAAGACACACGCGAACAACCCGGGACGAGCGATGGCAAGCCAAGCCTAGCCGCGATGGCAGAGCAGTCGGTTCAAGGGCTTGATTAGCTGATTAGCCGGCTACTAGATGAAAAACTTGCCAAACTTAGCTTGAGCAGGGAGCGACCCCTGGGTCCGCCGGCGAGCAACAGCCCTTCCAAGAGGACTGGAGCGCACCGCAAGAATAGCCGCAGTCCCCCTAGCAAGCATAGGGAAAGTGCTTCGGCCAGGAACGGCGAGGTGAAGTACGCGCCGCTGACTCCGGCCAGCGACAAGAACGCCAACAACGAGCCCGGGCCAAAAGAGCACGTGCGATGCAGGGGCTGTAGCTGGCCGGGCTACATTAAGCCGCACTGCCCGGAGTGCTCAGGAAAAGGCCGAGGGGGCGCGTAGAGGAGGTCCCTCTCGCTCCCTTAAAACCTAACGTGACCTCATCGGTGCCACTGCCAGACGCCCTGGCAGCCTCCGTCGCAACCACTTCCACCGACTCGGAGGGAAATTTGAGTACCTCGAGTCCACCAGAATTCTCACGATGGTATTTACCTATGGGTATTGGCGGGTTGCGTGTACGCGCGCTACACGACTCAGGCGCATCTCGCACCGCAGTAGGCCCGATTGGCTTAGAGATCGCGACCGCGTGTGGCAAGACGATTACGCCGCATCGCAGAAGTGGCGCACGCCTCGCCAACGGTAAGGCCGCGGCCGTGCTGGGCCACGTAGACCTGCCCTTTGACGTGGCAGGTGTGCGACATTACCTCGACGTGGTGATCCTCGAGGAGCTGGACGCAGACTGTCTGCTTGGCGCCGAGTTTATGCGGAAATTTAACGCCGTGCTGTGGCCGCGCGAATCGACGCTTAGCATCGAAGGAGTTGAAGAGCGAATTCCGCTTGAACTAGCATCCCTCGCGCACGACGAAGTAGCGCTGCTCACCTCGCTTCGGTCGGCCTCGCCGATTTTGACGAGGCCCAGCGGCGACAGTTGCAAGAGTTGCTCGACCAACTGCTGTCCGCGAGCGGTGCGCCATTAGGATGCACTAGCTGGACCGGACACAACATCGAAGTCTCGAGCACTAGGCCCATTAAGCAAAAATATTACCCTGTCTTGAAAAAGATCGAGGAGGAAATGCACAAGCAAGTGCGAGAGATGCTCGAGGCGGGTATTATTATCCAATCGACCAGCGAATGGTCGAGCCCTGTTGTGATGCAACGGAAAGCGAATCGCACGTACCGATTCTGCATCGATTATCGCAAATTGAATGCGGTAACAAAGGCGAGCGCATATCCGCTCCCGCACATGGACGCGATTTTACGCAAGCTACAAAATGCTCGATACATATCGACGATCGATCTCAGCAGCGCCTACCACCAAATTCCGTTGCGGAAGGAGGCGCAGGCACTAACCGCGTTTACTGTCCCTGGAATGGGCCTCTTCGAATTTACTCGAATGCCTTATGGGGTAGTGGGCGGACCAGCGACTTTTCAAGAGCTTTCGGACCGCGTCATCGGTCCAGAAAAGGAGCCGCATGCGTTCTCCTACTTGGACGATATTATTATCGTCACGGAGATGTTTGAGGGACACCTCAAGTGGCTTAGCCATGTTCTCCAGCGTATTAAGGACGCAGGTCTCACGATTAGGCGTGAGAAAAGCGAGTTCTGTCGCAGCGAGATCAAGTTTCTCGGGGTCTTAGTTAACCAAGACGGCTTTAAGCCTGACCCGGACAAGATTGCTCCAATTTTGGAATATCCGGCGCCGAAGAACCTTAAACAGTTGAGAAGGTTCCTTGGTATGGCGTCATGGTATCGCAAGTTCTTGCCCGACTTTGCGACGATCGCAGGGGCGCTCACACAGTTAACAAAGCACAACGTTGCGTATATGTGGAGTGACGTGGAGCAATCCGCCTTTGAGCAGATTAAAGCTCTCATTGCCTCTGCCCCGGTATTACACCGGCCGTCGTTTGAACACCAGTTCGTGATTCAAACGGACGCGAGTGATACTGGCCTTGGAGCAGTACTCACGCAGACGATCGACGGCGAAGAACGAGTCTTATGCTTCGCAAGCCGCACGATGACTGCGGCGGAACGAAATTATTCCGTCACGGAACGCGAATGCCTCGCAGTTTTGTGGGCGATACGCAAGTTTCGTGCTTACGTCGAAGGCTATCATTTCAAAGTGATAACCGGCCATAGTAGTCTGAAATGGTTATGCAATTTGCATAATCCCACCGGACGCTTAACGCGGTGGGCGCTTGAAATGCAAGCGTATGACTACGACGTCGAGCATCGTAAGGGCTCACTGAATCACGTGCCTGATGCGCTCTCTTGCATGTTTGAGGACGAGGAAGCGCCAGACTTCGCGGCAGTAGATGTCTCCGAAGAGACAGATGACGCCTGGTACAAGCGCATGGTCGCCGCCGTGGACAAAATCCCGGAGATTACCCGTGGTGGAAGATAGTTCACGGGCGCCTCTACATCTACCGTCCGAATCCTGCGGTCGAAGACTTGCTCGAGGACGAGGAGGCTTGGAAATTAGTATTGCCAGTAGAGAAGCGCGAGAAAGCGATGCAAGAGAGCCACGCGGAGCAAACTGCCGGCCACTTAGGCCGAGCGAAGACGCATGCGCGTATTACGCTCTATTATTACTGGCCTTCGCTGCGCAAGAATGTTGCTGACTTCGTGCGAAACTGCTTGATTTGCCAGCAGTGCAAGGTACAGCAGACTGCGCCGGCAGGCCTCATGGGCAGCCATCGCGCATTACGCCCGTGGCAAATTGTTGCAGGGGACATTATGTGGCCTTTCCCCCGGTCCGCTCGAGGTTTCGAGTACCTGTGGATCTTCCTAGACTTATTTACTAAGTGGATTGAATGCGTGCCGATTCGCAAGGCGAACGCACGTACCATCGAAAACGAGCTAGAGCAGCGAATTTTCCTACGCTTTGGTGTACTCGAAGCTTTCCACTCCGACAATGGGACGGAGTTCAAGAACAAGGCTCTGGACTGCTTCCTGAACAAGTGTGGAGTTAGGCATACGACGATTCGGCCGTATCACGGCAGGCGAATCCGGTGGAGCGAGTGAATCGCACGGTGAAAACCATGATCACCGCGTTCCTCGAAGAAAACCATAAGGATTGGGATTTATACATCCCCGAACTGACGTTCGCGTACAACACTGCAACCCAGGAGTCAACGGGGTCGAGCCCAGCTTTTCTGAACATGGGCCGGCAACCGACTCCGCCCATTTTCTTGAAACGCCGCGAGGAGCGGGCAGCAGAGGAGCTCGCAGAAGCAGCCGAGCTCGAGCGCTGGCGCATGCTGTTACAGAAGTTGCGAGACGTGCAACCTTCCGCCGCGAAGAACGCCTCAGCAGCGCAACAGCGACAGTCGCATTATTATAATGCGTCGCGCCACGAGGTTCGCTTCGAACTGAAGGACAAAGTTTGTCCCTCCTCGGCAGCACAAGGCGTAGCAGCGAAGCTAGCGCCGAAATACGCCGGCCCGTACGTAATTTCAGCCAAGCTAGGTTCGAATGTGTACGAGCTGCAAGACCTTGATGGAAAAGACTGCGGCAAGGTCCTCGTAGAGGACCTTCAACTCTACCATGGAAAGGTTGATCTTGCCGCTGAGGCAGGGAGTTCAACTAACGTTAACTCGGGACGCGATGACCAGGCCGGGGAAGGTCCCGACGACGACGGATCTCCCAATGACCTGGCGAGCGAGCAGCAGCCCGCACCCCGAAAGACGGGAAGACCACGCAAAGCACGGTTGGTTACTACCAACCGTTACTACGCGAACCACACGTGTCGTAGGGGCCCCGGCGAGCCAGCGCTCGCGAGTAACGGCAGACGCTGACGAGCGAAAGCCGCTACCACTCGCGACCAACGCAAGCGCAACGCCACCCCGAAGCCGCGGACGGCCTGAAGGCTCACGGAACGCAGCCACGACAAACCGCGCTGCCACACCTTCCCCCCGACGCACGCGCGCTGCAACGCGCCGAGGATGTCACTGACCCCTCTACCTCACACTCCATTTTCGAACGTACTCACTTCCCCCCTCTATTCCATGTTTTCTAGGGCGAACCTCTGAGAGCGGCAAGATGAGCCGGCCAATCGAGCAGCTAGCCCAACAACTGGCGCGCGAGATGGTGAGTCAGCTCCAGATCTTCGCGCAAGGGCAGCGCGCCCCATCCCCGGAGGAGGGGGCAGAACCACTGGTTATAGAGGAGGCGAGGGAATCTCCTCCTCAGCCACAACCGGCCGCCAGCCAGGGCGCCCCGGACGCGCCTTTGGAGGACGCCATCACTCACGCGATTGTGGCGCGAGTGGCCCAGACCGCGACCCTCGCCAATGCGGGCCCGACCGAGCCAGCCGCAGGAGAGGCCACCTCTAAGGGAGGGCACCTGCCCACGGTAGAGGTGGCTCTCCAGGACCCGGTGCCCCCGCCAACGGGGCCCCGGCCGCCCACCAGGGACGAGGAATGGGAGTCCCTGAAGGCCTCCCTCCTGGAGGCTCGCGAGGCCGCGCACGCTGCCAGGCGCTTGGAGGCGACAGCCTTCGACTGGCTCGACGCCTTCGCCGGCCGGGACAGCGTGTGTAAGAAGATCGCCGGCGACTTCCCCAGGATGGGGGGCGACGAGCGAATCCGCCAGAGGATGGGCCAGGCCGAGGTGGAGCGCCGAAGGAGACGACGACCAGCCGAGAGGGAGGTCGCCGCCTCGCAGGAGCAGCTGGAGACGCTCCAAAGGGAAGCCGCCCGGCAGGCCTGCCAGCTTCAACGGCAGATCCACCGAGCGCAACGCGAGGCCGGCGCCCCAATGCCCTCGCGCTGGTGCTGCGTCTGCGGGCGCCCTGGTGTCGACCGAGCCCGTGAATGCCCGGGCGGTGCAAACCATCCGGGAAGGAACCGGTAAGCGCTCGCGCAACGCGCGAAGGATCGCGATTTCGCCAGAGGCGCCTGCCTGCGAACCGCCGAAAGAATCGCCCCGAGAGACGCACTAGGGTGCCTTGGACCTCGTGGGGTCAAAATGTCGAAGCAAAGTAATAAAGGAAAGTGTAAAAGGATACCCGAGTTGCTTACGTTTTTTCCATCTTTGCAATCCCAAAGCCTATTGCATGGCTCGTCGAAGCTTTAGCCCCTATTGCATGTTGCATGGCGGAGAGAGAGATTATCTCGAGCTGGTACGTCGCCCGTAGCCAGCGTCTGGGAGAGGGGCGTATGACGGAAAATTATTCTCCGTCATTTTCCCCTCTCCCCGCATTAATCATGTACTAATCCTCCTTAGATGTTACCGGTGCAGACGACGCGGAAGGACGCCCGGCCGAGAGAGAGACAGAGAGAGAGAGCGAGGAGCGCGCGCGAACCGTTCAGACTCGTGAGAGAGTCAATCAGTCTCGTTTGGGATAGCGCGCGCGCTCCTCGCCATCCCGCGTTGTAGGAGAAGAGTCGCGACATGCGTTCGGTGAGAGTGTGTGTGAGTGGGTGAGCCCCGGCCACGAGTCAGCGACGGTTCCAGCCTCCGATAGGCAAGCGAGAGCGAATCCGCACCAGGAGCCCAGGCGAAGCGTCTCCGGCGATAGGAACCCACGCAGTTTGTAAGTGCCGGCTCGTCTTATCTCTCTCTCTCTCCCTAACTCGCGGCAGCTCGGGCCTCCTTCCCGCGCTCACTGACTACGAACCGTACGTAATTTTTTTTGTTTCTGCCTAAAATAATTAATTCTATTGTTTTCTATCATAATATAGGCATGTAAAAAGAATTGTTGGGTTAGTCTCCCTCCAAATAAAAGTGGATTGAAATATTCTGAATTTGGTCTGTTAGCTAATCTATAACAATAGTGCTGTAACATTGTTAGAAGGTTTTCTTTTAAATCTAATGGTTTTTTAGTAGAACCAATACTCCAGCCTAAATCTCTTGAAGGAAAAAATAATGGAAATACCATTGGGTCAACATGATGTGATAATTTACTTAAATATGTGTAATCTTTTTCATTAGAACTATTTTTCAGATAAACGCATAGATCATAATTATGAGGGATTCCTGATTTGGAAATAATTATAGCTGCACATTCCGACATTAATGGTTTAGTATAATTATGTTTTTGATTATTATTCTTACGAACAAAATATAATTTATAATTCGAAAGTTTCTCTGTATTAGTTATTTCGTGTAAATATTTATACTGTTTAGCATAAGGATTACTATTTAAAACTTCAGTCAATAATTTTAAATGTTCTTGAGTTAAATTTTTATGATACTTTACTTTCATTTCAATTGCAGTGTTGCCATCATATATATATATATATAATTGACCACACGAAGGTTCTGCATTTTTTTTGGTAATAAAGTATTTGGTGTTATATGACAAACTTGTCTTTGAATTTTTAAATTATAAATAGCTTTTTTTTTCGTATTTTACGTTTGCACTAAATGTAGCAAAGCAAAATAAGTTATTATAATATCTGATTAAAGTTCGAAAATTGTTATCATATAATAATAGATTCTTTAGTGTTCATTTTATATACTTAGCAGAGACAAAATTATTTTACCCTTACTACAACAAATTGATTTATGATTTTCTTCTTTCCAATATACTGCCGAACAAAATTTACGAACATAACTCATATTACCAAAATATGATTCATACTCTAAATTTTTATTTTTACTACATTTCTGTTTATTTACTTTTAATGTAGAAAAGGATGATGACGCGAAATGTTCGAGGACGAGCTCGGCAACGCCTCTCCTACACTATATATATATATATATATATATATATATATATATATATATATATATATATATATATATATATATATATATATATATATATATATATATATATATATATATATATATATATATATATATATATGGGGCATTCTCTGTCAACGCGACACCCCCTCTGCCCAGAACAATTTTGATCCAAATGAGGTCTAGCTAGACTCAAATGAAAGCTCTTGACTTCTACTTTCGAACGCCGCCTGGCGTTTCTTTAGTCACTTGCCATAGGGATCTCTGGGCTGTAGGTACTAATAAACAGGGATGGGCTCCATAAACGGATGGGGGGATAATTATATATATATATATATAAAAGAGAAAGAGAGAGAGAAGAAGAGAGAGATAGAGAGGGGGAGAGAAAGAACTAACGAAGGCACTCAATCCGTCTGCCACCGTTTTAACATGCTCTGTTTGCAGTTGCTGCACTTTTCTTTGGGAAGAAAAAATACTTGTAATTGAACAGTCAAATGAATGCGCATACGCCGCGCTGCGCTCGCGTGAGTTTGGCGTTATCCTTGATTTGAATAATTAAGAAGTTTCCTTTCAAAAAGTTGCTCTGTAATTAATTAGTCTCGTTAATTGGCAAAGAAAAGGCGCGCATAAACGCGCGAACGCGCTTCTTGCGCTGATGGCAGGAGGGTGGCATAGTTTGTTTTCAGAAAACAGCCTGTTAGTTGTGTATCGAGGTGAAGAACTGACAACGGAGCGATGCAAAAGTTGCCGACAGGAGTGTCTTCTGCATCACAGATAGTTGTCATTAGAGGGACAATGCGGCGGGACGCGGAGGGACGCAGAGGGACACGGAGGGATGCGGAGGGACAAGACCCTTTTTGCGGAAGGACGCGGAGGGACGCGGAGGGACGCGGAGGGACGCGGAGGGACGCGGAGGGACGCGGAGGGACATGCGGAGGGACATGCGGAGGGACAATGCAGACCCCAAATAACCTAAAAAAACAGTGAATTTTACGTTATTTTGTAGAGGGCACTTTGCGGAGAGACGCGGAGGGACGCGGAGAGAAGCGGAGGGACGCGGAGGGACGCGGAGGGACGCGGAGGGACGCGGAAGGACGTGGAGGGACGCAGAGGGACGCGAAGGGACGCAGAGGGTTAACAACTCAATTCAGCTTACAATTATAAAGTATAGTAAGATATATATATATATATCTCTATAGGATGTAGTTGTAAGAGGCTTCTAGGGTACCCAGCCCCCCCCCCCTCCTCCTCCCCTCCTTACAGCCCCTCCTCAACCCCTCCTCAAAATAACGGAAAAATGAGATTAGAAATAGGAGTTTTTAGTATTACATTTGGTCCCCAAAAACCCCTCCTCCCCCTGCCCCTTCCCACCACTTAATATTGTATTGTTTTTCTCATTTTGTTATACATTTCATATATATTACGAATGATTTGATATTGTTAATATTATTGATGTTGTTTCTATATTATTAAATAATTATAATATCAAATTACAATACACTATACAATATACAATATTTCCAATAAAATTAAATAATTATTATTAAAATTCAAAATCAAAGTTGACTTGTTTTAGGATTATTTCTAATAACAACATTATTGGGGTTTAGGAGCGCCTTGGGCACGTATACTTACAATTAGTACCTTTGAAATAAATATTTTGAGGTGTATGGTGCGTATAATCAGAATAAATAATCATGGATATTTTATTTATTGCAGATTGATTTGTCTATAGGCTCAATTTTCTATTTAATAAATAAAAATCACTAACAAAGAATTTGACTATTTCGTTATTTTAATGTACAAAATATAATAGCATAAGATAAATAGAGGAATAAATAATTACATGACTATATTTTTATTATTTCTGCATAAATATTTGTATACAGAAAATCTTTTAAAAACTGAGCCAGGATTAAAATTATTTTCATGGTATATTTTGCAATTAGTTTTTTTTTTATATATCACTGCTTGATAATTATAGTTTACTTATAATTTTAGAATATTTATGTTTGCGTATTTAGGCATATCACATTATATTTCATTTTTACTTTTTCATAAATACTTATTTTTAAGTAAATATTTTCCTGATTTCTATTTATATATATGAATAAGCGATTTTTTGTAAGCCCATCTTGTAAACATGCATAAGCAAAAATGATGCAAGTGAGCTTGGAGTCCACGGCTGCCTAAAAACGGATTAGTTAGTCAGTATATTTTTATCGGTTCTGTTGCGAGGTACAAATTTTCAAGAGTCCGCTATTTGTTTTTTTCCTACAATATAATTTATTATTTCATAAAAATTAAAGAATAGAAAAAATGAAGGTAAATCCTATCAACGTCATAAATTTATTATTGGCAGCATTCTCAGGGCTTCAGATACCAGAAAGTCCTGTTAATCTTGTTGAAATGGATTTAGCTGAAAAATTCGAAAATATTTTAGACGACAGTATGTATCATTTTAATGCGATTGAACCAATGGAAGAAGAAACATTAGATTTTCAAGAGCAATTTAAAAATTATGAAATACAAGCCATTGAAGATGACGCAATTTTCAATGAAAAAAAAGATTATGATGTCTGTTAATACGATGCTGAAGAGTTGAGCTTCGATTATAAAAAAGGAGCAGTCGAATATTGGAGATCAGGTAAAACTAAAAAAAATCGCAGTATAGAAAGTGTTAAACATCGATTTAAATTAGTTAATTCAGAACGGCAACTGCGTCGATGGGCTAGTCAAATCAACAAAGGTGGAACTTACAAAGAAAAATTATATCAAATTTCTGAATTTGTTTTAAAAAATCTCAAAGAATCTCTCGAAGCTGGCCATATTATTCACGATATTGATATACGTAGGTGGGCCTTAGAAGCTAAAAATAATTTAGAATTTAATTATGTTAGATTCAAAGCAAGTGATTTCTAGCTGCAAAAATTTAAGAAAGCTCACAGAATTGTCAGTACAAAAATCAACAAATTTATAACAAAAAAAACTCTTGAGGACAAAGAAACTGTAAATGAAGAAGCCAGTAAATTTGTAGCCGACATCAAACTACTGATTTCAGAAGTTGGAACTGAAAATACCTACAATGCTGATCAAAGTGGATTTCAATTAGAATTACATACTGGTCGTACATTAGCAGAAGAAGGAACAAAGGCTGTTGAATGTGTTGTGCAATCTGTTTCATCAACAACACATAGTTATACAATATTACCTACAATTAATGCTGCTGGAAAATTGCTCTCTCCATTATTTATAATTTTAAAAGAGACTAAAGATGAATTTGGACCAATAATACAAAAAAATTTATTTCAGCCAGATAACGTATGTTTGATGGCATCTAAATCTGGCAAAATGACATCATGTGAGTGAAATTAAATAAAGTGAACTTGTATTCGTAAACTTGTAGCTTATATCTATTTTAAAGATTTTACTTGTAAACTTTTAATTTCAGTAGACTCATATTAAAAAAGATTTACAATAATTAGTAAATTATTTTTAAAATAAGGTATTTTAACGTAAATTCCGAAAATTATAAAGAAGTTCTTGTAAATTATCAATGAATTTCATTATTTATTTTTGTTAATTTAATTTCATGTAATAAATCGATAAATATATATATATATATATATATATATATATATATATATATTAATACAAATAGCAATAGTTTACTATAATGACCTGCAAAATTTATTTGTTTACAATTTATTTTTAGATCATTTTCGGAAATGGTTAAGGGATGTATTTTTTCCAAATGTTGGAAAAAATAGTATATTATTGCTAGATTCTTGGAGTGGACATTGCACAGAAGCAGTCGAAAGAGAAAAACCTGATGATAAAAATATCAAACTTTTCAAAATTTCTAAAGGTACAACTGGAAAAATACAACCGCTGGATGTGTTTGGTTTTCGTATATGGAAAAATTTTGGGAGACACTTTTCCGATAGTGTAATTTTGTTGGATAAGGATATAAGTTTGCAGATACGAAATAATATAATTAAATTGCACTCTGGTGCACAATCAGTTATCTTCTCCTCGATACGTAAATCTTTTTAAATACTCTTGGTATAAAAGCGGTTATATCGATAATAAACCAAATGAATTTTTAAATCCGGTGGACTTTAGCTTTGGTGGATCCCAAGCTCATTGTGAGGTACCAGGATATAAAAATACTGCTATTATAAAATGTTCATGGTGTCAGAAAACACTCTGCTTAAAACATTTTTTTGAAGATTTTCATTATTGTTCAACCTATAGTCCTTAAACAAAATTAATTGCGATAAGAACTAAATTATAAGTTCATTTGTATAGAGTTTCTTTGAATATTTTTTGAATATTTGTGAAAATATACCTATATTTTACTTTTAATAAAAATTAAATACATAATAACAATTAATATTTTATATTAGATTTTTCTATTTATATTTTAATTTTTTTATTTTTATTTATATTTTTCTATTTGTTAGATTAGTCAATCATTTAACTCACCTATTCTTTTCCCAGTTCCATCCTTTTTATTTACTATAAATACGAACAAAATATTCGAATATAAATTGCACAATAAGTATAAGAGTTTATAAGTGACTTCATTAATTATGCTATCTCGATAAAAAAACTGACAGAAAAATAAACTAAATCTGCATTATACACCTGAAAATATTTATTTCAACGGTTCAATTGTAAGTATACTTGTCCAACGTGCTGCTAAACCCCGATAATGCTTTTATTAGAAAAAATCCTAAAACAAGTCAACTTTGACTTTGAATTTTAATAATAATTATTTAATTTTATTGCAAATATTGTATACAAAAAAAAATTAAAAATAAATATTTTTCCGAAATAAAATATAAGGGTAGCTAATTTGGCATTTTAAAGAGAAATATTTTTCATTTTGTTTCCTTTTAAATTTGAATCTGAACTTGGGATATTCAGATAAAACCTATTTTAGGGGTGATTTTTAGGGGTGCGCTTTACCCTTTAATAGGAAATTGGCCATAGAAAAAATAGCCCAAATAAAAATAAATTATGCATTATACCGGATGTCCCATTTTAAAACTACCAGGCAAATATCTCGAAAACTAAGGGAGATGGAAAAAAACTTTTAATACAAAAGTTGTAGGGTTCAGAGGGGCCCAACTGATCGTGACCTTGTTTATGACCTTGAGGTCAATGATCAAGTTCATTTGAAGGTCAAATCGATTTTTTCAAATGGGAACCCCCACTTTTGACCTCGTAAATGGAAAGAGCGGAAAATTTTACGTTCAGATGTGTCCTTGAGTCAAGGTCATGGTCATGGTCATGGTCATGTTTAAAATCAAAATCAATAAACGCATCAAAACATTCCCATAATTAGGTATACGAGACAAATTGTTAAATACAAAAGTTGTAGGGTTCAGAGGGGCCCAACTGATCGTAACCTTGGTTATGACCTTGAGGTCAATGATCAAGGTCATTTGAAGGTCAAATCGATTTTTTCAAATGGGAACCCCCACTTTTGACCTCGTAAATGGAAAGAGCGGAAAATTTTACGTTTAGATATGTCCTTGTGTCAAGGCCATGGTCATGGTCATGGTCATGTTTAAAATCAAAATCAATCAACGCATCCAAACATTCCCATAATTACGCATACGAGTGTTAAATACTGAAGTTGTAGTGTTTGGAGGGGCCCAACTGATCGTGACCTTGACCATGAACTTGAGGTCAAGGATGATGTCGTTTGAAGGTTAAATCAATTTTGTTTAATGGCAACCCTCACTTTTGACCTCGTAAATAGAAAAACCGAAAAATTCTGATATGACCTTGGGTCAAGGTCATGGTCAAAGTTATGGTCAGTTTCCGTGCAGTTAAGAGCAAAGTCGGAGATGACCCGTTCACCTAAGGCAAGGTCGGAGATTACCCGGCCACTTAAGGCAAGGTCGGAGATGACCTGGCCAGTTAAGGCAAGGTCGGAGATGACCCGGCCAGTTAAGGCAAGGTCGGAGATGACCCGGTCAGTTAAGGCAAGGTCGGAGATGACCTGGCCAGTTAAGGCAAGGTCGGGGATGATCAGGCCAGCTAAAAATTCATTGGAAAATTCCACGTTCATGTGTATTTAGTCATAGGATCCAAGTGTTTCGGTCACCATTTACTGAAGAAGATGCTCAAAAGTTGCACCATTTACTTGTTGACAACATTCTATTCTCCTTTTAAAGTTTCTAACAGTATTTAATAATACTTGACGTGGAATACTTAAGCAGATTTGTGTAATACTTTGAATCATGTCATCTCTTGTAGTTGGCCTGTTGCGGTAGACTGTATTTTTTAGGAAGCCCCATAAATAAAAATCTGGAGATGTCAGATCTGGAGATCTTGGTGGCCATGCTACGGGACCTCCTCTACCAATCCATCGACCGTTAAACCTTTCATTAAGAAAATCTCTGACAATTCTGGCATAATGTGGAGGAGCACCATCTTGTTGTAGCCACATTCTGGCCCTTGTATGGAGATCAACGTTTTCTAGAAAGAGTGGCAGCTCGTCTCTCAGCAACTGTAAATAAGTATGTTGAGTTACGTGACCTTCAAAAAAATAAGGTCCAATCAGACATCCGTTAATAATACCACACCATACCGTTACATTGCAGCGATGCTGATGATCAACTTCTCGCATCCAATGCGGATTAACAGGAGACCAGTAGTGGCAATTATGGCGATTCAACATACCAGTACTCTGAAATGTTGCCTCGTGGCTAAAAAGAACATTGTTAAAGAAATTTTCATCATCAGTAATTTGTTGTGTTGCCCATTGGCAAAATGTTATTCTCCGTCGATAATCTTCCACAGTTCAAGCTTGATTTAGAGTAATGTGGTAAGGATGGTAACGCGCATATCGTAAATATCTACTGGCCGTAGATCTTGGAATACCCATTGTTAACTCGATTTCGCGTAAACTGACATGAACATTTAAATGTACCATGGCTAGAACAGCAAGAAAGCGAGGATTATTTTCATAATCGTGTTCATTCAGTGTCCTCCTTCTTCGAACGAAGTTTCCTTGTCGACCGCGTAGTTCAATGTCACGTATTACCGTATGATCAGGATGTTGTCGTTGAGGGAACCGAGCACGATACAATCTACTTGCCTCTCGATAGTTTCGTCGACATTCTCCTAAAATAAGAAGAATGTCAACTATTTCATTAGCAGAATAGTCAGGCATTCTTTTTTAGTTGTAAATGCAATTATTTATCAAAACACACCACAAAAGAAATAATATGTTATTATACTATACAATATTTTAAAACGAAAAAGTTTAATTTTCTGTGCCAATATAAGTGTGCTCAATTTGAAAACAATTTGATGTAAACAGTAATAATTATTGACTATTACCGATCAATGCTGAATACTACCGGTCACTATTGGATACAGGTGGTCAACACTTATTAACTTTTGTTATTATTTGATATAAGTGGTTAACCCTGGTAAATATTGATAATAGTAAAAATAGTAAAATTTTCCGCTCCTTCCATTTACGAGGTCAAAAATAGGGGTTCCCATTTGAAAAAATCGATTGACCTTCAAATGACCTTGATCATTGACCTCAAGGTCATAACCAAGGTCACGATCAGTTGGGCCGCTCCAAACCCTACAACTTCTGTATTTAACACTCGTATGCGTAATTATGGGAATGTTTGGATGCGTTAATTGATTTTGATTTTAAACATGACCATGACCATGACCATGGCCTTGACTCAAGGACATATCTGAACGTAAAATTTTCCTCTCTTTCCATTTGCGAGGTCAAAAATGGGGGTTCCCATTTGGAAAAATCGATTTGACCTTCAAATGACCTTGATCATTGACCACAAGATCATAACCAAGGTTACGATCAGTTGGGCCCCTCTGAACCCTACAACTTTTGTATTTAACAATTTGTCTCGTATGCCTAATTATGGGAATGTTTTGATGCGTTGATTGATTTTGATTTTAAACATGACCATGACCATGACCTTGACTCAAGGACATATCTGAACGTAAAATTTTCCGCTCTTTCCATTCACGAGGTCAAAAGTGGGGGTTCCCATTTGAAAAAATCAATTTGACCTTCAAATGACCTTGATCGTTGACCTCAAAGTCATAACCAAGGTCACGATCAGTTGGGCCCCTCTGAACCCCACAACTTTTCTATTAAAAGTTTTTTTCCATCTCCCTTAGTTTTCGTGATATTTGCCTGGTGGTTTTAAAATGGGACACCCGGTATATAACTTAAAATATTAATTTTAATAGTTTGAAAGTATTTTGTGCCTAAAGGGTTGTTTACCCCTGATGACGTGTTTATTTGCAAAAACCCTGAAACACATAAACTTTATTTTTTATTTTAAGTCAAAAAATGATTTTTATAATAATTAATTAATTTTATTGCAAATATTATATGCAGAAATAGTTTAAAAAATAAGGTTTTTCTAAAATAAAAAGTAAGGGTAGCCACCCTCGAGGATCAAACTATACTTGATGGTTACATAATTCAAGGAGAAATATTTTCCATTTTGTTTCATTTCAAAATATCGATTAGAACTTAAGATATTAAAAGAACCGTTTTCGGGGGTAAACTTTAAGGGCCGTTTTCACCCCTTTAATAAGGGATTGGGCCGATAAAAAAAATTGCTAGTCTCTTATTTTTCGGTCCTCTACAACATATAAAAAATTCAGGAAAATCGGAGGCGGACACCTCGATCGGTTTTCTTGTAAGTCGATTTATAATCGATTAGTAAGTCACTTAAGAATAAAGTCAAACAACGACAATATTTATTATTTCTACATCCTTATTTATTTATATTCTGATAAATAGTAGAAAACCGAAAGAGAGATTAGCAAAACTATTGATTGATCAATAATTAATTGCGAAATCGCATGACTAATTAATTGATCAATTAGTAAATAAACTAATAAAATTATTAACAAAAATTAATAAAATTTATTAATAAGAGTAATATATAAAAATTATTTTTTTTAGTGGTGAAGATAATTTAAAATTTTTTTTTATTTGCTTTGTAAGTTTTGAAAGGAATTTAAAATAGTTTTTTGTTTCTATCTTCTTCGTCCAGTTAATCTCCTTCCGCTTAGTTTTTTTTGGGAGTTAACAGATCTTCTCTCTTTCGGCTTGCTCTTTGTTATAACTTCATCTATTAGCTGAATTTAGTTGGTTCTTTTTACAAACGGTTAAAGAAAGCGTCGTCGGATTTCGACGCAAATACCGAACGCGTTCTCTTTCCACAGTTTATCTTATTACTGTGTAGTGGAAAGAGAAAGCGAACTGTTCTCAAACTAAAGTTTTGCGAGAAGATTTCGGCCTTAACAAAACCGCTTTTATATAAATAAAGTCCAAGTAGGGGAAAAGCAAGCGCGATTCTTTTGGCGCGTGCACATTGGGTAGATTACCACGCTCATTAAAGCATTTAAAATCTTTTTTTTTGTTTTGCCTTTTTTTTTCTTGTTGTTTTTTTGGATGACCCTCGCCTTCTTTCAGTAACAACTGATAAGCGGAGCGTCGCCGAATTTTGTCGTGCGACGCAATAGCCGAACGCATTCCCTTACTACAATCTACTCTAATTATTTTGTGGTAGAAAGAGAAAGCGAGCTTCTCGCAGACTAAAGTTTTGCGAGAAGATTTCGGCCGTGTTGATAAAAATTATTCTCCTTCTTCACGATCAATTTTAAAATCAGTACAACGCGAAGCAGATATTCAAGCGCAACCTTCCTTTTTGGTGGCGCGCTATCGTTTCTGCTCGCGAATTTACTCAGTGCGACAGATTGAGAAACAGTTTAGGTTTTTTTTCTGCAACACGCGATTGTAAGCGCCCGTAGCTTAGGAAAATACGCGTGCTTAATCGGCGCACTGAGTAAGAAGACGCTGTACATTGCGAAGCGCACGAACGGCGACCCGTTTTGCGACGATATTTGCGCGACTTTATTTCGCGATATTTTTGCGCAACTAGCATCCAGTGAGAATGCAACATGGCAGCACAAATAGCACTTGAGAATTGGTGTATGTGCCTCTCACTGGAAGAGATAGATAAGTATCTCACGGCAATGAAACTACAAACATCTGGCACGCGATTCCAAAAATTAGATCGCGCGAGCAGATGGCTGCTAGGAGAATACTCAGCAGACGATTTCATCGCCACAAACGCAGAAGTCGATGAATACACGCAATGGATCGAGAGGGCAAACCTCCGCCAAACGTTCATCAACAGAGTATGCAATGGCGAAATCGAGACGCCATGGGCGCGGGGTTCAGACGAAAGTGAACCGCACCTTCTCGAGTACGTTCGCGACGAGGTTGCGATAAAGTGCAAACTCGAACAAACGCGCCTCGACATCGAGGCGTGCGCAGCTGAAAGAAGCTCAATAGAACAAGAGACAATAGATACAGCCGAGAACGACACGAACATGGGGGACGGAGCAACAGGAACAGTTGCAGATACGATTACCAAAGTGCAGCAACAGACCCCAGCGGCAACAGATGCGAAGGAACTGCCAATACCTGCGGAGCTGAGCGCATTCTTGACTCAACTCACGCAGAGGGTTGTGCAACTGGCAACTACCAAATCCAAGTTGCAATCGACGCTGGAGAGCTTCGCGCAGCAAGCACCACAAGGCACCGCGTGCAGCACACGAATGGAATCAGCGCAGGGCGGACAGCATCAGGTGGCCTTCCAGGATACTCCGACATTCAGATATCCGGAAGAACAGAACAATTACCAGCATACACCACCGACATCTCGCCAACCGCTCATTCTCCCCCAAGGGACGCCTCACAGTCGTCTACTAAGCGGAGCTTGGGAGGGGGAGGGGGTCTCTCGAATCAGCCGAATTCGAGAGAAATGCGCAGGGAACCAAACGCGCTTGGGGCCTGCACTCCACGACAAATAGGGCCGAATAGGAATAATCAGCGAGACGTTGGTAACATCGCGCGGAAGTGGGGGCTGAAATATACCGGCGAAAAAGGACAGAGCATCGACGTGTTTTTGAACCTCGTCGAGGAGTGTCGAAGTCTTGCGAAGATGTCGGAGGAAGAGATGTTAAGCTCTCTCTCTGAACTCTTTGCGGGAGTCGCCGCCACGTGGTCTAGAACAACAAGACGAGCTGGGCCACGTGGAATGAATTCTGCGCGTCGGCACGCAAATGGTACGGCACCAACCGCAGATTCCAGCAGCGGGTACTGCAGGAGGCAACAGCGCGCACACAGGGGAGAGAAGAACCAGTGCGAGACTACATCACCTGCCTGCTCTCTATCATGAAGAAGATCGAGCCACCCCTTCCGCTATCTCACCAGCTGGATACCTTACACCGCAATTTGCGGCCAGACCTCCAGCGGATAGTAAGGAGAGTAGACTTCGAGGACATCGACACGCTATTGGAGTTGAGTGTCGAGGCCGAGCTTACTCTCGAGGCGGAAAAATCTTACCGAGAGCCGCCGCCCCCGGAACAGAGCCTCCTCCCCAAGGCTGCCTATAAACCTCGGGGAAATAAGGAGAAAAATACGCCACTGAAAGTCGCCGCACTTCCAGGACACATGAACCTGCCAGTGAAGGAGGGAACGGGACAGAATTGGATCGCAACTCTGTCCAAAATGCTCGCGGAAGAGGTAAGGCTGGCGCTACAGGCCGTGCTACATACGAAGCAGGCCTCACCGCCCTCTCGAAAACCTCCCTCCCCCCAAGAGAGAGTCTGCAAGCGGCTCGCCCAAACGCGACTCGCGGCCTCGGCTATCAGAGAGAAAGAAGTCGGCTGATACCAGCGCAGCGAAACCGAAGGGTAACAATGAGGGTATTCATTGTTACGGCTGCGGTCTGCCTGGCTATCGGATGTACAATTGTCCCACGTGTGCGGGAAACGGGAAATCGGATGCGTAGACGGAGTCTATACGTCGCCCGCACTCTAGAAGACTCCCTCCGAAATCGTCGTCACGGCTTCCAGGAGCCGCGCGACGGATTAGCAACACCAGCTACAGCGATCGGCATAGAGAACGCACCGATTACTAACCCCGACGAGGAAGCCAGATGGTGGCTCCAGGTTAAGGTCGGGGGTTTCCAAATACGCGCGTTGTACGATACGGGCACGGGACGGACAGTTATGGATTCAATTGGGTTGCAATTAGCATCCGCGTGCCGCATCCCGCTATTACTAAGCCACGGGAGGAAGGCAAAATTCCGGGAGGTCACACAGTGGCGATCGCGGGGTACGTAATGCTTCCCTTCGAGGTAGCAGGTATGAAGAAGGAGATTCGTGTCGCAGTTCTGGCGGACGAAACCTTAGAATGCCACCTCGGTGCTAATTTCATCCGAACTTTCGGGATGATTCACGATGCAGTGAAAAATCAGCTGACCGTGAGCGCGTCAGGACAAACCGTAGAGTTAGAAGTAGCCAGCGTTTCACTTGGCGAAACTCTAGAGTTAGCTTCGATCGGTCTCGAGGAAATGACGGAGCTGCAGAAAAAGCAACTCCAAGAACTCCTTGATGAGTTGCTCGTCAAAACGGATGAACCTCTCGGCCACACTGCGTGGGCCGAGCACGAGATATCTGTTGGCTCGGCACGGCCGGTCAAATAGAAATATTATCCGGTCTCCAAGAAACTAGAGGAGATTATGCACTCTCAGGTACGTGAGATGCTGGAGGCGGGTATAATTGAACCCTCCATCAGTGCTTGGTCGAGCCCGGTAGTCATGGTGCGGAAAGCGCTCGAGAAATATCGCTTCTGCATTGACTTCCGGAATGTGAACGCGGTGTCCAGAGCTGACGCATATCCGCTTCCGTATATGGATGCGATTTTGCGTAAGCTGCAGGGTGCGAAATACATTTCGACCCTGGACTTAAGTAGCGCGTATCACCAGATTCCACTGAAGGAAGAATCTCGCCCATTAATGGCGTTCACGGTGCCTGGACTGGGATTATTCCAGTTCACGCGCACGCCATATGGCCTTTCACAGGCAGGGGCGACATTTCAGAGGTTAATCGATAAAGTTATCGGTCCTGAAATGGAACCCTACGCTTTCTCCTACCTCGACGATATAATTATTGTAACCGAGACGTTTGAAGAACATGTAAAGTGGCTTGGCCACGTTCTCAGACGAATAAAGGAGGCTAATCTCACGATTAATCGAGAGAAAAACGTGTTTGGCCAAACAGAAGTTCGCTATCTCGGCGTACTCGTTAATCGGGACGGTTTTCGTCCCGATTCCGAGAAAATCGCGCCTATAGTAAACTACCCTGAACCCTGAACCACGTAACCTAAAACAGCTTCGGCGTTTTCTAGGAATGGCCTCGTGGTACAGCAAGTTCCTGAAAGATTTCGCTACTATGGCCGAGCCTCTAACGCGACTCACCAAGAAGGATCGCCGATACGATTGGACGGATGAACAGCAGCCGCATTCGATTAGATCAAAGCTTTTGTGGCGTCTGCTCCAATTTTGTCTCGCCCGCATTTTGAAGAACAATTTGTTCTTCAAACAGACGCGAGCGATACAGGTATCGGCGCAGTACTTTTTCAAATAATCGACGGCGAAGAAAGAGTACTGGAGTTCGCGAGCCGCACGCTCTCATGCGCGGAACGCAATTATAGCGTGACTGAGAGAGAGTGCCTCGCGGTATTTGGGCCATTGGAAAATTCAGGCCGTATATCGAGGGCTACGATTTTCGAGTGATCACCGATCATAGTAGTCTTCGTTGGTTACACAGCCTGCATATCCCAACTGGTCGGCTCGCGCGCTGGGCACTCGAATTGCAAGGACATAGCTTCGAGATAGAACACCGGAAGGGCGCGCTTAACCACGTCCCCGATGCTCTATCTCGCATGTTCGAGAGCGACGAGGAAGACGCGCCACTCGCCGCGGTCGATCTGACGAAAGAGACAGACGATCCGTGGTATATCTCTTGGCGAGAAAAATTACAGCGAGAACCAGACGCATACCCACGCTGGAAATTAGTAGGCAGACAGTTACTCTATTATCGCCCCGACGAACTCATAGAGGCAGTGGTCGGGGGCGAAGAAGCGTGGAAAACTGTTATACCAAAGGAGGATCGGCAGCAAGTACTCGCTGAGAGCCACGACGATCCAACTTCAGGGCAGATGGAGTGAGACAAAACCTATGATCGCGCTACGCGATTTTACTACTGGCCGCACATGTATAAGGCAGTACGTAAATATGTACGCGAGTGTCTCGTCTGCCAACAATGCAAAGTCGAGCAACACGCTCCCGCCGGTTTAATGGGAAAACGGGATATAACGCGCCCATGGCAGGTGATCGCGGCCGACATAATGGGTCCTCTACCCAAGAGTAAACACGGCTTCGAATACATTCTCGTATTCGAAGATCCCTTCTCGAGATGGGTAGAGGTTGTTCTGTTGCGAAAGGCAAACGCAAAATCGATCTTGAAGGAATTAAAAGAGCGAGTAATTTTGCGTTTTGGTACGCCCAAAGTATTTCTCAGTGACAATGGAATGGAGTTTAAAACCGCGCCGTCACTGAGTACTTACGAAACCTGGGGGTACATCACACGATAACACCGCCGTACCACCCCCAAGCGAACCCGGTGGAGCGAGTAAACCGAACGCTTGAAACTCGGTTAATTGCCTTTGTAGAGGGAAAACACGCCTCTAGGGACGAGAATTTACCCGAGCTTGTGTTTTCACTTAACAACGCTGCCCATAGTAGTACTGGACTCTCGCCCGCAATGTTCAATTACGGGCGGCATCCTCTACCTCCAGGAACGGCCAAGAGAGCTCGTGACTGCGCGGCGGAAGGGCGAGCGAGCCAGGAGAGGGTCGATGAATGGGCCGCGAGGATGAAAGGTCTCAGTCAATTACATAGGACCGTCGCCGTTCATATCGACGGCGAGCAAGAGTGACAGGCACATTACTACGATGCCAAACGCCGCGGACCCCTCTTCCAAGCGGGAGATTACATTTGGAAGAGAAACCAAATTTTATCGTCGGCTGCACAAGGAATCTCAGCGAAATTGGCACCGAAATTCGCGGGTCCGTATGCGATAATAGCCAAAATCGGCGTTAAGACGTATCGCATACGCGCGCTCGATACAAACGACGAAGAATTGGCCCACGCTGAACATCTGAATCTTTACGCTGGCACAACGCCTTCAGATGAGGAGTAGGAGGAAGGACCTTAACCGCCGAGGGATGGCGCAGCGATTTTGGCGATGTGCGATCCGCCAGTAGCGAGCGACGGCGAGAATAACTCGCAGGTAGATCGCGGAAACGACGGCGCCGCAGCAATCTCCGATCACGCACCGCTAGTGAACCCAACGAGCGAGGGGGAAAACTTACGTGCCCCTACTCCTCCCCCCAGGCGCAAACCGGGTCGTCCAAGAAAGGCGGTGCGTCTGGTAGTAAGACCGGCGGCTATACGTGTGATGGCGGCGAGTCCACAAAAGAACCGCGCGGCGAAGTCACGCGGACGACCGAAAGGTTCGCGCAACGCGGTAAACCTGCCCGATCCGACGACAATACTACCCTCGCGGACGCGTGCGCAGTCTCGCGCGGCACATTAAAATACATTTTGATTTTGGGACACCGGGGTCCAGCAGCTACCGGCTCCATAGGGGCGCCACCCCAATGTAGCCCATTAATAAAGGCCTGGATGGGCCGTATTATTGATACCATTTCTAGGTTCTTTTCTTCTTTCTCCTCTCTCCTATCCTAGCCTAGCATGCCTTTACCACCCCCGCGTGCGAACTTTGCAGGTCACATGTGCAGAGCGCCGACTAGAGGATAGTACGTCGCATCTGGAAGGGGGGTGTAACGAAGTTCGAAAACCGCGGGCGAACTATCGCGCGCTTGTTCCTTTTCGGAGCGAAGCGGTGATGCGCAGGCGCGAGAAGGGCGGATCGGCAACAGTGCGCTCGAGAAGAGGAGTCCGATTTTCACCGGTGAAGTGCGCGCACGACGCAGATTCCGCGGTCGAGCATCCGGTAATCCGAGGCAGTTATGGCCCCGCAGCACGTGAGAGAGAGAGAGAGAGAGAGAGAGAGAGAGAGAGAGAGAGAGAGAGAGAGAGAGAGACAGAGAGAGGATCACATTGGTCCATCGAGCACGAGCTCCTCGGGGACGACCCCCAACTTCTCCGCCCACGAGGGGACCAGAGAGAAAGAGAGAGAGAGGATCCAGAGGCACAGCTCAGCGTGTTACACCTCGCCCGAGAACGAGGTGAGTGCCTGCAGGCCCCCGCGTGCGTACGAAACTCTATCTCGACGCGCGAGGTACAGTGCGGCGCGTACAGTCATTTCTGTTCATGTTAACTGTAATTCTTACCGCCCAATAAACGTGTCTTTTTGGTGTTTCGCATTTCCGAGTTCGCGAGTTATCATTTCACTCCCTCTCCCCTTCGCTCGTTACTCCTACTGCTACCTCGGATACCGCCGCCTACGCGAGATCGCCGACTTCCTCGGCGATCATCTGAGCTCCGGGTACTTGCGCGTTTCCCCCCTTATATAAAAGCGCGTTGAGTCACTCACGAATACAAATTCTCGGGTAATTTCTGAGTTACCCGGTTGTACGCAGCAGGCAAATGGCATTGCACCGAGCGTGCGCAGAACCGGCAATTCTGCCAGGGCGCCAGCCGCAACGTGGGTGATCAGCCTCCTCGACGAGCAGCGCCGAGGAAGACTTCGTCGTTGCGGAGCATAGTGAGTGAGAGAGAGAGAGCATCAAAGGTAAGCTTTCGGCATTGCCGAAAACTCTCTCGCTCCGCAAGCTATTCGCCCTGTTACAAGCATTATATGCAATTCTTTTTTGAGATAGAATCTCATTCTCTTTTTCCCAAAAAAAACAGAATACAGTCCACATTTCAAGAAATATTTAATTTTTTACCATTCATTAATTATTATCAAAATAGTTTTAAGTACATTATATTTCTTGGTGAAAAAAATTATTTTGATATGAAATAATAATCAAATTCATTAATTTTGTGATAATTACATAATGACTTAATGACTTTAAAAAGATTGATTATTACGCAAGTAACTGTTTAAAAATCACCGATATTTTTTGTAATTACATACATGATCCCATAATATATCTTAAATATTTTCCATTTTAGTTTTTACATCAAACATGGATGAATTTGATGCAACTGACCAATGTTGCAACTGCTTCAAGCGAAATCTTAGTAAAATATCAGCTCAGATTAAGATCTTTAATTCAGCTAGTGAAGTCGAAGCCGTTTGTGAGCAGTTAAATGTAGATAATGTTGACACTGGGTTTAAACTTTGCGATAAATGTAAGACTTGTTTTTTTTTTGGCACACGAAAAGTAGAACCTTCAACCAGTGATCAAAGTCAGCCAATGAGTTCTCAGTCAAGCTCGGAAAAACCCAGCTCTCAGAGTTCAGGGAGCGTTTTTGAGATAGTATTAAAAGCAACTGTAGAAAAAAACCTTCCACCGAGTTGTCCCTCAAAAGAACTATGATTTCTCATACAGCCTGTTGCGTTTGTAGAAATAAAAATAACTTGACACGTGTACCATTGACTGCAAGACTGCAATGTTTCAAAGAACTGCAAATCTTTATTCCAAATGGCAATCGAGGTTGTACGGAGCATTTAATAAAAAAACGATTTTTTGATGATGACCTACAACTAATACAGATATACGGAGATATCAACGAACGCGAAATCATGATCACTGGGAAGAATGCCAACCGCTAGCGCTATTAGCAGAAAAACGCTCAAGAGAAGCGCGAGATACATTTTTTCAGAATAAAATTTTCGAGGCACTTGATAGCGGGAAGGATATTTGGAAAGAGTTGAGAAGTTTAGGTCTTCTTCCACAAAATCCAGCTAGGGAGGAAATTCACGGGTTTTTCCCAAAAGAATTAAACACGCACTTTGCGGGGGTCTCAGTCTCAGCCGAAGAACGCGAGGAAAATATGAATGAAGTTATGGCAACGGCTAGTGGAGAAGGCTTCGCCTTCAGTAAAGTTACTTTTTCAGATGTGGTTCTAGCTGTTGCACATTTCTCCTCGCAAGCTAAGGGTGAGGATGGGATACCACAAGGTGTGATAGCAAAAGGTCTTTCAGATATTGGCTATCACCTAGCTGATATTTTCAATGCTTCCGTCTTGAAGGGAATTTTTCCCGAATCATGGAAGAAAGCTCATTTGGTGCCACTTAAAAAGACAGCTATCCCATCGACTGTTACGGACTTTCGCCCTGTGGCACTATTGAGCTTTCTATCCAAAGTCCTTGAGAAGCTTGTACATGATCAGATTTCAGCATTTTTAGCTTCAACGAAAATTCTCGATCCTTTTCAATCTGGATTTAGACCAGGTCACAGTACGCAGACAACTCTAGTAAAATTGACGTAGGATATAAGAGCGGGAATAGACAACGAAAAACAACTACTTACCATTCTCCTATTGTTCGATTTCAGCAAGGCGTTCGACACCATATCACCAACTAAATTATTGCATAAACTGATCAGAATGGAATTTTCCAAGGGGGTAGTCCTGTGGATAAAGTCGTATATTACAGGTCGTAATCAAAAAGTGATTACGAAGCAAAATGGAGACTCGGATTGGCTCACAACCAATCTCGGCGTACCACAGGGCTCGGTTCTGGTACCCCTTCTGTTCAGTCTCTATATAAATGACCTACAGCACATTTTTTTGGATTTTAATAATAATTCTCAATCGAGTGATGTCGGGCACCTGCTATATGCAGATGATTTACAAGTTTACACGCAGACAACTATAGACGAGCTGAATGAAGGGATACGACACTTGTCGATTATAGGTAGAGCAGTGGCGGCATGGGCCGTCGTCAACGCCCTCATTCTCAATGTAAGAAGAACTAAAGAACTAAGGCTATTATTTTTTATCTAACCACAATATTAACATACTACGGGGTATGCATTTGTCTGGCATTGAGATTCAGGACAACGTTTTCGTCCCCTTTGTCGACACTGTAACTAATCTCGGTGTTGTAATGGACTAGAAACTAACGTAGAAAGCGCAAGTGGATGCAGTTAGCCGAAAGGTTAACAGAGCCCTATACGGACTCAGACGGTTTCGATCCTGGACCACCGAGATCATACGGAAGCAGCTCGCAAGCTCTCTCATGTTATCTCCTTTAGATTACTGCTCGCTAGTGTACCTCGACGTGACGTATGAACTTCAAAAGAAACTGCAAATATTGCAAAATTCATGTGTGAGATATGTAAGTGGTGCTAAGAAAGATAAACACATCAGCCCATATAGAAATAAGCTAGAGTGGCTTGACTTTAGGAAGAGAAGGGCATATTTTGCAGCGGTTTTAATGTTCTAAGTTATAAATTTGGGTCAGCCAGTGTTCCTAGCTCCCTTATTTCAAAAGTGCCAAGATAGAACGTCTAGTAGAACTCACTGCAGAGAACGTATAGTGCCGTCATCACAAACTGACGTAGGGCTGGATTCTTTCTGGTCCCAGGGTACGCGACTGTGGAATTCGATTCCTCGCGATATTAAGAATGTTTCCTCGGCGAGTATATTCAAAGCGGCGTTTAGGAAGTACTTGATGCAAAGGTCATGCGATGTCGACTGTATATATGTGTAAATAGAATATAGACGTGTACTGCTATTTTTATAACAGTACTAAAATCGTTTTGTGATTAATCTTCTGACGTACATCGTATGAATAAGGCAATGTGATGAATTCAATCTGTAACTGCTAGATTGAAGAATAACTAAGTTCAATTATGTGATACTTAGTGACTTGGCGATTGCCATTGACTATGTTTGTGATGATTATACGATTACGATATAATGTACACAAATGTTAATTATGTTCAATACTTTGAACCATCCTGAGGCGGGTTTTCCTAATAGGATTTGTCCCACGTGGGTTGCCTATTGGGTTTTCCCCGTCTCACAGAAATGAGCCTGGGCGAATGCGGGATGGTAGACTGTAACTTAATTATTTTGTAATTTACAAATAAAAACTATTCTATACAGTAACACGAGTTTTTTAACTGCAGATGAAACATGTTTATTTTTAAAAAAATTTCAGATTTAGCCTCGGAAAATAAAATCATCGCAGCTTAGCGAAAAGCAATTATTCTCTTTTACTGGTCTTTCGACTGATCAATTGCAAGAGCTGAGAAAATTATTAGTTTCCATGAGATCATCGGATTCTAAAGACGTTACACAAGTTCTGGTTATATGTTTATTTCAATTACGAACTGGATCGTCGAATAATTTTATTTTGTCTATTTTCGAAACAGAAAACGAAATAAGAGTTTCGCATTTTTGTCAATCAGTAATTAATTCATTTGAAAAAGATGTCCTACCGAAATATTTTGGAGTAAAATGTATTAAAAGGGAGGATCTCATACGTGATCACACTTCCATTTATGCAAAAAAACTGTTTAAATTAGCGAATGAGCTTGTTTTGGTTTTTGATGGAACTTACTTACGTCACCAAAAAAGAAAAATAATGATTACCAACGAAAGTCATATTTAGGTCAGAAGAAATATCCTTTGATCAAGCCATTCACTATTTGCACCACAGACGGATTCGTTGTTGATGTCCCTTGTCCGTTTTTAACCACAGAAAATGATGCAAGCATCATGAAGAAAGTAATGGGTGATCCAGATGGCATAAGAACTATCACGAGAGAAGTTGATGTTTGCGTTGTAGATAGAGGTTTTATGGATGTGATACCTTGTTTAAAAAGTCTTGGCTTTAAGATTCTCATTTCTATCTTAAAGGAAAATAGACCCAACTTGAGTACGACTGAATCGAATGAATCTCGTTACGTTACGAAATTGAGATGGGTTGTAGAGGCTGTTCATGGTATTCTTGGTAAAAAGTATAAGCTTCTTCACCAGCAATTAGATAATAAACTTTTACCAAAAGCTGGTGCATATTGTAGAATTGCATGTTTTCTCAACAACCTTTTTGGTAAGCGTTTAAATAGCGATAAAAATGACGGTGGCTTACAAGGTATAATCATCGAAAGAATGTTAAATTCTAATCAAAGTGAAGATACTTTAGCATTAGAAGCTGATACAGCCAGATGGTCTAGACGGCCCACTACTACGATCAAGCTAACATCCAAAGAAATCACTTTCCGGAGATGATTGAAAGAGATCTCAAAATATTTTGTTCAGGTACCTATCAATTAGGTCAAGCCGTATGTTACTTGGCTGAGTTAATGGACGATAGTAATAATATCAATTTGGAATATATTAAGATCAAACCTAATATCATTAAAGTATTAATAAGGTCCAGGCATATTAACAGTAAGACTTACAAATGCTACATCGAATACAAACCTAACTCAATTGGATACAGCGGTATCCTACGCCATGCATGTGACTGTGCCAATGGATTACGAACTGTAGGATCCTGTTCTCACATTGCTGCAGTCATATATTATCTCAGTAATGCAAGATATAAGTAAAAAATTATTAGACCAGCCAAAGTTCTTTCGTATTTATTTACTACTTCAGATATTGATCCTGTAATAGACGAAGATAGTGACGAGGATAAAAAATATTATTATATTTCAATATTAAAAATTATTACTCATGTAATTTTGTCAAATAGTACTTCTAAAAACAATTCTCGCAAGAATAAAGGTCAAATATGAAATGGTACCTAATTATTTTATTGTTTTAATAAAATCACAAAAATATTCATAACATTTTTATAATAATTAATTTCTATTAGAAATATTTACTCATTTTTATTTATCTACAAAAGAATTTGAATAAAAATAGTTAATTTAAGAGTTTTCAATGATATAAAGTTTCCCTGCGCCTGAATAAGGCTATATCAGGCCCTTTGTAGCTACAGACGAAATAAAACTCGATTCTAAAAATTTTCTTGCATTAAAAAAAATTTTTAGAATAGTTTTGTTTGTCCTAACACGTATTGAACAATATTCTTTGAGGTTATGTTCCAAAAACATGGTAAAAACCCGAAAAAAATATTTATAATTTAATTTTAGAGCATTATCTGATACAAAAATGGTAATTCTGAGTGGTATATAAAGATATAGAAAGAAATTGAAAAAATATTGTTTATAAACACTTATTTAGCTATTGGTTTTGAGGTTATGTGCTAAAAATATGGGAAAATGCTTAAAACATCGGTTTTTTCCAATTTTGAGTATGTTCCGGCTCGAAAATGCAAACTCCGACACCGCCATTTGAAAGAACGGAGGAAAATACACAAAAAATCATTGTTTACAAGTTAGCCAAAAATGACCTATATAGCCTAAAAAATCATTGAAAAATTAAAAAATTTTCCTGAGCTCAATTTTTATTTAAAAAATCTGAAAAATCAGACATTTTTCTTACTCAAAAATACACGCCCGTGAATTTTTTTAGATTTTTTGAAAGAAGGGTCGAGCGGAAAAAAAGAATTTTTGAAAAAAACGTGTTTTAGGTTAGGAGACTTAAATCATCACCTAGAGAGCTGAAAATTGGGCTAAAGAGGTTTTCAATAATGTACTTTCGAATGGTCAATCCCAAATAAAAATCCAGGTGAGTGCCATTTTGACCCTCTTATCCCAATATAGCCTTTGCAGGGACATATGCTAATTTTCGCTATAGTACTGTGGGTTTTTTCCAATCAGGAACGATTTGGTTATCATCTGTAGTGCAATTATGTTCTAAATATTTATGTTGATTTTCGCTACTATTCGATTCTTTTAATTGACTTTCTCTATTTTTTTTTACATAAGTCTTTTTTCCGCAATCCTTCTTTTACTTTCTTCTCGGTAGTGGCATTTTTACGCGATACTTTTTTAAGCAATGCCTTTTTCTCCTTGTGTTCGACAGTGACTTTTTTAGAATTTTCTTTTTCTAATAACTTCATTGTCTTTATTTGAATTTTCACGTTGATTTTCGCTACTATTTGATTCTTTTAATTGATTTTCTCTATAATTGTTTTTACGTAAGTCTTTTTTCCGCAATGCTTCTTTTACTGTCTTCTCGGTAGTGGCGTTTTTACGCGATTCTCTTTTACGCAGTGTCTCTTTTTCCTTGTGCTCTACAGTGGCTTTTGTTTCGGAAGTTTCTTTTTCTAATGATTTCATTGTCTTTAAGTGAATTTTAACGTTGATTTTCGCTACTATTCGATTTTTTAATTGATTTTCTCTATTACTGTTTCTTTTACTTTCGTCTCGGTAGTGGCGTTTTGACGAGATTCTTTTTTCCGCTATTCCTCTTTTACTTTCTACTAGGCAGTGGCGTTGTTTCGCATCTCTATTTTACGCAATGCCTCTTTTTCCTTGTGATCGATAGTGGCTTCTTTTCGTAAGTTTCTTTTTCTAATAACTTGATCGCCGTTATTTGAATTTTTACGTCGTTTTTTTATTCTATTTGCCTCCGATAATTTGTGTTCGGTGCTAGCATTTTTTTGTGATTCTCTTTTTCTAATTGCTTCTTTAATTTTCTGTTCTGCAGTCATATCTTTTCTAAGTATCCGTTTTCCACTCGATTCCTTTAATTGCAATTCTTTATTTGCAATGTTTTCAATTACATTGCTCTGATCATTCTTAGCATGTAATTCTTTATAATTTGAATAAGAATGTATTTTTTTATTACAATTTCTATTATCGATGTGTTCATGCAAATCAACAATTTCAATCACTCTTTTTTTTATTAATATAATTTTCTGATTGTATTTCATACAATTTACTAAAATTAGTAATGTTTATTGAAATTTCTAATTGGTTTCCTAAGTGTTGCAATTGCGACATACCATTAGTGCAATATTTTCCATTTGAATAATTATTGATTCTGCTACCTTGTACTTTGTTATGGACTACTGGAAATATTTGTATTTCATTTCGTTTGAATATATTAATTAAATGATTTCTCATTTTTCTTTCCTCAAAAATAAGATTACAAGGGTAAACTCTATTAGAAATTGATATTGCAAATGCAATTGCAAATAAACCACAATTATACGGTTGTTGTAGTTGAACTGTTTCATAGGTGACATTTAATGATCGACGATTAGGAAATAATCTATTTATATATTTTTTATGATCCTCTTGTAATCTCCATTTTAACTATCATAGACTCTTAAAACTGTCGTATCGTACCAAATATATATCAAATGTCCTTTATTATTACGACCATGAGATAAAATTGGTATAAATTTATTATTATCAACGTTTGGATTTATAAATTGTAAAGTAGGCACAAAAAGAGTGTATTGCATATTAGAAGATGGAACCATATTCATAAACCTTGACATGTAAGTCATTTAACATTGCACTTTTTGTGTACAACTTTGTATATCTTTGTACATTTCTGTAAATTTCCGTACTTTTCTGTACATTACTGTGTATTTTGTTTGATTTTCGGACAAAATTACAGAAATGTACAGAAATATACAATTCTAAAAAACAAAATAAAAAATTAATTAGAATATCCTTAAAATTTGTAATTATTGTTGAAATAATAAATTTATATTTGGAAGTTGGATTCGATAAGTTCAGCAAAACAATAAAATTCTAAAAAAAAACAACAAAAACAAAAACATCTGGCTGTCAATGGGAATAGAACCCGCAACCTTTAGATTACTAAGCAAACTCTTTGTCAATTGCGCTACTAAACAATAGTTATGTGTGGCAATCCGAATCGCGCTCATATGATACCTTAAGTATACTAATCAACACATTACTAAATTCATTCTGAATTTAACAAGAATAATGATTCTAAAATTCATAAATGTATTTTATGTTTAATGATTAAGTTGAAAGTAAGGTATTGAAATGATTAACTATGTATTATTACAGGTTATGTTGTTAAGCTAATGTCGCTAAAGCATCTCAAAATGATAGTCATACGGGCATTCACAAATAATTACGTCATATTTTAGTAAATGCTATTTATGTATGTATTTGTTATTATTTTTCAAATTATTTGTTTTTCTATGAAATATATCAATTAACTTAAGTTCATTTAAGTTCATAAAATAATGTTTCATATAGTTCTTTTAGTATTGTATATTTCTGTATATTTCTGAACATTTCTGTGCGCTATTGTACATTTTTGTATTTTTCTGTACATTTACAGAAAAAATACAAAAATGAAACAAAAAAATACAATTGTTTTACAGAAATGTACAGTAATGTACAGAAATGACGAAAAAATACATTTTTGGCTTCTGCCAGGGAAATGAGCGAGTCCTTTTTCGGTTATGTATATTTACTGCGGTTTGACGTTATTGACTGATATACACGAATTTTCGTTTAAATCACTGTACGCCAATTATGATTACGGAACATCCTGTATATTATAAATGTATTGCTTTCGTTGTATTTGTTATTAATTATGAATTTTTTGCTTATTCGAGACTTTCTTAGTTGATGTAAGAATCTTCTATAATTTTGTTTGTTTTATTTATTTTTAAGTCACTTTGTTACTATTCAAATACTTACGCTTAAGTTATGAAATTTGGGGAAATAAAATTAGGCCGCTAGACATTTTTATGAAAAAAAAATTTTGTATGCCCCCCAAATAATTATGTATATTAAGCCTACTAAATGGTGACAGCAAAAAATCTTTAAGTATTGACACTATTGTAAATGATAAAAATGAATGTTTGCTAAACGCTATACCAGTGTATACTCAGTACAGAGAAAAAGCTATGCTATTCATTTTACACCATAAGCGTCTTAAAAATTCCCCACGTTATTGTGGTGTAAAGAAATAACTTTGTGGAATAAAAATATTCCCATATTGGTGTATATTTTACGCCACAAAGCTGTGGTGACTACCAAACCCGTCCGTGGTGTGAAATCACCACCGCACTGAGACTTGCTCACTCGCAAAAGTATAGTGGGGCTAGATAGACTCGCACGTGGTGTGGAATATTCCCCACGGCGGGACTTGCTCACTCTCACAATGTTGTGGGGTTCGACAGACTGGCGCGTGGTGTGAAATCTCACCCACGGTGAGACTTGCTCACTCTCACAAAGTTGTGGGGCTCGACAGGCTCGCGCGTGGTGTGAAATTGCCATCATCACACTGAGACTCGTTCGCTCTCGCGAAGTTGTCGGGATTGCATAAATAAGTTTGAGTTTTGACAAAAAGAATATTTTTTTTTTACAAATATCCTTTTCTTATTAGTAAAAACTACATATTACATAAGCCTTTTCTTAAAAACCTTTTTTATAGTCCCTATCGAGGACATAACATATTTCAAACACCTTTCTGGAGATATTATTAAAATGTTTTCTTTTTTTTCATGAAATATTTCAGAAATGTTCAGGAAATCTTTTATTAAATTTTGTTTAACATATTTATGTTATATTACGTTTCATAACCTTTTATAAATTCAAACGCAGAAATGCATTTGTCACTTTTTAATTTAACAAAGTTAACTACATTTATTTCATATTATTAGGTACCGATTCAATACGCGCATAGTTACAATGAATTTTAAAACTAATTTGTAAATTTGGTATTTTTGTAAGTCGAGAAATTTTACATAAAGAAATACTAAAATTCACATTATCTTTATGCAATAAATCTAGTTAAATAATGTAAAAGATAAAAAGATATTAAATGTTATACAACATATTTTAAAAAGAACAAATTTCAGTTCCAATGAATTGAAACTCGTTCAGAGGAAAGTATATATATTGACCCTTTTGAATGTTAGGTTGAGTCAAAAAGTGTATACAAATGTATGAATTTTACATAATAAATTACGGAGCATATACCAGTTTATGCTACTCATGTACCTTCAACTAATTCTTTAGAGTTACCTCATATATTTACTACAATAAAAAATTATATAGTTCAGCTTTGAAAGAAAAAAAATACTATCCATTGTTATAGAAGGTGATCTTTGGCAAAGTAAATATGAAAGAGATGAAAATTTACATTATCTTTATATAATAAAACTGGTTTGAGAAATGATGTACAAGATGTTATCGAGAAAATTGATTTTAATATTTCTTGTTTGTTTATACCATTTTCATATACAGAGGTAGAAAATAATATAAAAGATAGAGAGATATTAGGTGTTATAAAACATATTTTTGAAGAGAACAAGTTTCAATTTCAAAATGTTTCTAATGAATATCATAGACTTGAAACTTATAAAAAAGAAAGTATATACCGGGTGTCCCATTTTAAAACCACCAGGCAAATATCTCGAAAACTAAAGGTGATGGAAAAAAACTTTTAATACAAAAGTTGTAGGGTTCAGAGGGGCCCAACTGACCGTGACCTTGGTTATGACCTTGAGGTCAACGATCAAGTTCATTTGAAGGTCAAATCGATTTTTTCAAATGGGAACCGCCACTTTTGACCTCATAAATGGAAAGAGCGGAAAATTTTACGTTCAGATATGTCCTTGAGTCAAGGTCATGGTCATGGTCATGGTCATGTTTAAAATCAAAATCAATAAACGCATCAAAACATTCCCATAATTAGGTATACGAGACAAATTGTTAAATACAAAAGTTGTAGGGTTCAGAGGGGCCCAACTGATCGTAACCTTGGTTATGACCTTGAGGTCAATGATCAAGGTCATTTGAAGGTCAAATCGATTTTTTCAAATGGGAACCCCCACTTTTGACCTCGTAAATGGAAAGAGCGGAAAATTTTACGTTTAGATATGTCTTTGAGTCAAGGCCATGGTCATGGTCATGTTTAAAATCAAAATCAATCAACGCATCCAAACATTCCCATAATTACGCATATGAGTGTTAAATACAGAAGTTGTAGTGTTTGGAGGGGCCCAACTGATCGTGACCTTGACCATGAACTTGAGGTCAAGGATGATGTCGTTTGAAGGTTAAATCAATTTTGTTTAACGGCAACCCTCACTTTTGACCTCGTAAATAGAAAAACCGAAAAATTCTGATATGACCTTGGGTCAAGGTCATGGTCAAAGTTAGGGTCAGTATCCGTGCAGTTAAGTGCAAAGTCGGAGATGACCCGGTTACCTAAGGCAAGGTCGGAGATTACCCGGCCAGTTAAGGCAAGGTCGGAGGTGACCCGGCCAGTTAAGGCAAGGTCGGAGATGACCCGGCCAGTTCAGGCAAGGTTGGAGATGACCCGGCCAGTTAAGGCAAGGTCGGAGATGACCGGGTCAGTTAAGGCAAGGTCGGAGATGACCCGGCCAGTTAAGGCAAGGTCGGGGATGATCAGGCCAGCTAAAAATTCATTGGAAAATTCCACGTTCATGTGTATTTAGTCATAGCATCCAAGTGTTTCGGTCACCATTTACTGAAGAAGATGCTCAAAAGTTGCACCATTTACTTGTTGACAACATTCTATTCTCCTTTTAAAGTTTCTAACAGTATTTAATAATACTTGACGTGGAATACTTAAGCAGATTTGTCTAATCCTTTGAATCATGTCATCTCTTGTAGTTGGCCTGTTGCGGTAGACTGTATTTTTTAGGAAGCCCCATAAATAAAAATCTGGAGATGTCAGATCTGGAGATCTTGGTGGCCATGCTACGGGACCTCCTCTACCAATCCATCGACCGTTAAACCTTTCATTAAGAAAATCTCTGACAATTCTGGCATAATGTGGAGGAGCACCATCTTGTTGTAGCCACATTCTGGCCCTTGTATGGAGATCAACGTTTTCTAGAAAGAGTGGCAGCTCGTCTCTCAGCAACTGTAAATAAGTATGTTGAGTTACGTGACCTTCAAAAAATAAGGTCCAATCAGACATCCGTTAATGATACCACACCATACCGTTACATTCCAGCGATGCTGATGATCAACTTCTCGCATCCAATGAGGATTAACAGGAGACCAGTAGTGGCAATTATGGCGATTCAACATACCAGTACTCTGAAATGTAGCCTCGTCGCTAAAAAGAACATTGTTAAAGAAATTTTCATCATCAGTAATTTGTTGTGTTGCCCATTGGCAAAATGTTATTCTCCGTCGATAATCTTCCACAGTTAAAGCTTGATTTAGAGTAATGTGGTAAGGATGGTAACGCGCATATCGTAAATATCTACTGGCCGTAGATCTTGGAATACCCATTGTTAACTCGATTTCGCGTAAACTGACATGAACATTTAAATGTACCATGGCTAGAACAGCAAGAAAGCGAGGATTATTTTCATAATCGTGTTCATTCAGTGTCCTCCTTCTTCGAACGAAGTTTCCTTGTCGACCGCGCAGTTCAATATCACGTATTACCGTATGATCAGGATGTTGTCGTTGAGGGAACCGAGCACGATACAATCTGCTTACCTCTCGATAGTTTCGTCGACATTCTCCTAAAATAAGATGAATGTCAACTATTTCATTAGCAGAATAGTCAGGCATTCTTTTTTAGTTGTAAATGTAATTATTTATCAAAACACACCACAAAAGAAATAATATGTTATTATACTATACAATATTTTAAAACGAAAAAGTTTAATTTTCTGTGCCAATATAAGTGTGCTCAATTTGAAAACAATTTGATGTAAACAGTAATCATTATTGACTATTATTACCGATCAATGCTGAATACTACCGGTCACTATTGGATACGGGTGGTCAACACTTATTAACTTTTGTTATTATTTGATATAAGTGGTTAACCCTGGTAAATATTGATAATAGTAAAAATAGTAAAATTTTCCGCTCTTTCCATTTACGAAGTAAAAAATAGGGGTTCCCATTTGAAAAAATCGATTTGACCTTCAAATGACCTTGATCATTGACCTCAAGGTCATAACCAAGGCCACGATCAGTTGGGCCGCTCCAAACCCTACAACTTCTGTATTTAGCACTCGTATGCGTAATTATGGGAATGTTTGGATGCGTTGATTGATTTTGATTTTAAACATGACCATGACCATGACCATGGCCTTGACTCAAGGACATATCTGAACGTAAAATTTTCCGCTCTTTCCATTTACGAGGTCAAAAATGGGGGTTCCCATTTGAAAAAATCGATTTGACCTTCAAATGACCTTGATCATTGACCACAAGGTCATAACCAAGGTTACGATCAGTTGGGCCCCTCTGAACCCTACAACTTTTGTATTTAACAATTTGTCTCGTATGCCTAATTATGGGAATGTTTTGATGCGTTGATTGATTTTGATTTTAAACATGATCATGACCATGACCTTGACTCAAGGACATATCTGAACGTAAAATTTTCCACTCTTTCCATTTACGAGGTCAAAAGTGGGGCTTCCCATTTGAAAAAATCGATTTGACCTTCAAATGACCTTGATCATTGACCTCAAGGTCATAACCAAGGTCACGATCAGTTGGGCCCCTCTGAACCCTACAACTTTTGTATTAAAAGTTTTTTTCCATCTCCCTTAGTTTTCGAGATATTTGCCTGGTGGTTTTAAAATGGGACTCCCGGTATATTGACCCTGTTGAGTTTCAGATTGGGTCAAAAAGATTAAAGAAATTTATGAATTTTGCTGAATTAGTTACGGAGCCTAAACCGGTGTGCGCTATTTATGTACCTTTATCTAATTCACCAAAAGCAATTCTTGAACTACCTTATCTATTTTCTGCAATGAAAAATCATATAGATTTGCTTTTGATGGAAAAAAATATACTATCCAATGTTATACAAGGTGATCTTTGGCAAAGTAAATGCGAAAGAGATAATACTTATTTAGTTCTTCCAATATTTTTGTTCTTTGATGATTTTGAATGTGGAGGTTGTTTGGGATCACATGCTGGAGAGCAGAAATTAGGTGGTGTATATGTTTCACTACCATGTCTTCCTCCGCATGTTTTATCTAAAATGACTAGCATATATTTAGTTACAATTTTTAAATCAAAACATAGAGAATTATATGGAAATGAAAATGTTTTTAGAAAAGTTATTGGTGATCTAAATTATTTGCAGTCTAATGGTTTAATAATAAATGTAAATGGCAAAGAACAGTCTGTTTTAAATGTGTACTTGTGCTAGGAGACAATCTTGGCCTCAATATTTCTTGTGGTTTTTCAAGATCATTCACTGCAAATAAATATTGCAGATTTGTACAGCTACATCTAAACAGTGCAAAATAATGAATGAAGAAACAGCATCATTTGTAAGAAGAAAAGCATCATATAATATTGATCTTAAATTAAGAGATCCAAAATATTCAATAAATATAATATAAATACATGGTAAAAAAGAATGATACTTGTGAAAAAACATTTTTTTGCCAAAACTCCAACTTGGGGTGACTAAATTGTACCACTGTGATATTTGTGCAACTACCATAACTTATTTTTGTACACTTTTTGACTCAGCCTGAAATTCAGAAAGGTCAATGGCCCATTCTAAATGGATTCAACTGTCGTAAACTCAACTTAAAATGTTGTAAAGATAACGTAAATAAGATATAGGCACAGACTCTAGGGCTGGAGGAAAAATACTTTATTAAGAGCAAAGCTTACACGGGCAGCGTGACGGCTTACTGAACTTACGGACCAGCGCAGCGGTCCTTCTTATACATGCAGAAACAATAGAAAACGTGCTTACAACAATTAACAATGGCATATCGATCGGTCGTCGACCGCGCGATGCGGCTCACAGGCCTGTAAAACGATACATTAGCATTCTCAGTTGCGAACGCGCTCGCAACTGCAACCGATCAATAAAATAAATTCTTAATTTCGATGTTCTTCTCATTTTGCCTGACACCTTCCCCCTTAAAAAAATTTTTGATTTGGAGGAAAATCAGAAACTAGATTTGTTGATTCAGCCCCTGCGTTGTAATGAATTGTTGGTTGACTGGCAACAGTACTTGGTCCGTGTATATGTACTGAACTCTGTGGTTGATGTATTGGATTAACACAATTAATAAAAATTGTTGGACGGCATTTCACCCATACCCATTTTAAAATATGTCATAATACATGGAAAAATCGAATTCTATACAATATATAAACTATAGCAAATCCAGCCAGACAGTAAACAATTTTATTTAAAATCGAATACCCTGTATTTAAAAAATGATTTTTTGTATGATTTTGAGAGATGATTTCAAGCTTTTGACTTAGATCGTCAAGACTATCAGATGCGGAAATTATTTCGTGAGGATCTATACGATAAGAATTGAATTCTGGCAAAGTTATTTCTGGTATGGTAAGTGCATGTTTTTCTAAAGACGTAAAAGATACATTGATTTTAAATAAATTTCAGATGAGTTTTTGTGACTTTTCGGTAGAAACACATGTTTTTCCGAACGTCCGCGACAATGTGGTGCAATTTCAAGAATAACTGCTCTTTTAATAGTAAAAGTAGTTTCAAAATTAATTCCACACGACAGGGTAATCGTTTCACTATTTTGCGGTAATATATACCAGCTGTACCTTTTTTCAAGGGCTAGAATAAAATTGTTATTTAGATTAAAATATTTTTTTATGCAATCTGTATCTTGTTTTTCTCTGAGTAAATGAGAATAGCAACTGGATTCTGCCATAAGCGTATGTACTGGATTTACTATTTCACATATTTTAACAAAATCTAAAGAAGTACATTTTTCAATATTGATAATTGTATATTCAGTCGAATCTGAATTCATTGCAATAGGTTTTGGGGAAATATTATCATAGATATAATATTTCGTCCAACCCTTCATGGATATTAGTGTAAACTTAAAAACATCATACACTGAACCCGTTGGAATTGGCGTATGTATAACGTATACCAATCTTTCACCAGATAATATAATATTTATAACGCTAATTTTCATATATAAAATATAATATTTTAATTCTAATGGAAATGGTAGTTCTGTGAAATATAATTTCTTTTGAATGGTTACTAAACTTTCTATAAAGTTTTTTGGCGTCACTAATTGTGGAGAAACAACTCCTGTTTTCCCACTATTTATTGCTTCAAATACTAAGTCAGTTATTTCTAACAAATCATCCAAACAAATTTCTACTTCCGCAATAGACTCCATTAAATTTGAATTAAACGAATTTATATTTATTTGAGAACTGCCTTTTCTTACAATTAATGTTAAGTTTTTAATATCATCTATATGCGTCTTAAATAGCTTATCAAATTGTCTAATTGAGTTTTTTACAATACTTGTCTGATTTTTCATAAGTGTTGCTATATTATCTGTGGTACTATAGATGTCGTTAATTTGTTTATTAATAGCCTCGGCGTCTTCGGCTGACATAGTCCCGAATAGAAATTTACTTACACTTCCAACCGCATTTATCAATCCTCTTTTCCGCCTATCACTTTTTAATTCAAATAAGACATTTATCTTTTCTTCTATTTTAACATATCTAATACTTAAGGCATTTAAAGAAAATTGATGATTGCAACCAGAATGATTTTCACATAATTCTAACATAGAGTATATATAATCTTTAATTTGGGTACTATCCTTTCTTAAATCGTGTAAATCTATGTAGTGTATGGTGGTCCAGACTTCATGGTACATACGAGCTTGAAATAGTTCTTCCCGAAGTATGGGTGTTGTTATATGTTTTATTACATAATGATCTCCATGGCTATGCCCTTGTACTACACAAACAAAAAGTATTATAGCTATCAGCATCTGAAACAAACAATTAATTATTAAAGGGTTTTGTATCTTTTATATGTCTCCTGTGATTCTTGTTTTTGATTTTGTAAGTTATAGTGTATGTGTCAGTGTTTATGTTTGTAATTGTATAAGGTCCCAGCCACGTTTTTGAAAGAGGGACTGCTGTAAATTTTTGACCATTATTCTGTCTCCAATTTTATATAAAGGTGCTGGTCCTTTTCTTCTTGCTGTTACCTCTTGTTCATATTTTTCCTTACTTTTTGTTAAGTTCTCTTTTACCTGTTTTAACAATTCTAAATGATTTTCTTGAAACTCATTTATATATCTTGCAGCATCTTGAGATTTGAATTCCAGTGTTGGCATTTTAGTTTCCAAATGACTTTTCTTGAAATATATTGCTTCCAAAGGAGCGAACCCTGTTCCTTTATTTATCATGTTATTAAAAATAAATTGAACTTTCTTCAAATGTTGCGACCAAGATTCAGGTTTATCAGTAATTAATATTTTCAATTGGTCTTTTATGGTTGCATGTGCTCGTTCTAGAGACCCATTAGATTGAGGATATCCTGCTGCTATGACAATTGGTTTAACTTTAAGATGTTTTAGTAAAATTTTCATTATTTCTGATTGAAATCCGGTTGTATTGTCCATAATAATTTCAGCAGGGATTCCATAAATATATATGTAATTTTCTAAAAGTGCTTCCGCAGTCTCAATAGCTTATGTTGATTAAACAGGTATAAGAGTTAACATTTTTGTCAATTGATCTTGAATAGTTAAGATGTATTTGAAACCTTCCGTTGATGCTGGCAATGGTCTCACGTGGTCTATAGCAATCCTTTCACCTAATGTCCTAGGATGATGTATTAATATTCCATCAGCTTGATTATTATGTTGTGCTCTCTTAGTAAGTCGACAATCTTTACAGTTTTTAATATAATCCTCTATACCTTTCTTCATTTTTTCCCAATAAAACTTCTGGCTTATTTTTTCATATGTTTTACTTATCCCAGAAATGTCCATTTTCGGGTCCATGATAACCTCTTATTATTTTTGCTCCTTACCGACATTACTATTATTTCAATATTTTTAGTCTCATCAAAATACATTGTATTTAGATATTTTAACATTCTTACTAATTTTATTTTAATATTCTCGCCTAATTTCCTTAAATCATAACAAACCTGCATAAATTCTGATGTTAGATGTCCTTTTAATTTTGCAAAAGCTTCCTTGGGCTCAGTCTCTGCTGCAATAATAATGTCATCATCGTTTCTTTTTGGTCCTATGGTAATTATTGGTAATTTTGTTCTTAATACTTCTTTTAAAGATTTTAACTGTGTATGTCTGTACTGCGTTAAGCATTCCTCAAATTCTTCTTTCGGTGTTTGTAGGTGATAAACACGTCTTGACAAAGCATCAGCATTAGAATTTAAACTTCCTTTCTTATATTGTATTTCATAATCATATTCCTCTAGCTTAAGGCGCCATCTCATAAGCCTTGATGAAGGATCTTTCACATTCATTAACCACTTAAGCGGTTTATGACCTGTAATGATTATAAAATGTTTTCCATATAAAAAGTGTCTAAAATGTTTGGTCGCCCAAACAATTGCCAAAAGTTCTTTTTCTCTTGTGCTATATCTTGATTCAGCATCATTAAGTGTACGGGAAGCATATGCAACTGGCTTATCAAAATTATTTACCTTTTGCGATAAAACTGCTGCCAATGCATAATTACTTGCATCTATTGTGAGTGTGAACTCCTTAGTATGATCTGGACAGATCAGGACGGGTTCTCTCATTAGGGCTAGCTTTAATTTTTCGAAGCTTTCTGTTTGCTTATTAGTCCATTTAAATTCTTCACCCTTCTTTAACAGTTGAGTAAGAGGTTTCGCGATTTTACTAAAGTCTTTAATAAATCTCCTGTGATATCCTGCAAGACCCAAAAATGATTTTATTTCCTTAGCATTTTTCGGAGCTGGAAAAGATCGAATTGTTTCAATTTTATTGTCATTTGGCTTAACACCGTCACTTGTAATAATATGACCCAAATATTCTAATTCTGGTCGATGATATTCACATTTGTCGGGCTGCAGCTTCATGCCATCCTCCTTTAATCTCTGTAAAAGTAGACTTAAATTTTGATTATGTTCTTCTAGACTCCTTCCATAATTAATTATGTCATCTAAATACACAAAACAAATTACGCCAACGAGTCCTCTTAAACATAATTCATTGTTCGTTGAAAGGTAGCTGGTGCATTTTTCAATCCCATTGGCATCCTTTTGAATTGAAAATATCCATCAGGAGTTGAGAAAGCAGTCTTTTCTTTTGAATCTTCTTCTAGCATTATTTGGTAAAAGCCTGAAGCCAAATCAAATGCAGAGAATTAATGTGCTCCTCCGAGTCTTTCGAGAATTTCCTCGACATTTGGTATAGGATGATTATCTTGTGGCATGTGTTCATTTATTTTTCTAAAATCGACCACAACTCGCCATTTTTGTCTTCCAGAAGCATCTTTCTTTTTGGAGGCGGACACCGATCGAGGTGTCCGCCTCCGATTTTCCTGAATTTTTGATATGTCGTAGAGGACCGAAAAATAATAGACTCGCAATTTTTTTTATCGGCCGAATCCCTGATTAAAGGGGTGAAATCCGCCCTTAAAGTTGTCACGGCCTGCCGTACCGGCAGTATATATAGATCGGTATAGTATTATAGTATATAATAAATCGCCAATATACATGTTCGTAGTAACGAACGTTAGATGGCGCCTCGATGAAGTATTGGAGCTGTATCGAGAGCATGACGAAGGTACCGGCACAGACGCGACCGGCTTTAATCTTGTTGTTACCGCTCGTGAGAGATACATGCGTGCGAGTTCGCGGATTTTGTTATCGCGAATTTCACGAGTAGCAATGTGTTTTGTCACTCGTTCAACCTCAGTAAAGAAGTAGTGTGCTTTACTGAGGCCATTTAGTGTGACTTCACGTACTTACGTGGGAAGTACGTGAAGTGTACCGAGACTGTACGGCAGGCTGATTCTACCTGCCGTACTGTGAATAAAAGTGACTTCCGCGAGCAGAAGAGCCGATCGCCTGGCGTTGCTACAGTTCGAGAGATCCTGAAGAACCGAGCTACGATGCCAGATGAGTCGAGAGGATGCACGCGAGGATGCTAGGCCACCGAGTCAAATTCGCCGAAGACTTAACATGGTAAGCGTGCACGCATCATCCGCGACGCGAGTAATAACGCGTAACCGCTCGTCCAGGCTCGTCGTATCTGGACATCGGCTTCGAGTAGGCGTTCTCGTGCGGTGAGAGCAAGTGTGTGGAGAGTGTAGGCATCGGGGTCGCACTTCATCAAGGTTAAACGCGGGGTCAAATCACCGGCTTTTTCGAAGCCGGTGAGTGCGCACAACAGGTGCGCACACGTGTAAACCCGCCATCTACCCTCTCTCTTACACTTATATGTGTGTGTTTCGCGCGGCGATCGCGACCGCTCTCACACTTCGTCGCTTTACTCGGTGAGCACGCGCGTAGAGTACACGCGGGGCGTATTATACCTCACGTGCGGGGCGTAAATTACCGAGAGCGTGACGCCAGTCTCCGAGGCAGCTGACGTCAGAGGTAACGTGCTGGCGCACCGTTTAGATAGGGAATACGCAAACCTAAATTCATTTCTTTTATATTTCTGATCCATTATCACACCACAACTTCTTTTATTTAATAAACAATAGTCTTTTATTATTAACATTTAACCTCTCGAGTTATTATTTCGCGACCTAGTCATTCTCCGTTCCCCGCCGCCTCCGCGGTCGTTACGTAAGAGAAAAGGTATCGTTTCATCTGAGCAGCCGGCACACGAACCAGTGAACGAGAGGAGAGTTCGAGTCACTGGTGAGAAACAAAGCGCAGGTCTTCGACTTGCGTGTTGCACGGTAAGTAACCAGATTAGGTGAACATTGCACGACGTTGTAGCATCCGTTGCATAATCTGGCTATTACATCTCCGGGAGTTGAACCGAGAGATATGGAATTGAACCGCTAAGGTACGCAGGTGAAACGTGCCTTAGCCCGAAAATCCACCTCGTGACAACTGGCGCCCTAAACGTGTTTGTGCTTGGGAATATCGCGAAATTTTGACTTCGAAGGAGCGAAGTTCGAATCCCAAAAATTTCTTTTTGCGTTTTTCCGATTTTTTTTAGATATTTAGTTAGGAAGTGACTAAAGTACAACAACCAACCTACAGCAAACCCTCTGTGGGTAGAAGTTCGAAGATTTTTGAGAAAAATCAAGATAAATTGCTGTAGGCTATAAAGTTGCTATTTTTTTTATAGAGCATCGTGACAAATAGTTAGATACGGTGCGCCTAGGTGGAATAGAAGTGCGAGCGTGATCTTTATTTGTTTAAACAACAATAATAATTTGTCTAAACAATAATAAAAATTTGTGAGGAGAAGCATCAGGGGATTGAACACTCGACTAAATTTGTGACGGGCGTTCAATCGATACCAGTTGCTAGCCTAGTAAAGGCTAGTATAAACAATACCCTCAGGGGATTCGAACCAGAGACAAAGAATCGAACTGAGGGGTAGATTCGAACCCGCGGTGACCTGGCTGGCGTTTAATTCTTTTTTTTACAGAGTTAAAATTTTAAAATAGCTGAAAAACTGCGACAAATCAGTAATTCGTGCTAAATCGAGATCGAAGCACCAATTACTGGCAAATTAAGAGAAAAACCAGCCAGGGCGTTTTGAAGTCGAGCAACTGGTATCAACCCTTCTGCAACTCGAGGTGCAATTCAGAGCGTGTAGGTTAGGTAGACAAAACCAATATTATAAATTATTTATTTATGTAAAGAAGGTGCGCCTTAGGGAACGATCCCATTTCTTTAGAAATCGCACACACAAGCACGCTCTGAGTCACCAATGCGCGTGGAAAGAAACCGACAAGCGAGCAAGCAAGATAACTGGTACAAAACGCGGAAGAATTTATACCAGAAGAAGAAGTACAAGCCCTAGATGTGAAAATAGAAAATTTAGGGGCAACCTTCATGAAAGGTACAGTCCTCTTCCCAGGTGCCGTTGGTAAGCAGGCTCAACCGTTGCTTAAAAGATATGGTAGAGCCTGGGAAGGGGGGAACTCACCAAGGCAAGTCAAAATCTTGGTGATATGTGGCACCAGAAAGAGAGAAATGCCGCAAGCAACAGCGAAGAGGGCGATAAAGAAAAGGAAAAGACATCGCAAGATGGAAAGTCACTGCTAAGCAAGGAACGAGTAACGAAGAGTGCTTAGCAGTGGCGACAAAGAAAAGAGTGACGATGATTTTCGGAAGACAAAGAAGACGAACGAGGCCGCCACGTCTGAGAAGAGAAAACGGCGTGAGCATTGACAGTTCGAAGTATCATTAGCAGTCAAAGTGAAAGCTCCATGAAATTGTTTGAAGAAGAAACAAAGATCTCATTACGAGGGCAAGGAAGACCGTCGACAAGGTCAAGAACAGCTCTAAGGTCGAGTACCTTAAAGGGCAAGGACGACCGACGAGAAAGGTCAAGGATAGCCCTGAGGACTCATTGGAGGACCTTAAAGAGCAAGGACGACCGTCGACAAGGTCAAAGACAACCCTCAGGTCTCATTCGCTGCTATGGCTGCGGCGAGATAGGCTACTGAGAAGCCGAGAGAGCCACAGCCGTCGTCGCTGAAGAATAGACGTTGACACATACCGTTTAACCAAAGAAGCTCACATCAAGTGACGAGCAGGACAGGTCAACGGTAGATTCCAGCGACGGCAGGTAACATACTTCGGAGCCGAAAAACATCGTACCGCTGTTATCGTTCGACGAGTGGTGGAAAGAGAGATAGGAAAATCCACCAAACCGTCGACGTTCAGACGAAAAGAAGAGAGTATAATATCCTCGGAGAGATAGGACTCCTCGACCGGAAGCCGAATGCCTCTGGGCCAGCTCAGGCGATCCTCTCACGTGGCATCGCTGGCCAACTAATTTTGCCCAAAATTAAGCCGCGATGACAGGTCATTTCCCGGCCGGTCACACCAGTGACTGATAAAAGTGACTAGAGGTTTCGTCAAGTGCCGTAAATGCGCCGAAGCTTAGCTCCGCATCCGTTTTGTGCCGCCAGGCATACCGTTCCCGATTTGTTTGTCGAATCGACAGTAACGATGCCTGGTTTGGAGTGTGTTTAACTCCAGGTAACGTAAGCGATGCCCTTAGAAGCGACCTAGCTAAGTCTAGCATACCCTATGGGAAGGCCACCCCGCAATGCGCTGACTCACACCAGCCGGGCATGATAAACGTAATGGGTAGCTCGATAGGTCGTTCCGCCTGTCCAGCACTATGGCTACGGAAGTTCGATTCCGAGTTTCGAGAATCCGAAGAATCTCCGAGGGTAGGAACTGATCTTAAGAAGAGAAGAAGAAAAGAGGGAGTTAGAAGATCCGGCGATGAGAGACCCGCCGTTGCGAGAACCCAGCCGCCAGCGGCCACTGGGCCCGATAAGGTCGAGAGTAATAACCAGGATGCAAGGTGAAGACGAACTAGGGAGAGACTACATCACCTGCTTCCTGGTCATTATAACAAAAATTAGCGAAGACGACACAGCATATAACATCGTCGCCTGGCTAGAACGAACCAGGTGCCCATTAGCTGTTTGTACATAAAGTAGCGGCCAACGAGAAGCCACGAACACGAAGAGAGGAACATTACTTTCTTGGTAGACAACCAAGAAAGCAAAATGAATCACATACCGCTAGTTCTACAGGTAGATCAGCCTGTAGAGCTAGAAAGAGAGAAAGCTTTTGCTAAAGCTAAATCTCCAGACACTATAGAAAAAAGTTCTTGCTGAATATAAGCGTCAGCGTCAGAGTTGTTCTAGAGTTGTCAGGAACAACCGACGTCGGATTGTTGTACAGAGTCGCCCATCTGGAGATAAGCGACGTCTGGGTGGGGGGGTGTCACGGCCTGCCGTACCGACGTCGATAATAAATCGGCAATATATATGTTCGTAGTAACGAACGTTAGATGGCGCCTCGATGAAGTATTGGAGCTGTATCGAGAGCATGACGAAGGTACCGGCACAGACGCGACCGGCTTTAATCTTGTTGTTACCGCTCGTGAGAGATACACGCGTGCGAGTTTGCGGATTTTGTTGTCACGAATTTCGCGAGTGACAATGTGTTTTGTCACTCGTTCAACCTCAGTAAAGAAGTAGTGTCCTTTACTGAGGCCACTTACACTGCCGGAAAAGAGTGACTTCACGTACTTACGTAGGAAGTACGTGAAGTATACCGAGACTGTACGGCAGGCTGATTCTACCTGCCGTACTGTGAATAAAAGTGACTTCCGCAAGCAGAAGAGCAGATCACCTGGCGTTGCTACAGTTCGAGAGATCCTGAAGAACCGAGCTACGATGCCAGATGAGTCGAGAGGATGCACGCAAGGATGCTAGGCCACCGAGTCAAATTCGCCGAAGACTTAACATGGTAAGCGTGCACGCATCATCCGCGACGCGAGTAATAACGCGTAACCGCTCGTCCAGGCTCGTCGTGCCTGGACATCGGCTTCGAGTAGGTGTTCTCGTGCGATGAGAGCAAGTGCGAGGAGAGAGTGTAGGCATCGGGTTCGCACTTCATCAAGGTTAAACGCGAGAACAAACCACCGGCTTTTTCAAAGCCGGTGAGTGCGCACAACAGGTGCGTACACGTGTAAACACGCCATCTACAATCTCTCTTACACTTATATGTGTGTGCGTCGCGCGGCGATCGAGAACGCTCTCACACTTCGTCGCTTTACTCGGTGAGCGCGCGCGTAGAGTACCTCACACGCGGGGCGTATTATACCTTACGTATGCGGCGTAAATTACCGTGAGCGTGACGTCAGTCTCCGAGGCAGCTGACGTCGGAGGTAACGTGCTGGCGAACCCTTTAGATAGGGAATACGCATACCTAAATTTATTTCTTTTATATTTCTGATCCATTATCACACCACAACTTCTTTTATTTAATAAACAATAGTCTTTTATTATTAACATTTAACCTCTCGAGTTATTATTTCGCGACCTAGTCATTCCCCGTTCCCCGCCGCCTCCGCGGTCGTTACGTAAGAGAAAACGTATCGTTTCATCTGAGCAGCCGGCACACGAACCAGTGAACGAGAGGAGAGTTCGAGTCACTGGTGAGAAACAAAGCGCAAGTCTTCGACTTGCGTGTTGCACGGTAAGTAACGAGATTAGCGGAACATTGCACGACGTTGTAGCGTCCGTTGCATAATCTGGCTATTACATCTCCGGGAGTTGAACCGAGAGATATGGAATTGAACCGCTAAGGTACGCAGGTGAAACGTGCCTTACCCCGAAAATCCACCCCGTGACAAAGTTTACCCCCGAAAACGGTTTCTTTTAATATCTTAAGTTCTAATCGATATTTTGAAATGAAACAAAATGGAAAATATTTCAGTAGATAAGCTATGCTGGTTCTGGACCATTTCAGGTCGTGACCTGTTGGTCTAGAACCAGCATAGCTTTTTTGGGATCCCCTCTCCTCCCCTCTCCCCCCTCCCACCATTTCAGGGCGTGGTGATACAGAACCAGCATAGCTTTTTTGGGATCCCCTCTCCTCCCCTCTCCCCCTCCCACCATTTCACGACCTGTTTGATGCAGAACCAGCATAGGGTTTCTGGATCACCCGCAATTGTACGGGGCACCAATAACCCATAACAAGTCGTGACTTGTTGATCCAGAACCCGCCTAGGGTTTTGGGCCACCCGCAATTGTACGGAGGTGACAATAACCCATAACATGCGGGCACCTTGCTGTCGGCGGGTGACAGCCCGCGACCAGACGACTGCGCACATCGGCTGCGCAGCGGCGGGCGGTCAGCGGCGGGCGGCGAGCGGCGAGCGGCCAGCCTGCTACTGCAAACAGGCAGCGGTCGGCGGCGGGCGGCCAGCGGTCGGCGGCCTGCTGCTTGTCAGCCTGCTGCTCTCGGCCAGCGGTTCTTATCTACTATAACCATTAAAAACTATTATGCAACCATTTAAAACTTTTTATAACCCTTTTGCTCGGGCAAAGAATACGTGTTTGTGGAAATTTTTTCTGAATATTTTTCCACTGCGACTGTTTTGAATCGTTTTGTATGAGTCGCTGTTGCTCGGGAGCAACGGTCGAGCTGCTGGTTTGACCCATTATGAGGGAATGAAAGTCTCTAACGACTGCAACGCGAAAGTATAGTATTAATTTTACATTAAAAACTTTATACGGTAATATACATTCTACTATTACATTCTACATTTTACGGTAGTATATATTCTACTTCTTCTACCTCGTTTACTGAGTATAGTCTGTGATACTCAAAGTCACCTCCTACTTGTGCATTTTTATTCACCTCGGGTTCTTGCTGGTGCTGCGGCTGTTGGTGTTGCTGCTGCATCGCGTTGAAGCATGATGCGTGCTTTCGAGATTGGGCGCATACCCACACAACCACATGTTACACGATTCGCGCGGAGATGAGCATATCATCGCGGTGGTCAGCTGATTTCCGCGGTCATTAGCATATACCGACCCGCGTGTAAGTATATTTACTGCGTTGATGAGCGGACTTTCGCGGGCATTAGCCTACCGTCGCTGGTAAGATATTTACCGCGCGTTTATTTTTTTCGACGTGACCTGCAGGTTTGATGTGGCTCTAAATCAGTAAATGTATTTCGGCTATAGCATGCTATCGCATCTCTTCGTTGTTCCGATATTCGTAGTTGCCTTATCGCTATTAATTCTAAGAACTCCAGAGTATTTCAATTGTGTTCTCATGGCAATCGTTTCCTGACAACGACTCACAAAACTTAATAGTATTTCATGTAATTTTACCCGCTAAATCAAAATACTGTTTTGGTTAACTGAATATACAAACGATAAGAGTGGCGACGTCGATGGAAACCCTAGATATAATAATTATTGAAGTGACTCATACAAAGGAGGCAAGACGAAGAGTATTTCACTCTTGCCAGTAACCCCGACACGGGCGACATTATCGCATGCTGTGCAGGTTGAAACGTGCCTTCTCGTGCGAGTATTTTCCGTGCCATGAGAACACAATTGAAATACTCTGGAGTTCTTAGAATTAATAGCGATAAGGCAACTACGAATATCGGAACAACGAAGAGATGCGATAGCATGCTATAGCCGAAATACATTTACTGATTTAGAGCCACATCAAACCTGCAGGTCACGTCGAAAAAAATAAACGCGCGGTAAATATCTTACCAGCGACGGTAGGCTAATGCCCGCGAAAGTCCACTCATCAACGCGGTAAATATACTTACACGCGGGTCGGTATATGCTAATGACCGCGGAAATCAGCTGACCACCGCGATGATACTCTCATCTCCGCGCGAATCAGCTCATCCCCGCGGTCGTCCAGCTTGTCAACGCGGTAAGATGCTAGTCCCCGCGCGCGCGCCGCCCGCCGCCCGCGCCGCTCTCTCTATTGAACAAAACTTATCTACACGTACGTGACTAAAATTGATGACCTCATTTCCGCTGTTACCGAATACTCAAGCGTAATAAAATACCTCTTGAACTACGATATGCATCGATTTATCAAAGGCAACGTTAAAATCTCGCTTATCGATAAATATTTTCAAAACAAAGATATCTTTCTCTTTGAGAATAGATCGCGTTTCTCTCTTGTACAAAACTTATTTGCACGTACGTCCCTAAAACCGATAAACTCACGCGTAATAAAATACCTCTTGAACTACGATATGTATCGATTTATCAAAGGCACCGTTAAAATCGCGCTTATCGATAAATATTTTCAAAACAAAGATATCTTTCTCTTTGAGAATAATTTTTCGCACAAGGTCTTCCCCCACCACCACCACGCTCCAACAGCATGTATACGTCGCGATCTGTCATTGGATAAATGCTTACCACCACCACCACCGCCACCCACTGCGCAAAGGAGGGAGGTACGCGCTCGTACGCGTATAGAGAACCATAGGGCATCGCGAGCGGGATAATATAGTAGAAGCGCAGCAGCCGAAAGCACGACATCTCTACCGCCGAGCAGTATTTTCTTAAAAAGAAAGCACGAACCGCACTGTACACTATCTAAAAAACACATCATCTCGGGCGTTGCCGTCAGTATTTTTAATTAAAAGTGCGCGTAAAAAGTGTTAAAATGAATCAAGAGAATATTCCGCACACGCTGCTATTCAGCACGTGCTACGCTCTCAATAAATCGCACTCAAAGTTTGTCTATCTCGGCTTACAATACTTCGGCAAACAGTTTCGCCCTGTTATTCAATTTGGCGGCGGCGTTTCACCTCACAAATACGTCACTATGGACAAACCTAGCTGGGAAAATTCACGGAACATTTTGTCACCATTCAAGAATATCTGATCAACGAGAATCGAACACCTAGAAAAATCATCCTACCCGCCCACGACATTTCATTGATGCTCTGCTACAGCTCAAAAGCCGTATCCGTCAACCATAGTCGGGAAATTACACCACCTGACTTCTCGAGCTGCTACGAACACGAGGCCCAGGACTGGGATACCGCCGATGGACGCAGTCCCTGCCTCACGCACGGCATAATACACGACGACGATACCGTCAGCACCACCAGCACCAGCACCACCAGCGCCACCCCCACCACCGCCACCACCACCGCTGCAGCCACTGACGACGACGAACCACCCAAAAAGAAGAGAAAGATCGACATTTTACCGAGTGTTGTGATGCAGTTAAAGACATTTGCGCACTTGAAAAAATTACGCGAGTGTATAAATTTTAGATTCAAACAACTAGAAAATATCGTGATATTTGTTACAGTGTCAGATTTTAGGTCCAGCGCGATGCCTGGCCACAGCCTTATCGTTTTTGCCATTATAAAAGCCCGCATCAATAGGGTGTGTAAGAGAATACACCAAAAGCACACCGCCTAAATGAATCGGCTCACGTTATATCAGTTTCGTCTTATAATTTAAACACGTGCGCAGGATGTTTTTTCACGATAGTACGTTAGGGTTCGTCATCATCTTTATTTCGTATTCGTTACTGTTTAAGCTCACGTCATTTCAACGTACTTTTTTATCGCGAATACAAAACGGGAAGTGAGGTTACGTTACATTCAAGGATTTCTTTCATCATAATCTTTCTCCGAAACCATTATTTTTATCTCGTATTCGCGTTACTCTCTAAGCTCACGTCATTCCAACGTACTTTTTTATCGCGAATACGAAACGGAAAGTGACGTTATGTTACATTCATCGATTTCTTTCTCGGAAACCGTTATTTTTTATCTCGTATTCGTTACTCTCTAAGCGCACGTCATCCCAACGTACTTTTTTATCGCGAATACGAAACGGAAAGTGGGGTTATGTTACATCCATCGATTTCTTTCTCGGAAACCGTTATTTTTATCGCGTATTCGTTACTCTCTAAGCTCACGTCATTCCAACGTACTTTTTTATCGCGAATACGAAAGGGTAGTAAGGTTATTGTTTTTAAATATTCAAACATAATCGATTTTGACGCTTTATTGTGAGGATAGTTCACTTTTTTAAGAGAGAAGAATATATATATATATATATATATATATATATATATATATAATTATAAGAAATTAATATAACCACAAAATTTAATAAAAAATGTTTGTTAACTCATAATAAATGAACAAATTATAATTCAAATATACATAAAGTGATAGGATTCTGATATTTCCTTCATGTTTTTGCTATGTTGATGCTCAAGCATCAATCTTTTTATAACTAGTGCGTTTCGAAGTGCGCATACTGGAAAGTTACAGGCAGTATGGTTGGTACACGAGACTGATTCTGCAGGTAGACTTTTCAATGAAGGACATCCCATCTCTTCAATATTAGTAACTAATCTGAAAAAATTATTATGAGAAAACTTTTTTATGAAAATAATTTTATAACCAAAAATAGCTTACTGATCCGGGAAAAATCTCTTCAACCATTTACTTTTCTCCAAGCCTTTTACGTAAATCTCCGCTCCGAAGAGTACACCACTTAGAGTGTTTTTTAGTTCATCGTATGGAATATTGCCCGCTCTCCACATAATTCCGTGGAAATTTTGTTCAAGCCAGCGATTTTCGGACTTGCGAATGCCCGAGTCATTTGAATTATATTTTGTCTAGAGGTAATATTCGTAAGCATTATCAAATAAAAATGTAGCGCGATAGCGAGCGGAGACAGTGTCAGATTCACGATTTTGGGTCCAGCGCGATGCCTGGCCACATCCTTATCGCTTTTTCCATAACAAAAGCGCGCGGTGTGAATCAATAGGCAGTGTAAGAGAATACACCAAAAGCGCTCCGTCTGAACTAATCTCCTCACGTTATATCAATTTCGTTTTATAATTCAAACAAGTGCGGAGGATATTTTTTTTTGCGATAGTGTGTAACGTGTACGTTAGGGTATTAATTACATACATATATATCTTTATCTGAACCTTCTATAAAAATTTATCGCTATGTGCAATATGAAAATCCTGCCTCGTGTGCTTCTCATGTTTTATTATTTCGTCGAAACATAACGGTTTCCTGTCCTTACGCTGTGTACTTTGAGCGATGAATGAGAATAGCGAATGCCCGAGTCATTTGAATTATATTTTGTCTACAGGTAATATCCGTAAGCATTATCAAAGCTGGCCTTGCGTTCGCATCACCAAAATAAAATTGAATTTGTTCGAAGAAATGATATTTATATCTTGAGCTTCGATCAAAATTTGTCGCTGTGTGGAATATGAAACCCATGCCTAGTGTACTTCTCATGTGTTCATTATTTCGTCGAAATGTAACGGTTTTCTGTTCTTACATTGTTTACTTTGAGCGAGAGATAAGAAGGATGAATTATATATTTTTTGTCTGGAGCTAATATCCGTAAGCATTATAAAAGCCCCTGCATCGCATACGCATCAGGTCAGTGTGCCAATGCGAATCATGGCGAGAAGTATCGGTTTTTTGCCAGAGATGCAAATCGACGAACATAGCGATTTGCATGACATTATTTTCCGTATCGCTTCTACCTTACGTTTTTATAATCAATCCGTGTGGCGATGATTCATGGCGACGGCGTTTACGTTTGTGCAGCGATTTAGAGTATTTGAGCGCTATATTAGATTGCGTATCAAAGAGCCGCCTACCTTGAGCGACTATCGCACTGCCCACCGCTGGTGTTGCCCTCGCTCTCACCGGTGCCTTCTTGCTTCTCCCCCGGGATTTTTGGAGAAGTACGAGCCGTGCTTTTAGGCCCGTACGGGAATCGGTGACTCACAACTACTCCATACCATTATAGCGCGTTCTTTTCGAAGAGTCCGGGGTATGCTATAGCGTACGTCAGCTGTGCGAACTCGGCCCTGTCGCAGCAGCCGTAACCCCACAGATGAAAAACCTTATCTTACGAAGAGTTTGGTTGTGTGTGTGCGTGCGTGTGTGTGTGTGTGTGCGTGTGTGTGTGTGTGTTCCTACTCCACGGTGTCGCGGAGCCTACTCTAAATTTCGGCTCCGGGATTAAGTGTTAACTGTAGCACGAAGCTATAGTCTACACGTTAGCTGATCGTACACTCGGGGGCCTGCACTGAACTATCGCATCTCTTCTTTGTTCCGATATTCGTATAGAAGCCTTATCGCTATTAATTCTGAGAACTCCAGAGTATTTCAATTGTGTGTTCTTTATACATGCTCTTTCGCCTCACAAAATTAAAAATTTTTTGGAATTATTAATAAAAATTTACAACATCATTAGACTCGTAAGATGTTCTCGCAAGAGAATCAAAAGTCGCTTATTTTTTCGATATACTTAACGCGTGCTACAGAGTTTACAACTTATTCATTGAGCATTCTTTTTTAGGATGAATTTGCAAATTACCACTACTATAATTTTATTATTATCAATTGCATGATATATAAAAATAAAAAAGAGCAAATAAAAAGGCAAATTTACGAATTTTTATAAGAGAGGATTGGAGGATAGGTGGTAAAATAAAAAAGATAGTCGGTGTTTAATTAAAAGTTTTGAACATATATTTGTGAAAGCATACAAATAATATTTTACAAAAAATTATACAAATTAATTTGCGAACATATAATCGTACAAATCATTAGCCAAGTTGAATAAGCCAAATGCATGAAATTCCATGAGAAAAATGTCGTACAATTCTTCACTCATATTACCGAATTCCATGTGCAACTTTGCTCTATTATTAATTTCATTTTTACGCAATACATAATACTGTTTAAACGCAGCAATGTCTTTCAAAATATTTTTCGCTTTTTCGGTGCTTTCTTTCTTTAACTCATCTTTTAAAAAGTCGAATATGTTATCCATACCTCGATTTATAAATCCGGCACTATCTTCTAAACGTTTTAACCTCGCATCGACACATTCGCGCACTTTACGTAGTCCGCTCAAAGTAGCCTGTTGCATGACAATTCCGGGTGGACTCTCATATTTTCTTTTCTTCTGCGGTGTCTCGTACTGTGAAGAACTGTCTGGAAACTGCGTCTCCTCGTCTATTGGTTGGCCTTCGGGGAAGTCTCTGACGAGTTTCTGTGTCAGTACACAGGGTCTCTCGTCGATAAGGATGGACTTCACACCGTATGCCGTTGTAAAATTGATGTCGTGGGTTGGAAGATATATTTTTGTAGGTTTACCAAAGTCTTTGTAAAATGTGAAGGAATCTAGCAGATATCCCATCATCGCATCCATTTGATCGACGATCAGCTCCCAACTATTTTTTTCGAGAGTTACGTACTTTGCAGGAGCCCCCGTACTACAGAGTTTCACTACAGCTCTATAAAATCCAGCGTGGTGTTCCAATCCGACAGCGACTCTTTTGGAATGTGATTTATTGATAGCATAGGTTGTAGATAGAATGAGATTTGGTAGATCCATGTTTTTATTAACTCTCGGTCTTACTGCTGGCGGAGGTAGCGGTGGCGCTGTTGATGGTGGAGGTAGTGGTGGCGGAGTTACCGGCGCTGCTTCTGCTGCTGGAGCTGCTGCTGATGTTGATGCAGGAGGTACTGCTGATGCTTCGTTATTGTTCGATAAGCGAGATTTTAACGTTGTCTTTGATAAATCGATGCATATCGTAGTTCAAGAGGTATTTTATTACGCTTGAGTATTCGGTAACAGCGGAAATGAGGTCATCAATTTTAGTCACGTACGTGTAGATAAGTTTTGTTCAATAGAGAGAGCGGCGCGGGCGGCGGGCGGCGCGCGCGCGGGGACTAGCATCTTACCGCGTTGACAAGCTGGACGACCGCGGGGATGAGCTGATTCGCGCGGAGATGAGAGTATCATCGCGGTGGTCAGCTGATTTCCGCGGTCATTAGCATATACCGACCCGCGTGTAAGTATATTTACCGCGTTGATGAGTGGACTTTCGCGGGCATTAGCCTACCGTCGCTGGTAAGATATTTACCGCGCGTTTATTTTTTTCGACGTGACCTGCAGGTTTGATGTGGCTCTAAATCAGTAAATGTATTTCGGCTATAGCATGCTATCGCATCTCTTCGTTGTTCTGATATTCGTAGTTGCCTTATCGCTATTAATTCTAAGAACTCCAGAGTATTTCAATTGTGTTCTCATGGCACGGAAAATACTCGCACGAGAAGGCACGTTTCAACCTGCACAGCATGCGATAACGTCGCCCGTGTCGGGGTTACTGGCAAGAGTGAAATACTCTTCGTCTTGCCTCCTTTGTATGAGTCACTTCAATAATTATTATATCTAGGGTTTCCATCGACGTCGCCACTCTTATCGTTTGTATATTCAGTTAACCAAAACAGTATTTTGATTTAGCGGGTAAAATTACATGAAATACTATTAAGTTTTGTGAGTCGTTGTCAGGAAACGATTGCCATGAGAACACAATTGAAATACTCTGGAGTTCTTAGAATTAATAGCGATAAGGCAACTACGAATATCGGAACAACGAAGAGATGCGATAGCATGCTATAGCCGAAATACATTTACTGATTTAGAGCCACATCAAACCTGCAGGTCACGTCGAAAAAAATAAACGCACGGTAAATATCTTACCAGCGACGGTAGGCTAATGCCCGCGAAAGTCCGCTCATCAACGCGGTAAATATACTTACACGCGGGTCGGTATATGCTAATGACCGGAAATCAGCTGACCACCGCGATGATATGCTCATCTCCGCGCGAATCGTGTAACATGTGGTTGTGTGGGTATGCGCCCAATCTCGAAAGCACGCATCATGCTTCAACGCGATGCAGCAGCAACACCAACAACCGCAGCACCAGCAAGAACCCGAGGTGAATAAAAATGCACAAGTAGGAGGTGACTTTGAGTATCACAGACTATACTCAGTAAACGAGGTAGAAGAAGTAGAATATATACTACCGTAAAATGTAGAATGTAATAGTAGAATGTATATTACCGTATAAAGTTTTTAATGTAAAATTAATACTATACTTTCGCGTTGCAGTCGTTAGAGACTTTCATTCCCTCATAATGGGTCAAACCAGCAGCTCGACCGTTGCTCCCGAGCAACAGCGACTCATACAAAACGATTCAAAACAGTCGCAGTGGAAAAAATATTCAGAAAAAATTTCCACAAACACGTATTCTTTGCCCGAGCAAAAGGGTTATAAAAAGTTTTAAATGGTTGCATAATAGTTTTTAATCGTTATAGTAGATAAGAACCGCTGGCCGAGAGCAGCAGGCTGACAAGCAGCAGGCCGCCGACCGCTGGCCGCCCGCCGCCGACCGCTGCCTGTTTGCAGTAGCAGGCTGGCCGCTCGCCGCTCGCCGCCCGCCGCTGACCGCCCGCCGCTGCGCAGCCGATGTGCGCAGTCGTCTGGTCGCGGGCTGTCACCCGCCGACAGCAAGGTGCCCGCATGTTATGGGTTATTGTCACCTCCGTACAATTGCGGGTGGCCCAAAAACGCTAGGCGGGTTCTGGATCAACAAGTCACGACTTGTTATGGGTTATTGGTGCCCCGTACAATTGCGGGTGATCCAGAAACCCTATGCTGGTTCTGCATCAAACAGGTCGTGAAATGGTGGGAGGGGGAGAGGGGAGGAGAGGGGATCCCAAAAAAGCTATGCTGGTTCTGTATCACCACGCCCTGAAATGGTGGGAGGGGGGAGAGGGGAGGAGAGGGGATCCCAAAAAAGCTATGCTGGTTCTAGACCAACAGGTCACGACCTGAAATGGTCCAGAACCAGCATAGCTTATCTACTTATTTCTCCTTGAATTACGTAACCATCAAGTATAGTTTGGTCCTCGAGGGTGGCAACCCTTATTTTTTATTTTAGAAAAACATTATTTTTTAAACTATTTCTGCATATAATATTTGCAATAAAATTAATTAATTATTATAAAAATCATTTTTTGATTTAAAATAAAAACTAAAGTTTACGTGTTTCAGGGTTGTTGCTAATAAACACGTCATCAGGGGTAAACAACCCTTTAGCCACAAAATACTTTCAAATTATTCAAATTAATATTTTAAGTTATATACAATGCATAATTTATTTTTATTTGGGCTATTTTTTCTATGGGCCCAATTTCCTATTAAAGGGGTAAAACGCACCCCTAAAAATCACCCCTAAAATAGGTTTTATCTGAATATCCCAAGTTCAGAATCAAATTTAAAATGAAACAAAATGAAAAATATTTCTCTTTGAAATGCCAAATTAGCTACCCTTATATTTTATTTCGGAAAAATTTTTTTTTTTAATTTTTTTTGTATACAATATTTGCAATAAAATTAAATAATTATTATTAAAATTCAAAATCAAAGTTGACTTGCTTTAGGATTTTTTCTAATAAAAGCAATATCGGGGTTTAGCAGCACCTAGGGCAAGTATACTTACAATTGAACCATTGAAATAAATATTTTGAGGTGTATAAGGCAGATTTAGTTTATTTTTCTGTCAGTTTTTTTTATCGAGATAGCGTAATTAATGAAGTCACTTATAAACTCTTATACTTATTGTGCAATTTATATTCGAATATTTTGTTCGTATTTATAGGTAAATAAAAAGGATGGAACTGGGAAAAGAATAGGTGAGTTAAATGATTGACCAATCTAACGAATAGAAAAATATAAATAAAAATAAAAAAATTAAAATATAAATAGAAAAATATAATATAAAATATTAATTGTTATTATGTAATTAATTTTTATTAAAAGTAAAATATAGGTATATTTTCACAAATAGTCAAAAAATATTCAAAGAAACTCTATACAAATGAGCTTATAATTTAGTTCTTATCGCAATTAATTTTGTTTAAGGATTATAGGTTGAACAATAATGAAAATCTTCAAAAAAATGTTTTAAGCAGAGTGATTTCTGACACCATGAACATTTTATAATAGCAGTATTTTTACATCCTGGTACCTCACAATGAGCTTGGGATCCACCAAAGCTAAAGTCCATCGGATTTAAAAATTCATTTGCTTTATTATCAATATAACCGCTTTTATACCAAGAGTGTTTAAAAAGATTTACGTATCGAGGAGAAGATAACTGATTGTGCACCAAAGAGTGCAATTTAATTACATTATTTCGTACGTGCAAACTTATATCCTTATCCAATAAAATTACACTATCGAAAAAGTGTCTCACAAAATTTTTCCATGTACGAAAACCAAACACATCCAGCGGTTGTATTTTTCCAGTTGTACCTTTAGGAATTTTGAAAAGTTTGATGTTTTTATCATCAGGTTTTTCTCTTTCGACTGCTTCTGTGCAATGTCCACTCCAAGAATCTAGCAATAATATACTATTTTTTCCAACATTTGGAAAAAATACATCCCTTAACCATTTCCGAAAATGATCTAAAAATAAATTATAAACAAGTAAATTTTGCAGGTCATTATAGTAAACTATTGCTATTTGTATTGATATATATATATATATATATATCGATTTACTACATGAAATCAAATTAACAAATATAAATAATGCAATTCATTGATAATTTACAAGAACTTTTTTATAATTTTCGGAGTTTACGTTAAAATACCTTATTTTAAAAATAATTTACTACTTATTGTAAATCTTTTTTAATATGAGTCTACTGAAATTAAAAGTTTACAAGTAAAATCTTTAAAATAGATATAAGCTACAAGTTTACGAATACAAGTACACTTTATTTAATTTCACTCACATGATGTCATTTTGCCAGATTTAGATGCCATCAAACATACGTTATCTGGCTGAAATAAATTTTTTGTATTATTCGTCCAAATTCATCTTTAGTCTCTTTTAAAACTATAAATAATGAAGAGAGCAATTTTCCAGCAGCATTAATTGTAGGTAATATTGTATAACTATGTGTTGTTGATGAAACAGATTGCACAACACATTCAACAGTCTTTGTTCCTTCTTCTGCTAATGTACGACCAGTATGTAATTCTAATTGAAATCCACTTTGATCAGCATTGTAGGTATTTTCAGTTCCAACTTCTGAAATCAGTAGTTTGACGTCGGCTACAAATTTAGTGGCTTCTTGATGTACAGTTTCTTTGTCCTCAAGAGTTTTTTTTGTTATAAATTTGTTGATTTTTCTACTGACAATTCTGTGAGCTTTCTTAAATTTTCGCAGCCAGAAATCACTTGCTTTGAATCTAACATCATTAAATTCTAAATTATTTTTAGCTTCTAAGGCCCACCTACGTATATCAATATCGTGAATAATATGGCCAGCTTCGAGAGATTCTTTGAGATTTTTTAAAACAAATTCAGAAATTTGATATAATTTGTCTTTGTAAGTTCCACCTTTGTTGATTTGACTAGCCCATCGACGCAGTTGCCGTTCTGAATTAACTAATTTAAATTGATGTTTAACACTTTCTATACTGCGATTTTTTTTAGTTTTACCTGATCTCCAATATTCGACTGCTCTTTTTTTATAATCGAAGCTCAACTCTTCATCATCGTATGAACATACATCATAATCTTTTTTTTCATTGAAAATTGCGTCATCTTCAATGGCTTGTACTTCATAATTTTTAAATTGCTCTTGAAAATCTAATGTTTCTTCTTCCATTGTTTCAATCGCATTAAAATTATTCATACTGTCGTATAAAATATTTTCGAATTTTTCAGCTAAATCCATTTCAACAAGATTAACAGGACTTTCTGGTATCTGAAGCCCTGAGAATGCTGCCAATAATAAATTTATGACGTTGATGGGATTTACCTTCATTTTTTCTATTCTTTGATTTTTATGAAATAATAAATTATATTGTAGGAAAAAAACAAATAGCGGACTCTCGAAAATTTGTACCTCGCAACAGAACCGATAACAATATACTGACTAACTAATCCGTTTTTAGGCAGCTGTGGACTCCAAGCTCACTGACGTCATCTTGCTTATGCATGTTTACAAGATGGGCTTTCAAAAAATCGCTTATTCATATATATAAATAGAAATCAGGAAAATATTTACTTAAAAATTTATGAAAAAGTACAAATGAAATATAATGTGATATGCCTAAATACGCAAACATAAATATTATAAATTATAAGTAAACTATAATTATCAAGCAGTGATATATAAAAAAAACTAATTGCAAAATATACCATGAAAATAATTTTAATTCTGGCTCAGCTTTTAAAAGCTTTTCTGCATATAAATATTTATGCAGAAATAATAAAAATATAGTCATGTTATTATTTATTCCTCTATTTATCTTATGCTATTATATTTTGAACATTAAAATAACGAAATTGTCAAATTCTTTGTCAGTGATTTTTATTCATTAAATAGAAAATTGAGCCTAAAGACAAATCAATCTGCAATAAATAAAATATCCATGATTATTTATTCTGATTATACGCACCATACACCTCAAAATATTTATTTCAAAGGTACTAATTGTAAGTATACGTGCCCAAGGCGCTCCTAAACCCCAATAATGTTGTTATTCGAAAAAATCCTAAAACAAGTCAACTTTGATTTTGAATTTTAATAATAATTATATAATTTTATTGCAAAGATTGTATACAAAAAAAATTAAAAATGAATTTTTTCCGAAATAAAATATAAGGGTAGCTAATTTGGCATTTCAAAGAGAAATATTTTTCATTTTGTTTCATTTTAAATTTGAATCTGAACTTGGGATATTCAGATAAAACCTAGTTTAGGGGTGATTTTTAGGGGTGCGTTTTACCCCTTTAATAGGAAATTGTGCCCATAGAAAAAATAGCCCAAATAAAAATAAATTATGCATTATATATAACTTAAAATATTAATTTTAATAGTTTGAAAGTATTTTATGCCTAAAGGGTTGTTTACCCCTGATGACGTGTTTATTTGGAAAAACCCTGAAACACGTAAACTTTATTTTTTATTTTAAGTCAAAAAATGATTTTTATAATAATTAATTTTATTGCAAATATTATATGCAGAAATAGTTTAAAAAATAAAGTTTTTCTAAAATAAAAAGTAAGGGTTGCCACCCTCGAGGACCAAACTATACTTGATGGTTACATAATTCAAGGAGAAATATTTTCCATTTCGTTTTATTTCAAAATATCGAATAGAACTTAAGATATTGAAAAAAAACCGTTTTCGGGGGTAAACGTTAAGGGCGGTTTTCACCCCTTTAATAAGGGATTCGGCCGATAAAAAAAATTGCGAGTCTCTTATTTTTCGGTCCTCTACAACATATCAAAAATTCAGGAAAATCGGAGGCGGACACCTCGATCGGTTTCCTTGTTAGTAAAAATTGGTACTGCTGTATCTAAATTCATTTTATGTGTCAACCCCTTTAAGGTAGGTAATTGGTTATCTGGCAAATAAAAAACATCTGTAAATTTTTCTAAAATATTCATTACTTTTTCAGCTTCATTCTTCGGTATATGACTTAGACGTGTATTTTCTTTTAGTAAATTTTTCCTTTCATATTCGTCATTTCTACCTCTGATATTATTTATTTTCGGAATTTCCTTGTTCTCTTGTAACTTTATTTCCGAAATTTCTATTTGACTCTTAAAAACATGTATATAATCGCCTGTTCCGTTGCAAATCACTAACGTTACCGTTGGTTTATTTTTCACAATTCCAGGTGTTATATTTTCCCCTGTAATAAGAAAATGTTTACCTTTACTTGGTAAATTTTTCATTTGCTAGATTTTACTCTCATAAGGTGCCACTTCCATTGGCTTTTCATTCATGGGAATCTCTTTTCCACTGAGAGTCAAAATATTTTTCCAACGTCGTTCACAGCATGGTGTGTCTTCATAACATTGATACCTAATATTCCATCGAAGTCCCCAGGAAAATCATTTCTTGCGACTAAATATTCATCTTTTTTATTTAAAAGAGTTAACTTTGCTGTTCCCAACAAAGATATTTTGTCATTTCCCATAATAACATTTTTGGTGTAATCCTTGGGTGGTTCACAATTTTTAAAATCTAGAGCATTATGCTTTATTATACTGACCTCTGTCCCGGAGTCCACTAATAATTTGATTGTTCGTCTTACTCCGATTGGTCTGACGTACATGACTTGTTGGTTTCCTCCTGTTGTTCGTATGAAAACGGGTCGTCTAATTCTTCTTGTGACTCTTTGGATACATATGGATCGTATTCTTCTTCTGTCTTTTCCTCTAGTGTTCTCACTGGAGGTGGACGATCATTTTGCTGGTCCTGACAAAAATCCTGTTTCTTTCGAGCATCTTGTTGCTTAGAAAAACACCGTTCTTCTGTGTGCCCAGATCGTTTACAATGATTGCAAAATAAATCCGACCTCTTTGATTCATGTATGGCATTTTCATATTTTTCAAATTTCTTTGGTTTCCATCAAAACGACGTTCCTGGATCTTTTTACCTGCACGATTGTCAATATTTGCTTGTGACATTTTTCTACACAGTTGCCTTTCTTGTATAATACTTTCAGCGTTAAGTGCTATCGATATAGCTTCCTTCAATGTCGTTGGGTTATTTTCGACTCGTTCATTTAACTTGTCAGTTAAACCGACGATGAATCTCCAAACCCCTTCTTCTTCTTCTCTTTCCTGAGAAAATTTTGCTTTTGCTGGATCTGTTTTGTCCCCAGCAGCTTTCATTACTTTTCTATGCACATCCAAAAATTTTCTTGCGTATGCAGATACTGTTTCTCCGTAGTTCTGTAAAATCTTGTTCCTTTGCTCTTTTAAATAAGTATAAGGCATATCTTGAATATTGTAATAATGATGTAGTAACTCCTTTATATCTTCCCAATTGTCAGCCTCCTGTGATGCTATAAGATCCTTAGCTTGTCCTATAATTTTACTGGCGATAATCATTCGTAAAACACATTTTTTATCTAACCAATTATTCATTTGGTTCATTGCGTCTTGCACTTCTCTTAAAAATATTCTGACGTTCCCAGAACCATCAAAATTCGAAACCCAAGATATGACGTCTTTAGGTCTTAAAATTCTTTCTGTCTGCGCGGGCGGCGCGCTTGAAACAGGTACACTTGATGCGGGCGCAGTCGGTGATATGACACTCGCTACAGTCGCAGGCAAAACTTTTGATGAGGCGGCGTTTAATAAGCAGCCAGATTCTTCCAACTGTTTTCTTGTTTCGTCCGCTAATATCCTCTCCTATGTATTTTCTCTTCTAAGGCCAATAAATCTTCTTTTGAAAAATGATGTTCCGTTTGCTTTGGGAGAACTCCAAATTTCTTCTTATGTGCTTCTTTCTCTTCATGCGTCATTAGGCTGTAATCCTGAGTTTCACTTGTGTTTTCACTTAAATTTTCTAGGCTACGTGCAAGGGCTCCTAGTTTTCCCAGCATTATCTTCGGTTTAATTTCTTCTGGCTTGTTAATAAGAGCCGTATAAAATTCGTCAGAATTATAGGAGTATACACTTGATTCACTGCTAGTTTCACTGTTATAATACGAAGGTGTAGTGCGGTAAATATAATCGAAAGCACTCACCTTATTTTCTGCAGTGTAGTCCTCCGGTATAGACCCCTTGAGTCCTTCTGTTCTGTGGTATTCCTTTTCCAAGGAAAAAAAAACGATTCTCCGTGTCCACGAATTTCGTCTCCACAATCTTCGAAACCGCCCTCGATTGCTTGAGTGCCTACCCCACACCTAGCACCAAAATATGTCGTAAACTCAACTTAAAATGTTGTAAAGATAACTTAAATAAGGTATAGGCACAGCCTCTAGGGCTGGAGGAAAAATACTTTATTAAGAGCAAAGCTTACACGGGCAGCCTGACGGCTTACTGAACTTACGGACAAGCGCAGCGGTCCTTCTTATACATGCAGAAATAATAGAAAACGTGCTTACAACAATTAACAATGGCATATCGATCGGTCGTCGACCGCGCGATGCGGCTCACAGGCCTGTAAAACGTTACATTAGCATTCTCAAACGCGCTCGCAACTGCAACCGATCAATAAATCAATAAATTCTTAATTTCGATGTTCTTCTCGTTTTGCCTGACAAACGAGCAAAAAAATTAAATTCTTTGATTTTTTTGAAACTCTGAGGTCATATTCTACATTAAATTTCATTAGACCCGTGTTTTTTCTTTTTGTCGAAAAATAATTTTGGAGCCCTCTAGCGCGATATAAAAAATTACGTTGTGAAAGCGATATTTTGAAAATGAAAATTCCCATTTTTTTAAATGGCCGTAGTTTTGGCCCAAGTTATCGAATCAGGGCGTTTTTTTTTTGAAATTGTGCTGAATTTTACCAGCTTTCATGTGATTATTTTAGATTTTAAATAACTTGAATAGTTTTTCAGATAAATTAAAAAACTAAAAGAAGTGCTTTTTATTGAAAACTGAATTTCTCAAAAACACCACGTTTTTATTCGTGAAATTTGGATATGTTTTTCATGGCCAAATAAGCTAGCTGTCTACCAAACGGCAACGTGCCATCTTTCTTCGTTCGGAATATACACCCTCACAAAGATAATTGCGATTTCTACACGTTTAAGCCTCATATGCGTTATGTGCAGCGATACATTTTACACAGGGGCTGGCTGCTATGCTAGGGGCTGGCTTCATATACAAAACAATTGTTTTGTAGATGAAGGAAAGGATCATGGACAGTACAGGTTCAAAAGAAGTAACGTTTTGTGTGGAGAACTGAAATGGTTTTATTGAAGTGCCGTCGTGCCTCTTGGCGTACAGGTGTTGCTTCTCTCTCTCTGGCCGTCGCGCGTGAACTGACGCCGGCCAGCGTTGCGATGAGTCGGTGGCGTGCCTTGGTAATTGAAGGGGCGCAGAGAGGGCCGCGTGGAGAGCGCTGACTGGCTGCGCACCTGCACGAGCCGAATATCTCCTTATAAGGAGCGATGATGTCAGCGTCTCGAATGTTCGAGGCGTTGAATCGTCAACATTCCGCCCACCTTCGCCAGACTGACGAATGGTCTTTAATCCGATGTTTGGAGGCGTATGACCTTGGCGATGGGGCAACGTAGCGTGGTTGTGGCCGTGCAAAGGTCAACCACGCGAGTGATTCCATCACTCCCTGGATGATCTTTCAACCGAAAGAGTACGTCTGCAGAGTCAGACCGAAGATGGGTACTCTTCACCTTTAAGGGGAATGACTCGACGAGAGTGTGAGTAAGTCGTGCAAGTAACAAAGCAGCGCAAAGCTCTAAGCGAGGGATACTTAGCGTCTTAAGTGGCGCGACTCTCGTTTTTGCCACTTGGAGTGAGACTAGAACACTTTGGTTTTGAAATAAGCGCAGATATATGACTGCACCGTATGCAAATTTGAATGCATCTGCGAATCCATGAACTTCAAGGAGTTCACAAGTTGGAGTGTATCCACTTCAGCGAGGGATTTTATTCTCAGAAATATAATGAAGATGTTGCAACCAAACTTTCCATCGATTAGAAATTTCGTACGGAAGATCCTCATCCCAACCAACCTTAAGAATCCACAGCGACTGCATAATAATTTTTGCAGTGATCACAACAGGAGCTAATCATCCCATAGGATCGAAGATACGAGCAATTCTTGAAAGAACTGAATCTTTAGTAAATGGCCGTTCCAAAGGAGTATTCTCAATGTGAAAACTAAAATAGTCTGTGTTAGGTTGCCAATCTATACCTAAAATTGGTACAGCTGTTTCTGAGGCAAATAATGAAATCGTATCTGCAGCTGACATATTATAGAAGGTAGAGAAGAGAGTACTTCAGCGTTATTTGAAGTCCACTTGCGAAGATTAAGATGACCTTGTTTAAAGAGTTGAATTAACTCATCCTGTTTAAGTAAAGCTTCTTCTAACGGATGTTTATCAGAAAGAACATTATCTGAGTACATTTCTCATTAAACAGCTTCAGCTGTGATCGGGTACGTTTTGCCATAGTCGTCGGCAAGCTTCAAGAGAGTGCGTATGGCTAGAAATGGCGAGCATGCCAATCCATACGTCACTGTAGTCAGGCGTTAAGTTTGAACAGGTTTCTCCTTATGAAACGCCATAAGATCGACTGTTAGGGTTGATTACATTGTTCGACACCAATCTGCCTGAACATTTTCTCCACGTCAGCTGAAAGAGCGATCTTGTATCTACGCCAAGCACAGATCAAAGTGACGGGGTTTTGAAGAAGATTGGGCCCAACGTGTAGAAGGTCATTGACCGAGACACCTGTTTTGGTTTTACTCGACCCATTAAACACATTACGTAACTTGGTAGTAGTACTTGTTTCTTTCCATCCTGAGATTTGAGATCCGGGGTCGATGAGCGCACGAACTTGAATTTTGGTTCCGTTAGCACCAAGGGCGTTAACCCTAGCGGTAGCTAAAAGTACTCCAGTACTTTTAGTACTTACTCCACTATTAAGGAAGACTGACTGTGAGGCAAGTTGAAAGTCATTGGAAACGACAACGTTGCTACAGTTCGGGTTAGTGGTGCCGGACACTGAGTCAATCTGATCAGTCTGCGGCGAACTGATTACTTGACTGCTGTCAGTGTGCACCAAAGTGTGATGCTTAGATTTACAAAGAATGCATCGGTACGTGGAAGTACAATTTCTGACGTTGTGCTTCCCTAAACAATTGTAACAAAGATTAGAGGATTTGATCAATTCCTTTCGCTCAGGAATCGTTTTATTGAGCAACCGTTCACATCTATTTGTAAAATGATGTTGATTACAAATCGAACATTTCTTTTTTGTTGATATCGAAGATGAGGTTTGATGCGATAAAACCGACTGAGCATTGTCATGCTCTGATTTACGAGGTTTTGAATTTGTGGATTGAGCTTTTGAATTATTTGTTGAAGACGATCTAGTGCTAGCTTCGATGGCCTCTAGCATGAGGGTTTGACTTCGAAGAAAGGCTTGAAGTTGTTTCAATGTGGGTGGATCAACACTGTCACCAAGATGTCTTTCCCATTCTTTACGAGTATTCAAATCAAGCTGCTTAAGCGAGAAATGTACCATCAGAACACTACCTAAAGAATTCGCTCTATTAAGGGATGTTAGACTAGCTATAGGGTTGTAAAGTTCCCTGTAAATATGTTTAATTTCCGAAAAAGAGTCTGTCTTCATGGGTTTGACTGACAAGATTTCTGAAATGTGAGAGCCAACAATACGACGTTGAGTCTCGTAATATTCGACCAAGGTTGTCCATGCTCGTTCATAGTTATCATTGGAAATGGGAAGAGATTTAATTTTCTCAATTATTCGTAAGATTTGTGCGAATGAAATGCAATTTCATAACAGGCGATAAGTCCTCGCGACGATGAATGATAGAGCGAAAAACATCCATAAAATTCTCCCAGTCTGAGAATTTACCTGAAAATTTTGGCAAATCAATTTTTGGCAACGACTGAAACGAAACATTAGTAGTTTGAGCAGTGCTTGGAGGAGCCGCAGCGGCGGCGGTAGAAGACCCGGCTCCAACGTTCGTTTCCCTCAGATTCTTTAGAAAATCAAGAAATTCACCTTTGCGATCATAAAAACTATCTTCAACCAAATCAACGAGATTACTTGTAAAGTAGGCATGCTTTTTGTCAAGCTCCTCGAGGTGCATGATTTTCACATGAGTTGTTTGAAAGTTAGTGTAATTTTTCTCAAGGCCGTCTAAGCGAGCCTGATCATTACCCTGAGTCATGTTATCTTTACCTTTAGATTTGAAGTTTTGAAAAGAATTGTTAATTTTTGCTTGAAGCAACAGCTGTTTAACATGATACACCTCCATTTTGAGATAAAAAATGACTCGATTAGCAACAAGATTTGACTATTTAACCTAGGTATTGCGTTAACTATGTTTACCCACTCGAAAGTAGAGTAATCATAAATGAAAGTTGTTAAAATTAAGCCTTAGCCTAGGTTATAATACTTATGATAGTATGAACGTAGATATTTGCTTGAAGATGCGACGTTGAGGGCGTCTGCTAACGTTCCCACGGTGAATCAGCTGATGATCCACAGCGTTGACTGCACGAAGTGAGGTTACTACCGACTATGTATTCAGCTATCCCTGCAGCGCAGTCAGCAACTGAGTCAGCAATGCATCAGTCGTGATTCTAAGTTGAAAGCAACGAAACCTCTTATTATGTGCAGTCGTCGTCCAATGAAACTGCAAGGTCACATAACATAAGTATTTGCTAAGTCAGATATTGCATTCAACTTTCTCAAGACAAGTTAAATATTATAATTAATTTTATAATAAACTCAACTCAAATTAAATAGTTCTAATCTCAAATTAAATGCAATCAATTTTAATTAAAGTAGGCTTTACACTAAATAGAAATCATTAAATTCTCTTAGAATTGCATGAAGAGACTAAAATGTCTAGACGAAAAGTCGCACAAGTAAATTCAAATAAAATTGGAATGATACCTGTGTCCAAGTATTAGGACGTAGCATCCGAGCGCAATCCTAGCGCGGTGCAGGTAGGCTCAACCGGCTGGAGCGACCGAAGCAGATGGACTCGTCCGTGTACAGCTCTGTTCCGCTGGAGCGCCCCCTGGCTAATGAAAATGGACTCGTCCCCTCCAATTATCTTGGTGACGACGTACGCGCCGTCCTGGGCGTCACGCGTCCTTATGGTCGTTCACTTGTACACGTCTCTTCCTCCTTCGAGGAAAGCTCCCGGTATGTCCGGTAGCCCAGGTGAACGCCTTGCTCCTTGATGCTGTAGCGAGCGATGTCCACACGGGTACTCCGTGGCTTGACGTGTGAGCCCCGTAGCGTGAACGCAGCACGCGGGTGGTTCGTGAATTGAGAGGCGTGAACCCCTTTTCGACTCGTTGCAATATCCGGCAAGCATTAAATGATCATCGTACGATCGCGATGATTCTAGAGCTGGCTTAACCGTGGCTCTGATGAGAAAGTTGTCACTTGTTGCTTTGAGTACGACAAGATGGCTGCCGATCACCGAACAAACGCGGTGATTCTAGAGCGGGCTTTACAGCGCACGCTCTTGGCTACGTCTTGGAGTCGATAACAACGCACACTCCAAGGCATTTTCAGAAATGGGGAAAATAGCAATTGAATGTGCTGTTTCCCCTAGGAAGCCTTAGAGATTGGCTTCCTATTGCGCGCGACGGCGAAACGACGAGAGAAACAGCAACGTACGCGCGAAGTTAGCAAGCGAGCAACCCAACTTTAATCGGCAGTCACGACCACGAGCACTTTGATGCGTACCTGCAAGAGAAGAAAGACTATCCCTACGCCATTCGAGAGTAGACGTAGAGAATAGAGAATGGTGTCGTCTTCGTTCTGGCCATGACGATGTCCTCTTCCACGATCCGGCTCGAAGGACCAATTGTTTTGTAGATGAAGGAAAGGATCGTGGACAGTGCAGGTTCAAAAGAAGTAACGGTTCGTGTGGAGAAATGAAATGATTTGTTTGAAGTGCCGTCGTGCCTCGTGGCGTACAGGTGTTGCTTCTCTCTCTCTGGCCGTCGCGCGTGAACTGACGCCGGCCGGCGTTGCGATGAGTCGGCGGCATGCCTTGGTAGTTAGAGGGGTGCAAAAAGGGCCGCGTGGATAGCGCTGACTGGCTTCGCACCTACGCGAGCCGAATAGCTCCTTATAAGGCGCGATGATGTCAGCGTCTCGAATGTTCGAGGCGTTGAATCGTCAACAATACCATTTTCATATACAGAGGTAGAAAATAATATAAAAGAGAGAGAGATATTAGGTGTTATAAAACATATTTTTGAAGAGAACAAGGTTCAATTTCAAAATGTTTCTAATGAATATCGTAGACTTGAAACTTATAAAAAAGAAAGTATATACGGTGGCCCATTTTAATCGCCGCACCCGGATTTCTCGGAACCTAAGCCAGATAGAGAAAAACGGTTCCAACAAAAGTTATAGAGGACAAAAGGGGCCACATAATGGCGTTAACGCCTTTAACCTTATACTTGACCTTTGGGCTATTTCAAGGTCAAAGTGGTTTTTTCATATGGAAACACCTAGTTTTGACCCCGGATTCAGAAAGAGCGGGAAATTTTACGTTCAAAATCATATTGGAAAATTTTTTCCAAGGTCATTTCAAGGTCAAATCTAGGTCAAACTCAGAAAAGTCCGTTTAAAATCGTTTTTTTTCATGAACCACAGGCTAAGCTGGTTCAAATTGATCGTAGGCCTAATAGAGGAACCCACACACCCAAAACTTACACATCCTAGTAAACAAAACTCAAAATCGCACATCCTAACCCCATACACTTCATGCCCTCACATGCTGAACTGTTACACCCTGGTCCCACAACCATACCCCACACCCTCCAGTCCCACACATCCCTACCCCATGCATGCTAATCCCATACACCCAAACCCACACATCCTGAACCCTGAAAAATTTTTCTCAAGGGTAAAATAATTTTTTAACGCAAACTTTAAGATCGTTGAAGCTTCTGTTATAAATGTATTAACCTTACTTTTTGTGCTACCCAGAAACAACGACGTGGACGTAGTAAGGATTGTTTCCTTTGGGGTGCTTAATTGAAGAGAGTCCCCTTGCCTCTCACTGTTCGGTGTGCTTGATTAAAGTGAGTCCCCTTGCCTCTCAATGTTCGGGGTGCTTGATTATAGTGAGTCCCCTTGCCTCTCACTGTTCGGGGTGCTTGATTATAGTGAGTCCCCTCGTCTCTCACTAATGTAAATAAATTTTTATTTAACCTCGAAGCAAGTGTTCGAAATTACGACCATTTGCTTCAAGGCACATAGTCAAGCGCCTTTGAAAATGGCGAACTGTGTTCTGCAAAGTTTGTCACGGAATGGCAGCGCATGCTCGACGAATCCTATCCTGCATATCTGCTCTTGTAGTAGGTTGTTGCTCAAAAATAGCATTTTTCAAATACCCCCATAAACAAAAGTCTGGTGGTGAAGTGTGGGATGAAGAAGCAAGCCATTTCACTGGACCTCCTCAACCAATCCATCTAATACTAAAGTGTTTATTAAAAAATGCTGTTATTATGAGCGTGAAATGTGGTGCTCCACTATCCTGCTAGAACCTGAAAAATAAATTTAAAAGAACCATTGACGGAACCTATTCTCTTCGTAGATGTGTTTTTAATGATTACCTTATCAAAATTAGTATTTCTGAAATTCGAACGCTAATAATTCACATTATTTACATAAAACAAAAATAAAAGGAAGTTTTAGTTTTATTTGCAATTAAAATAAGAAATAATGCTTTATTGAATTGAACACCTTTAATGTTTTAACGATTATTTTATTTTAAAATATAAAATTAAAAAAGTGTGACAAACGAAGTATTTATGGCAATTACAGTTAGCTAATTAAAGTTACCGCAATTTTCCAACGTTTTTCCTTTTAGGCGCGACCATATACGGGCGAGCCTTATAATTATTAATATTTTTGATACCATTTTACTATTTAAATTTAATAGTAATTAATAGCTGGCTCTGAAATGGCTGACTATCCGCCCAACGTGATCGTTGATATGATTTTGGTTTTAGGACCAAGCCAAAATAATTATCGTGGTGAGGCAAGACTTTATACTGAACGCTATCCTGACAGACGACATCCTGACGATAGAGCTATCAGACGTTTAACTCAAAGAGCTCGTGGTGGACACATGGTTCGCCAACGTAGGCGCTATGAGTATGATGAAAATGATAATCGAGTTGTAACTATCCTTGCAATAATTCATCTTGACCCACACATTAGCGCTCGTCGAGTCGAAAGGGAAATTGGTATTCCAAGAAATACTTTTTTAAGAATTATGAAGGTGCTTCAACATCACGCGTTTCATATTACTTTGGTTCAAGAGCTACAGCTTCAGCATTTCCAACAGCGTATTGTGTTTTACCAATGGGCTTTACAAATGATAGAAAATGATCCAGACTTTTTTAACTTTGTTCTTTTTTCTGATGAGGCACAATTTCAAAGTGATGGGGAAATGAATAGGCATAATTGCCACTATTGGTCTGATGTGCATCCTCATTGGGTCAGAACTGTAAACCATCAAAGACGTTGGAGTATTATGGTATGGTGCGGGATTATCAATGGATATTTGATTGGCCCTTATTTTTTTGAAGCAAATGTAAATCAACATACCTATTTCACGCTAATAAGAGATGAACTACCTGGATTGATGGAAGATGTTGATTTAGAAATGCGACGAAGAATGTGGCTCGAGCAGGACGGCGCAGCACCACATTTCGCTCGAATTGTAAGGGCTTTTTTGAATGAGCACTATGGTAACAGATGGATTGGTCGAGAAGGTCCGGTTAACTGGCCTGCTTGCTCACCCGATCTTACATCACCAGATTTCTATTTATGGGGGTATTTAAGAAATCCTGTTTTTGAGCAAAAACCCACTACAATAACAGATATGCAGGATAGGATTCGTCGAGCATGCGCTGCCTTTCCGAGACAAACTTTGCAGAACACAGTTCGCCATTTTCAAAGGCGTTTGACTATGTGCCTTGAAGCAAATGGTCGTCATTTCGAACACTTGCTTCGAGGTTAAATAAAAATTTATTTACATTAATGAGAGGCGATGGGACTCACTATAATCAAGCACCCCGAACAGTGAGAGGCAAGGGGACTAACTATAATCAAGCACCCCGACCAGTGAGAGTCAAGGGGACTCACTTTAATTAAGCACCCCAAAGGAAACAATCCTTACTACGTCCACGTCGTTGTTTTTGGGTAGCGCAAAAAGTAAGGTTAATACATTTATAACAGAAGCTTCAACGATCTTAAAGTTTCCGTTAAAAATCATTTTGCCCTTGAGAAAAACTTTTCAGGATTCAGGATGTGTGGGTTTGGGGTGTATGGGATTAGCATGCGTGGGGTAGGGATGTGTGGGACTGGAGGGTGTGGGGTATGGTTGTGGGACCGGGGTGTAACAGGTCAGCATGTGAGGGCATGAAGTGTATGGGGTTAGGATGTGCGAGTTTGAGTTTTGTTTACTAGGATGTGTAAGTTTTGGGTGTGTGGGTTCCTCTATTAAGTCTACGATTAATTTGAACCAGTTAGCCTGTGGTTCATGGAAAAAAACGATTTTAAACAGACTTTTCTGAGTTTGACCTAGATTTGACCTTGGAAAAAATTTCTTAATATGATTTTGAACGTAAAATTTCCCGCTCTTTCCGAATCCGGGGTCAAAGCTAGGTGTTTCCATATGAAAAAACCTCGTTGATCTTGAAATAACCTCAAAGGTCAAGTTCAAGGTAAAAGACGTTAGCGCCATTATATGGCCCCCTTTGTCCCCTATAACTTTTGTCTGAACCATTTTTCTCTATCTGGCTTAGGTTCCGAGAAATCCGGGTGCGGCGATTAAAATGGGTCACCGTGTATATTGATGCTGTTGAGTTTCAGATTGGGTAAAAAGAGTAAAGAAATTTATGAATTTTGCTGAATTAGTTACGGAGCCTAAACCGGTGTGCGCTATTTATGTACCTTTATCTAATTCACTAAAAGCAATTTTTGAACTACCTCATCTATTTTCTGTAATGAAAAATCATATAGATTTGTTTTTGAAAGAAAAAAAAATATACGATCCAATGTTATACAAGTTGATCTTTGGCAAAGTAAATGCGAAAGAGATAATACTTATTTAGTTCTTCCAATATTTTTGTTCTTTGATGAATTTGAATGTGGAGATTGTTTGGGATCACATGCTGGAGAGCAGAAATTAGGTGGTGTATATGTTTCACTATCATGTCTTCCTCGGCATGTTTTATCTAAAATGACTAGCATATATTTAGTTACAATTTTTAAATCAAAACATAGAGAATTATATGGAAATGAAAATGATTTTATAAAAGTTATTGGTGATTTAAATTATTTGCAGTCTAATTGTTTAATAATAAATGTAAATGGCAAAGAACAGTCTATTTTAAATGTGTACTTGTGCTAGGAGACAATCTTGGCCTCAATGTTTCTTGTGGTTTATCAAGATCATTCACTGAAAATTAATATTGCAGGATTAGTATAGCTACATTTAAACATTGCAAAATAATGAGTGAAGAAATAGCATCATTTATAAGAAGAAAAGGATCATATGATATTGATCTTAAATTAAGAGATCCAAAATATTGAATAAATATAATATAAATACATGATAAAAAAGAGTAATACTTGTGAAAAAACATTTTTTTGCCAAAACTCAAACTGGATTGATGATTAACAGTTTTGCTGTAGAACAGTATGTATATAAATAAATGATAAAATAGAATGATACTTGTGAAAAAACATTTTTTTGCCAAAACTCCAACTTGGGGTGACTAAATTGTACCACTGTGATATTTCGACGATTCGGTGGAAAAAGGTGTCAATTCAGATTTAGCTTGAAGAAGGTGTCGATTGAAATTTTGCTTGGAAAAGTGTGGATTATGATTTTGTTTGAAGAAGGTGTCAATTCAGATTTTGCTTGGAAAAGGCGTCGATTGAAATTTTGCTTGGAAAAGGTGTCGATTCAGATTTTGCTTAAAGAAGGTGTCAATTCAGATTTTGCTTGGAAAAGGTGTCGATACAAAAGTATTGTTTTTTTCTGTAGATTTTGTGGTGGTACCCCTGCAATGTGCAATAACAATCGTTAATTAGCGATACGTGCGCCTACGTCCACCTTTTGGTTGTTTTTGGCTATTCTTTAGATGACAGTTCGACTTTGATATTAGATATTTCTTTCAGTAAAAATGCATTATCAATTTGTTTCAAGACATTAATACTTAAAGGAGATAATTAACAATTATATTATTTCTTGCCCTTTTTCTAAATAAAAAAATTATTAATTTTCAAAGAATATTATCTAACAATCAGTCTATTTAAAAAAACTTTTAAGATTAAAATGCGTCATTAATCATATGGGCACTCAATGAATATACAAAATTATATAAAATTTGTAATTTAATAAATAAATTTTTCTTTTTATCGTTTATTTTTTTATTATATTTCTGACATCTTTTATAGTCTTTGATAATAACATGATAGTATAAACATGAACTTAAACATAAATAACCTTATATTTACATATATTTTTATGTTTTACATAAAAATTAACGAATACATATTTGTAATGACAATTATAACTATATTTACGAACGTAAATATGAAAATTGATATATAACTTTTTGATATACAAAAATAAATAAAACTTTCGTTGATAGTTTCTTAATAAACAATTAAGTAACTGATGTACTGCCTATAAAATATGCTAATTATTCTAAAATATTATAATAATAATCATGAAAATCTGATGGAATGACACCACTTAAACACATATCTTTTAAGTCTTTCTTTTTACCGTTGTCTAACTGAATTTTTTCAGTATAGGCTGGCTATAACGCTGTCTTTATCATGTTTTCTGTTTGTACAGAAATACTATGTGGTTCCTCATTAAATGCGTATTTGTACAGTATGTTGGAGTCAGGGCAAACTTTTATTTCGCGTATACTCATTATTTTAAGGAACTTCCATTTAATCTGCTGTGATACTTCTTTGAAATTGTAAATCTCATCTTGTGCTATCTGTTTAACAATGTACAATGGTTCTTCAATTTTAGCCTCATTCATTATTTTGCACCACTGATCTTGTGTGAATATTGATTTGTTTTTGCACAAATTCTCAATCCTAGCGTGCATTGAGTCTCCCTCGTTGTAGGTGTGACCTTTTTCTAAATATCTAAAACAGACAAACGAAAGTTGCATGTTTTATTTAAATTTAAAAATTCTTCTTTATGTTAAATTAAATTTACTTTCTGTTTAATTCAGAATTCCTGTCCACTATTCTATATATCTTTCTCTCGAAATATATTATGCGTTTAATGAACTGGAATTACTTAATAAAAGCGGTTTTGTAAAACTTTATAAAGAACTAACTTGCAAATACTATACACACAATAACTCGTACTTCTGATGTGATTTTATAATCAACAGAATGAATTTTATAATAAAATAATACTAAGTTTAATATTAATTAGATACTCTTCTTAATTTAATGATAAATATCACGAATAATAGCTAATTCCCTTAACTTCGACCACTTTAAGTAGACATTACATTTTAAATATTACAACCAGCGTTTTTCAATTTACTATGCCGATTTTCTGGATTACGAAGTATTGGACCACATTTGGTAATATTTTTTCTTCAAACTATAAAAATGAGCAATATTTCGAAAAATCGGGCAATTTCATTGCTTAGAAGTGGAGATTAAATATTATTTTGAAAAAAATTAACATTTTTGTCATACTGCGGGACTTAGCATGGAGTGTGCATGGCTAAACAGCGTCGGTTTTTATATATCATTATTTGCAAACCCTTTATTTCTCTAACTTATGTAAATCTATAGTTTCAAAAGTATTCATTCGGGAAAAAGAATATATTTTGAATAAATGTAGTTTTATTTTCTGTGGTAGACGCGTTGCAAAATATATTATGTTATGTGAAAAATGAGCCGCGTCCACTTAACAGTTTATCCAGGATACTCAAATATTTGCAAACGAAATTACATAATTGTTGATATTACAGTACTTACCGATGAGTAATAGTAACATTGAATTGCCTACATGTCTTGAGATACGTAGAATAGAGTATGCTAATCTTATTTTGAGCTGTACAGTTGTCACTATAAAATTTAAATTCCTTAATTCCAGCTTCACTTTTCGCTTTAATATAGTGCCACAGCAGGCTACTGATCTCGTTTGCTCCTTTATGACCAATTGTTTCATTCCACACATTACAAATTCCTTCGTGTGTGACAGTATTATAAATCGTGAAATTATACACATCAAGGAGCGCGGGAGCGCTCCGAAGGCAAGTATAAAAGAAGCCTAAAGGAGCGACCCGTGCTACATATACATTGAAATGGGTGTACGAAAAATTTAATGCGCTTTTACGTATATTGCGTTAGTTTTTACTATATAACATATCACTCTTAATCGATTTAATTTTCTTTTATAATACATAACTGACACGTTTGACCGTGGTGTCGTTAACGTTTGTTCCACGTCAAAACAAGCTATGTACACAGAATCGTTATGTTTACCAGCCTCTTTGTCTTCAGCCAATAACTGTCTGGAAAGATTTTTATTCCGTAAATGATTTTCATGCTGATCTTTTAATTTTTCTTTTTCATTTGCTGGCATACATGAAAATGCAGTGCACTGATCACACAAGTCCTTTTTTGGTTTTCGAAATTCTAAATTAAATTCATAATTAGATATTTCCCTGTAGCAATTTTCAGATGCTACATTTTGATTATTTTTTGAATCCATCCAATTTTTATATTTTCTGTACATTTCAGATATAGAACTTACATCTGACAAGTATAACTTATTACTTGACTGACGGCAATAATGTGAATCCATGGTTGGAAAAAATTTTATGTGTTCTTTGATGGACTCTATTACATCGGAGGATAATTTGTTTGCCCCGTTTATCTTGTTCAATAGGGCCGCAGTTACTGTTATTTGTCATTTTATTTCTCACAGTTTCGATGACCGTACGAGAGATACCTGAAATATAAAATTAGTATTTATAACTATAAACTTACTTTATTACAACACCACTATTTCTAATTGTGCAAAACAATTGCTTTATTAGTAAGTAAAAAACATTATCGACTAATAATCTAATGAAAATTAATACTCACCTAAAGTATTAATGAACATTTGTCGACATACTTTTACAGTTTTTGTACTGGTCTTTAGTAGAAAATCATTATATTTTTTGTGTTTTTAGAGCCTTCATTACCAGTTGTTTTAGTAACCATACAACGAGTGATATAATCCCATTGTCGGGTGTGATCGTTTAACATCCAATAATAACGGAAGATTGATTCTCGTTCAATGATGCTGATTTTATTTTGACACTGGAGTTTGCAATTTATACAACCGAATTCCATCTGCTTATTTCTAATAAATTCACCATTTTTCCCCATTCCACTAACGCCAGCATTGCGAGCCTTTCTCGCTTGAACGTTAACCCATTGAGAAGGATTTGATTTTCGTTTTCTGCTGAACTTTTTTTTCGTAACATCAGAATTTGCAAGTGAATTACTGTCAAATATAGGTAAAACAGTTTCATCTAAAAAAAAAAATAATTTGTAAATATTTGAAATGTTAGCTAATAATATCTTAAGCAACTTTAAGAAACTACTTAATATCAGACTACTTTTTGCATATTTACTTCATCGTTATAAAAAATGATTTCACTAATTACTGAAAAAAGACTTACGCGATTGTTGTAAAAGTTCAGGAACATAATCTGTGTTTGAATCATCATACAAAGCCGAATTTGAATTTAATGAACTGAAAGATGATGAATTAGATAAGGTAGAATGCGCTTTATCAAGTGAAATACTGAATTGAGATTCTTCTGTAACTACAAAAGAAGTATCCATCTTAGATGAATTTTCATTGCTTAATGATGTAACTGACTGATTTAAGTCTGTGTAACCTATATCGTAAAAAGAAATTATTATAAGATTATGACAGTAACCAATAAATAATAGATATAGAAAAAAATCTTTTAAAAAATACCAACTTTTGTTTTTGTTATTCATAAAATCATGATCATTTGAGTCCAATAAATTCGCAGTTACTATTGATAATGAAATGGGTAATTCTTGTGGATAATCTAAAAAGTAAAAATATGTTTTGCATGTACAATAATTAATTGTATGATGATAATTAATTTTTATTATACTTACTTTCCATTGTAAATATCGATCAGTTGATAGATTAATGTAACAGGACAAACGGACACAAGTTTTTATTTGTATCCCCTAGCAATAAGTACATTCGAGTACTTACCTAATGCAAAGACGCCACGATACTAGAGTCATTGTAAGTAAATCTTGATTGCAGGATCAAAATAAAGTCGAAAAACATAAAGTAAACACAGACTTTCTCTCTATTGCCTTAATGTAAACTAGTTAATTTATGTTTTTAATGCCGTATTTAATGTTATGTAAGAGGAGCCTAGTGGTTAGCTTTTCATACCTGCACTTCAATGAAAATCCTACGGGCAACTGTGTAATGTGGTAAAAATTACAAAAAAAGGTCCTACCAGCAAAAATTGTAAAAGTGACGATAGACATGTACAGTCAAGTCCAATAAAAAAACCAATATTGCTTTCTCATAGAGAAAGCTTTGTGACGGTAAAAAAAATTGTATCTCAGATTTCGACTTAGAAGTTCATATTTATGCTCCCTGAGTCTAAAAAAGTAATTTTTAAAAAATGTATGTATGTACGTACGTGCGTACGTACGTATGTATGTCGTTCCCCCGTAACTACTTTTAAACGGAGCCGTGGATTCGTCCCAGCTTTGGCACACTAGTTGTAGTAGTGAACCATGAGCCCGCTTGAAAGTTTCAAGCATTTCTATCGACTAGTTTCCATTTTAGAGCAATTTTAGTGTTTTTTGAAAATTTCGAAATTTTTGAATTTTTGATTTTTCTCGAAATTACTAATCTTTTTGTCTTATTTTGGTTCTTATAAATGGTATTAAATGTTATCTGTCATAAAAAATGTATTTTTCAGTCATCATTAGTTATTCACTGACGTTTTATACCTTATTAAGTTATACGGCTATTATATTTTGTTATATATAGTTGATTTAAACCGTTCTTTTTTGATAAAATTTTTTTGACAAATGAATATTGAGAATCATTTTGAAAATTTTAAGAGTATTTTATTAATTAGTTTCGATGTTTAAGCTACTTTAATGTTTTTTAAAAATTTTAAATTTAACGTAACTACATCTAATGACGCAGTGGATTCGTCCCAACTTTTGCACACAAGTTTAAGTAGTTAGTCATTAGCCCGCTTCAACATTCAAGGGATTCTGTCGATTATTTTCGATGTTATAGCAATTTTAATGTTCCTTAAAAATTTCGAAATTTTCGAATTTTAGATTTCGCTTAAAATTATTATTCTTTTTATCGTATTTTGGTTCTTTTTAATGGCATTAGATGTTATCTGATATAAAAAAACGTGTTTTGAATTCGTCAGTGATTTTTCAATATTTCGTGGTAAATTATCTTTGCTGTAATTTTAAAAGACATTGCTTGAAATCAGTAATCTCTATGAGAAAGCATTCCGCCAAAGCAGTTGGCAGCTTTTTTTTTAATGTAATGTAAATTACTCACTAGTGTAATATTTTGTAAATAAATTTATTAAATAATAATTATTAATAGTTATACATAATTTAATAAAATAATTAAATTTAATATAATTATAACATATTAATATATCACACTAATAATCATAATAATACATTTCTATATATTATCTTCCTATATTATATAATTGTTAAAATATTTTGAATATTTATCATAAAGCTTTCTCAAGCTTACTTAAATTTTCGTAAAACTTTACATCTCTTACGAATTAATTTATTATAAGATACTGTTAATTAAACTATTGTAATTTATTGCAAGGATTTTTGTAAATAAAGTATACTTTTTAGCCCTTTTTTACATATTTAGAAAAAGAGCAGGAAATAATACAATTGTTAATTATTTCCTTTAAGTATTAAGGTCTTGAAACAAATTGATAATGCATTTTTGCTGAAAGAAATATCTAATATCAAAGTCGAACCGTCATCTAAAGAATAGCCAAAAACAACAAAAAGGTGGACGTAGGCGCACGTATCACCAATTAACGATTGTTATTGCACATTGCAGGAGTACCACCACAAAATCTACAGAAAAAAACAATACTTTTGTATCGACACCTTTTCCAAGCAAAATCTGAATTTACACCTTCTTTAAGCAAAATCTGAATCGACACCTTTTCCAAGCAAAATTTCAGTCGACCCCTTTTTCAAGCAACATCTGAATTGACACCTTCTTCAAGCAAAATCTGAATCAACACCTTTTCCAAGCAAAATTTCAATCGAAACCTTCTTCAAGCTAAATCTGAATTGACACCTTTTTCCACCGAATCGTCAATTTGTGCAGCGCCCATAACTTATTTTTGTACACTTTTTGACTCAACCTGAAATTCAAAAAGGTCAATGGCCCATTCTAAATGGATTCAAAAGCAAAAAAATTAATGTCTTTGATTTTTTTGTAACTATGAGATCATATTCTACATTAAATTTCATTAGACCCGTGTTTTTTCTTTTTGTCGAAAAATAATTTTTGAGTATAGCGCAATATAAAAAATTACATTGTGAAAGCATTATTTTGAAAATGAGAATTCGCATTTTTTTCAAATGGCCGTAGTTTTGGCCCAAGTTATCGAATCGGGACGTCTTTTTTGAAATTGTGCGGAATTTTACCAGCTTTCATGTGATTATTTTAGATTTTAAATAACTTAAATAGTTTTTCAGATAAATTGAAAAAACTGAAAAAAGTGCTTTTCTTGAAAATTGTATTTCTCAAAAACACCACCTTTTTTCGTGAAATTTGGATATGTTTTTCATGGCAAAATAAGCTAGCTTTCTACCAAACGGCAGCGTGCCATCTTTCTTCGTTCGGAAGATACACCCTCACAAAGATAATTGTGATTTCTACACGTTTAAGCCTCATATGCGTTATGTGCAGCGATACATTTTACACAGGGGCTGACTGCAAGTTCTAAAGTTAAATCTGACATCTGTGTGTGAGAGATTAAGGGTACAGAATACACGGATTTGTAGTATATATACGATTATAGTATCCTAAGTGCCCGCTAGATGGCGAGCACAAACGCGCCTAATTCAATGAAAAACATCACCCCGAGTGTATAAGTAGGGGACTGCGGCACTCACTCGATCTACCCATTATTACCACATTATTTTGCCTAATATTATTTTGCCTAATCGCGAATCGTTATTTTTGCACTACTTACTTATTGCCTATACCTTGGTTATTGCTTTAGTTATTTGCTCGAACGTACTTTACGTTTACAACATATTTTGCATCAACTTTACTTGCGAGTGGGTTGGTGCAGAGACTCTGTAATTAAGAGTCACTCCAATTTATTTTTTCTCGCTGACAAACCCTGACTATATAACTTTACGTATACGTGCAATCATATACGGACACATATCAACAAACATGCAAAAGGCTAAGTTTAGTTCCAAGAGAACTCAGAAGTGTCCGGATATCGGCAGTATTCATAAAAAGTACGTTTATGAAGATAGTAAGCGGCCATTTCAATTACTTGGCGATGTAGCAAATGGATTATTGATGTCTAACGAGTATAAAAACAAGGATATAACAGAATATACCAAAGTGTGTGGATTTTGTTATGAAAAACTCAAGAAAATATCTGAAGAAATTTTTAAAGAAGCAGGAGAGTCAACGCCAACAGAATCTACAACATCTAATCAAACGCCTGAATCTCAAATTACGATGCCGGCAGATTCTCAAACCTCATTTTGCAGTGTTGAGTTGTATGAAGAAGTGAATGAAATACTCACTAAGAATAAATTGTCTCTATCGCCATTCAAGCTTCCGTTAATCGCAAATTACGTTAATTGCAAGCGCAAGCAATTATTAGATACTTTTTATGAAGAAACTGATTGCAAAATTAGGAAACTGTATAACGTCTCGAGGCAGAAATTAGAGTTTAATGAATGCAAGATATGCGACGAATGGAATGAAAACTTAAGTTTGGTGTTAGAAAATGAAAATCTAACTTACATAGAAAAAGTACGATTGATGACTGTAGTACCTTCAAGTCTCTCAAGTAATTATATTTTATTGCACATATGAGGAACTACAGATTATATGATCAGAGCTTCACAAAAGCTCGTAAAAAGTAAAGGTTTATACGAAAAGCCCAATCCATATTCTGGAAATCCTGTGAAGACTGAAGTTATTGAGTTAGTTGAAAGATATTATCTAGACGACAATTTGGACTGTTCCCGATAAAGTCCTAACAAAAATGATGTGATGAATGTTAAAATTAATGGAGTTATAGAAAAAAATCAAACGTTTTCTAACTCGGAGCATCAAGGAACTTTGCGATCTAATTATGAAACAAAATCCAAAAGTTACTATTTCAAGATCCAAGATTTATCAATTGCGACCAAAATGGGCATTAATTCAACCTTTAAGGGGATGTGAGTACCGACGTTATTTTTCAAACGAGCATAACTCACGCAAATATCAATAGAATTATCCAGAAAAAAATCTGCATATAGTGTTTGCGTGTACGGAGCGCTTGATAGACGTCGTTTTCCAAAAAAATGATGAGAATTTATTGAATTAAAAAAAACCGTACTGTCGGTAAGTAGGAATCTACGATTGACTTACTTTTCAAACGAGCATAACTCACGTAAATATCAATAGAATTATCCAGAAAAAATTTGCATATAGTGTTTGCGTGTACGGGGCGCTTGACAAATAAAAAAATATTGAAATTAGGGTTGCACATCCCCTTAAACAATTCCTGTTTATGTGTCTATTGCGCCAATTTCAACCTTATCGTAACAGCTCTAAAAATTGTGTTAAAAAAGAGTAAATCCGAGTTTCTTACACTCAAACCAGAGATCTTATCCATGATTGTTTGCTCTATAGAAAATGATTCGTGTATTCTTCGAAAGTGTAAAATTTGCAAAGATAAAACGATAACCGAAGAAAATTTTCATTTGGAAGAAGATTTACTATTTGATGAAATAACTTTTGCAATTTGGGAAAAAAATGATCTTGTAAAGAAAACTTGCACATTAGATGTTTATCTCAAAGAGCTGAACAGTTGCGCAAATACAATGAGTAAACATAGACGAATGAAAGAGCTCCAGCAACGTGAAATCAAATCAGAAAGAGAAGATAGACTTACGAGTAAAAATCGTTTACTTCTACACGGAGATTTTGCAGAAAATTGGGTCATCATTCAGCAAGATGCCATTCAGGGGTATCACTGGACTAATACACAAATTTCTAATTTTACATCGGTGTGTTATGTCGGAAAGATTACTACGAGTTTTGGCATAGTGAGTGATGATAGAAAACACGATTCAGCGTTCGCTTTAGAAGCTATGAATTTGATAACAGATGAGTGTATGAAACTAACTGCAGATGAGAAAAATGATATTACCATAATATCTGACGGTGCTGCTAGTCATTTCAAGAACAGATTTCAATTCTATGAATTGGGAACAGAATTCCATAAAGCGAAATAGATTTTTCTGCAACTGGGCATGGAAAAGGTGCGTGCGATGGCATCGATGGCTTATTAAAACATTTTGCTACAACTCATAACTTGTCTGCACAACCCAGCGAACGTATTAAAAATGCTGACGATTTTGTAAAATATGTCAGTGAGTATACCAGCAAAATAAGAATTATTCTTTTGAAAACCGAAGAATTGCAAAATTTTCGCACTCAAAAGACCGAGGAATGGGAAAAAATTCGATCGATTAATGGCATTCCCGATAGTCATATTTGGCAAGTTATCCGAGAAACTGATGATGCAGAAATTGTGAATCTCGAAAGGCGAATGAGAAAAACAAACACCCATGAATGGCTCACTGTTCAATGTTGATCACTATGTATGATAAACTGTCTTATATTATTACTAACTATTATACCGAATTTAAAAGTGTAATATATCAAATAAATAAATGTACTTTTTTTACTTCTATTTATATTGGACGTTGATTTATACCGACTCTTCTACTTATTTCTACTCATGTGACACTACTTTAAAAATAACTTTTAACCCACCACATCGTAAAGTTAGTACTTCATTCTTACCGAGGTGGAAAAAAAGTGCTACGTTAATTCCCTACCCCCAGGCTAGTTCCCAGTGCCACACACATGTACGCTCGCCTTCGGCTCGGGTACAAAATGTGTGTTGCGCTGGAAATGAGAGTGAGAGAGATAAATGTACAGCCTTTTTCCCCTCTTCGGCGAAAAATGAGAATGAATATTACGATAGTTGTGTTAAAAGAAATGTATATTGCACTCGTGAATATAGTAGGCTGTGCGAAACTGCGCATTTGTCGCCCTTGCTTCGCTTGGGCAACAACTCTCATGCAGGGAGCACACAGCTCACCTTATTTCCTTGGTGCATAATATACTATTATCTATGTATAAAGTTATCTAAAACATTACATTACGAGCTTATACATAACGCATATGAGGCTTAAACGTGTAGAAATCGCAATTATCTTTGTGAGGGTGTATCTTCCGAACGAAGAAAGATGGCACGCTGCCGTTTGGTAGAAAGCTAGCTTATTTGGCCATGAAAAACATATCCAAATTTCACGAAAAAAGGTGGTGTTTTTGAGAAATTCAATTTTCAAAAAAAGCACTTTTTTTAGTTTTTTAATTTATCTGAAAAACTATTCAAGTTATTTAAAATCTAAAATAATCACATGAAAACTGGTAAAAATCAGCACAATTTAAAAAACAAAAACGTCCCGATTCGATAACTTGGGCCAAAACTACGGCCATTTCAAAAAAATGCGAATTTTCATTTTCAAAATAACGCTTTCATAATGTAATTTTTGATATCGCGCTAGAGGGATCCAAAATTATTTTTCGACAAAAAGAAAAAACACGGGTCTAATGAAATTTAATGTAGAATATGACCTCAGAGTTTCAAAAAAATCAAAGACTTGAATTTTTTTGCTCGTTGAATCCATTTAGAATGGTTCCAATATATCTACTTTCTTTTTCATAAGTTTCAGGTCTACGATATTCATTGGAATTGAAATTTGTTCTCTTTAAAATATGTTTTGTAACATTGAATATGTTTTTATATTTATATTATTTAACTAGTTTTATTGTATAAACATAATGTGAACTTTAGTATTTCTTTATGTAAAATATCTCGAACTACAAAAATACCAAATTTAAAAATTAGATTTTATGATAAAACGTTATGAAACGTAATATAACATAAATATGCTAAAAAATTTAATAAAAGATTTCCTGAAAATTTCTGAAATATTTCGTGAAAAAAAGAAAACATTTTAATAATATTTCCAGAAAGGTTTTTGAAATAAGTTATGTCAGCGGTAGGGACTATAAAAAAGCTTTTTAAGAAAAGTCTTTTGAAAGATATTTGTAAAAAATAATTTTAAGAAATGTTCTCTTCCCCCGCATGATATTTTAATAATTGAAAAATGTTTAATAAAATATGTAGTATTTACTAATAAGAAAAGGATATTTGTAAAAAAAAAACATTCTTTTTGTCAAAACTCAAACTTATTTGGGCAACCCCGACAACTTCGCGAGTGCGAGCGAGTCTGTCTTGCCCCACAACGTTGTGAGAGTGAGCAAGTCCCACTGTGGGGGAGATTCCACACCACGCGCGAAGCTGTCGAGCCCCACAACGTTGCGAGAGTGAGCAAGTCCCACCGTGGGGGACATTCCATACCACGCACGAGTCTGTTAAGCCCCACAACATTATGAGAGTGAGCAAGTCCCGCCGTGGGGGACATTCCACACCACGCGCGAGTCTATCTAGCTCCACTATACTTTTGCGAGTGAACAAGTCTCAGTGTAGTGGTGATTTCACACCACGGACGGGTTTGGTAGTCACCACAGCTTTGTGGCATAAAATATACACCAATATGGCAATATTTTTACTCCACAACGTTATTTCTTTATGCCACAATACTGTGGTGAATTTTCAAGACCACCTTGTGGTGTAAAAGGAATACCATAGCTTTTTCTGTGTACACATAATATGAAAAGAACAAAGCAGATTTTTAAGAAAAAATGTCAATGAAATGAGAAATATTTAAACTAAAAATATAGTCTACGAAGAAATATTTTATAACTTATAAATTATAACTATATTTTATAACTGCAGCAACTACCACGAAAACGTGTAAGTAGCGCTTAAAAATTACATATTATAAATTTATCATACTAAAATATATTTGCAAAATAATGATCATAATTTTTATAGACATAATGAATTGAAATAGTAAAAAGTAAAAATGCAGTAACTACATGCAAAAAAAAGAACGTGGCTGAAGAAATAATTGGTTATTATAAATATATTTCATAAAGTCGTATAAAAATAATACTTAAACATATTATTTACAAATTCATTACATATGTGTATATGATGCGTTTCACGTCAACTGCCCCAGCGCCGCGCGCGAGCGCCAAATAGTGCTATGTCTAACTCATGTTTATGATACTAAAATGTAACTAAAAGAATTGTTTCATAAGCGTTTTCGACGTATTTTTTCTTCAGTTTTCCAATGGTGTAGGAAGTTCTTCCGAAATTTTCCATTTTCACCTTCAAAAAGTACAAAACGTCTTATATCTCAAAAAGTGTATTTTTAATTTTTGACCATTTAGATCGAAACCTGAGCATTTTTTACATCGGAAATAATTTTTTTTCATAATTTGCTAAAGATGTTTTCTTTGAGAAATAGAACGCGAAAGACTAGCGCAACGGCTCTCCTGCGCGCGGGACGTTGCGCGGCACCGCATAATTCATTTTTCTTTCGATATGTGGCTTTCATATCGGAATTTTATATCCGTATGTGAATCGTCACGTCGAAAGTATATAATTGCAATGACTTTTCATCTTACTCATCTTCGAAATTTTTTCGAATTTCTGTCAATACAATCAAACTTGGATTTCATAGTGTCTTTCGTGTATTTGATAATTAATTCATCGGTAATTCTTTATTTCGTTATTTCTTTCGTTTATTGTAGATACTAAAATGGATTCAACTTGGAAATTAAAATGCATAAATCCTTTAAATAAAAATGATCACTCTTCATATAAAATAAAAGATTTCATCGACTTTCCAACACTTTTAAGAAGCGAATAGCCAGTACCAGAAAAAGCAAAAATTTGTTCTAACTGTCAACGCCAAATTTACAAACATAAATCAAGTTTACCTCCAGCTGATGCTAAAAAATCTAAAATAGTTTGTAACGATAAGTATCACAAAGCTGGTGTTGCAGTTCTTGAACAAATAAAGAAAAAAATTTTAGAATCAACAAATAAACAAGAGAGAATTCAGTTACTAACTTCTGCGCCTGAGTGTTGGTCTCGTAGGGACTTAATGCAGAACGGGAAGCTCGCGAAGCAAAAAATTTAGTAGCTATAAGTGGAATTTTTTCAATACCTGCTAAAAAAGTGGCAAACTACTTTCAGCTGAAACTGTAAATTCAGTGGAAACATTTTATGAAACGATTATGTAAGCCGAATTATGCCAGGTTTAAAAGATTACATATCTATTAAGCAGAGCAATGGTAAAAGAGAACATGTTCAAGAACGATTACTGATTGGTAATTTAAATGAACTGTATAGTTCATATAAAAAAGAAAATGAACACGTTAATATTGGTTTTACTAAATTTACACAATTGAGGCCACCACATTGTGTTTTAGCTGGAAGTAGTGATACGCATATTATGGACATACTGGGAGAAAAATTGATAAAATTAAAATCTCACGATTTTTTTGCTAAGAATCAATCACTTTTTGTAAGTGACTTAAAAAACAACTTTCATCAATGAGAATTTCTTATGTGATCTGATTTTGTCGAAAATTATGCGTTTTTTATACAAAATTCTACACAATCGTTCCACTGGAACAACAACCAAGCGACTGTTTTTACAGTTGTTGTGTATTATAAAGAAAATGAAGAACTTAAACATGTAAGCATTGCTGTGATTTCCGACAGTCTAAACCATGATACTGTTGCCGTTTATGAATATCAAAAAGTTATAATATCTTACCTCAGAACTAAATTCATAGTAAAAAAAAGTCTATTATTTGACTGATGGGGCAGGTCAGCATTTTAAAAAGTAAATCTAATTTTCTAAATCTTCTCTTTCATGAGAAAGATTTTGGTGTTCCAGCTGAGTGGCATTTTTATGCCACGGCGCATTGCAAAGGTACATGCGATGGTATAGGCGCCAACCTAAATGAGGTGCAAAAGGAGCGAGTCTACAAGTTTATTGTAATAATCATATTTTAAAGCCAGAAAAGCTTTATAACTGGGCTAAAGATTATTGTAAAGAACCCAAAGTTTTTAATAGCAGTAAAGAATCATATGAAGATACTGTCTTGAAACTAAAACCAAGACTGGATAAGGCTAAATTCATACCAGGCACATTACAATACCATGCTATTAATCCAATTGATGGAAGTACATTGAAGCTCAAGAAAACCTCTTTAAGTTCTGAATATCAAATCTTCCCAAGAAAAACTGTTAGAAAAAACAAAGAAAAATTATCTGCACTGAGAAAAAAGCGTTAGTATAGTTACTATATTGCTGTTAGGCATGAAACTCTGTTTTGTTTTTGTTTTTTTATAAAAATGCCAATAAAATATTATTCTTACATTACAAAGAATTCGAAAGAACAGGTAAAGATTATGAAAGTTTATTAGGTAATTGTTTTATAAGCGTTTCCGAAGTATTTTTTCCTCAGCTTTCCAATGGTGTAGGCAGTTTTTCCGAAATTTTCCATTTTCACCTTCAAAAAGTACAACACGTCTTATAACTCAAAAAGTGTATTTTTAATATTTTTTTGACTATTTAGATCGAAACCTAAGCATTTTTTTACATAGGAAATGGTTTTTTTCATAATTTTCTCAGGATGTTTTCTTCGAGAAATAGAACGTGAAATAGTAGCCCAACTGCTCTCTTGCGAGGCAGGCCTAGTTTACGCGACGTCCCGCGCGATGTCCCGGGCGCAAGAGAGCCGTTGCGCTACTCTTTCACGTTCTATTTCTCGAAGAAAACATCCTGAGCAAATTATGAAAAAAATCATTTCCTATGTAAAAAATGCTCAGGTTTCGATCTAAATGGTCAACAAAATATTAAAAATACACTTTTTGAGTTATAAGACGTTTTGTACTTTTTGAAGGTGAAAATGGAAAATTTCGGAAAAACTGCCTACACCATTGGAAAGCTGAAGAAAAAATACGTCGGAAACGCTTATAAAACGATTTTTTTAGTTACATTTGAGTATCATAAACATGAGTTAGAAATAACACGATTTGGAGCTCGCGCGCGGCGCTGGGGCGGTTGACGTGAAACGCCACATATATTACTATAATTGCAGCAACTACACGTAAAACCATGTGAGTAGCGCATAAAATAATTCGTTATAACAGAAAAAAACGAATTTAAATAATAAAATTAAAATTGCAACCCGCAAAAGCGAGTAAGTAGCGCATAAAACAATTGGTTATTGTAAATATATTGAATAAAATATATTTAAAAATAAAAATAAAAATTAGATATGATAAAGAATTTTAATAATAAAGAGAACAATTTCATCAACTTTACACAAAAACAAGAAAGAATCGCAAAAATAATTTGTTATTATAAATATATTTAATAAATTATATCTAAAAGGTATCTGTAATAAGTAAATCTCTTAAGTTATTTGTTAAAGATACCGAAATTTAAACATATTGAAAAACATAAAATGAGCATGTAATCCATCTTTTACAGCACATAAATTCCACTTTTAAATTAATATATTTGAATTAATATATTTTGTTATAACAGTAATCATTTTTATGCAAAATTTGAAATATAGACAATACAGGTAATTAAAACATTTATAATATTATCCGGCAAAAAGACACAATTAAGCTGAGCATGCGAGAGCGAGCGAGGTATTTTCGCTAGTATTTGTATTAAACTGTCTAATTAATAATAAACTAAAAAAGAAAGGAGATAAATTGTACGTACCTTTGATAGTGTAGAGAACAGCATTTGACATAGTAGACAGGGGCTCACTAATAAAGAAGTTGGAAAAGAAATGAATAAGAGGGAAAATGCTAAGAATGATAAAAACAATATACAGAGAGACGAGAAATGTAATACTAGGGGAGGAGGAGGAATCAGAAACTTTGAAACAGACAAGGGAGTAAGACAAGGTTGTTCTTTAAGCCTCAGCTTATTTATCTTATTTCTGGATGATGTGGACGATGGTCGGAAGGGGAAAGGGGTAGGTGGAACAGGGATGGGTGGGGATTTCGACTGTTTAAAATTTGTCGACGATATAACAATAGAAACAGATAGGGCCCAGGAACTTCGACAAATGATGGATGAGATGGAAATATGTAATGACAAAAATAAAATGACGGTGAACACAGACAAAACCAAAATAATGGTATTTAGGAATGGACGAAAATTAGGAAAGGGGGAAAACTGGAAATATAAGGGGGAAGAACTACAGGTAGTGAACAATTACAAATATTTCGGTTTCTGGTTTATAAACAAAGGGATATTCACAAAACAGATAAAAACCATGTCATGTAAAGTCTAAGAAGTGATAAATGTGACCTGGGTGTTCAGGAAGAGAGCGAGACTGGACAACATAAGAGAAAAACTCAATCTGATAGATACTCTGGTTAAATCAGGCTGCATATACTGCTCGGAACGTTGGGGATGGGCAAGGATGACAGAAATTAATAGAGTGCAGGGTAAATTTGTAAAAATGTTGTAACGAAGGCAACCATGCCCCGTTACTAACCTGCAAATAAACACCTCGACTCGCGCTCCAGAAATAGGTTAGGTCCGCGCCGCGTGCTCTGGGTGTCCACGAACATGCGCGCGCGCGCTCACGCCGCTTCATGTAAGTTCGCTTGTCCACGAGCGTGCGCGCGCGCGCACTCACGTCGCTCTATGTAAACCCACCTTGTCCCGAGATTGCCGCGACTCCACACCGGCGCGCGCACACCGCGACCGATGCAACTTCAGACCGGCGCGCCCATCTTATCACCGAATCTGTACTATATAAGCAGCTCACACACCGACGACGAGAGAGATCGAGACCGACCGTCCCAGGGACTGGAACTACCGCCCTCCTCTCGTGAGCACACGTGAGGAATTCGGTATCGCCAGCCATCGGACAACACCAATCACCAGGACACCTGCTGTTACTACCGTCGTGGGCACACGAGGTAGTCACAGTTCGTGTACCCGGATTCGCTGTTCCTTAGTCCTCGTGCGCAAACGTGACTAGGGGAACACGAACATACGTTTCCTCGCCTACTGACCCCCGGCACACCTGCTGTCGCTACCGTCGTGGGCACACCTGCTGTCGCTACCGTCGTGGGCACACGAGGTAGTCACAGACCGTGTACCCGGATTCGCTGTTCCTTAGTCCTCGTGCGCGCACGTGACTAGGGGAACACGAACATACGTTTCCTCGCCTACTGACCCCCGGCACACCTGCTGTCGCTACCGTCGTGGGCACACGAGGTAGTCACAGGCCGTGTACCCGGATTCGCTATTCCATAGGCCTCGTGCGCACACGAGACTAGTGGAACACGAACATACGTTTCCTTGCCTACTGAGCTCCGGCACACCTGCTGTCACTACCGTCGTGGGCACACGAGGTAGTCACAGGCCGTGTACCCGGAACCGCTGTTCCTTAGTCGGCGTGCGCACACGTGACTTGGGGAACACGAACTACGTCTACCTGTGCCTGGAACACCGCAACAACCGCGCCGCTACCGTCGTGAGCACACGAGGTAGTCGCGAGGCGTGTTCCTAGAGCCGCTGGGACACTAGTCTGCGTGAGCACACGTGACTAGCGGAACGCGGACTAATTGGACCGGCACCAGGAAAGCCGGAACGAACTCTGCTCCTACCCCGTGAGCACACGTGGTAGGCACAGACCGAGTTCTCAAGGCTGCCAACCCCTCCTTAATCGGCGTGCGCACACGCGACTAAGGGTAAGGGGCCAGTCAAGTACCGTGGATACCGGAACAGGACCCCGGACGTTACGACTGTGACACCGACTCATCGCGCTGACGGCACCGTGACTCGACATACGCGTTGTAGCAAAGCTTAGCATAACCGAGACCTTCCTGCGAGAGGGCGCTGCGATAGCACTTAGCCTGTAAGTTCCGCGGACTTGGTCGTACGCCGAAGTAAGCACGTTTGTTTCGATTTACTTGTTTCAGGTGGCGAACTAAGCCGACTGCGGCCAGTGACGGCAAAGATTGTTACTCCCTTTTGTTTTCTTTATCATTCATTTCATTTTTGTAAACTAATATATATTAAGTAGCCAAATAAATTAGCCTTTCTATAATCAAATATACATCCATGCATTTCGTCTCTTAAGCCACCTGACACTCCTTTCTCCCCCTTCCACACCCTGGTAAACTCCTGTGCGTCCGGCAGGGGAGGAGCAACCGTTACATGGTGCCCGAACAGGGACCGTCTTGAAAACAAACGTGCTTAGAAATTACGTCAAGTCCGAACTATTGTATAACTTATCAATTGTAAAGGTGAATGTAATAAACATTTAATAAATTCCGATCCTATCCTATAACATAGAGAATAAGATCCGTTGTAGCTAGCAAGTAAGGAGACTGTAAGCTCATCGAGGAGTGACCATGGCCGTGTCGTGGATCTACCGCTTGAAGAAGGAGGAACTCGTGGAGGAACTGCACAAGTACCAGATTGACATCCGAGGTTCCGTCGCAGTACTCCGCCAGCGATTCGTGGAGTTTGTCAGGAAGAACGAGGAGCTATTTCAGGACAGACCGACCGACCCAGAGGATTACAATGAGGTACTGGACCGTACAAGAGACGCATCCGAGGAGCTGAAGCCGGCGGACATTTCAAACTGGCCGTAGGATCTCGGCAGCGCCAATCAACAATCCACCGCCGACGAGCGCAGAGGGGAGGGAGCATCCCCTGTCGCCGGAAAGACGCGCTGCAGCAACGACCGGTACGTCCAAGCAACCGACCAGGGTGACGAAGATAACGCACCTCTACCAGCGCAAAGGTCCGAGGACATGACCAACCGGACCCCACCTTTTAGCGGGGAGTCCATGCGAACGTCAATGCCAGCCGGGGGTGCTCCCCGACCCACGCAGCCGGTCCCCACCAGACAGCCCTTAGTGACCGAAGGGCGGAAGGTGGTGGATCAGATGCGGAAATGGAACTGCCACTTCGATGGTAAAGACGTATACTCTTTCCTCGGACGAGTAGACGAGCTAACACTCGCTTACGGCGTCGAAGAGAGCCAACTCCTACAAGGCCTACCGGAACTGCTTCGCGGTGATGCTCTCCACTGGTACCGGACCGAAGCCAGCCGATGCACTTCCTGGGCGGAGTTTGAGGAACAACTCACAGGCTTCTATCTGCCCCCCCCCCCCTGGAGCGCCGCAAACTGAGTCGCCAGGTCGCCGAGCGGACGCAAAGACCCCAGGAGCCAATCCGCGCCTACGTCACGGCGCTACAGACACTGATGAGGAGAAGGGGAGGGTATTCGGCTGAGGAACAACTCGACAACCTATACTTCGGCATGAGACCGGAGTTGAAGCTTCACCTTCGCCGAACCCAAGTATCCGACGCCATAACCCTGGTGCAGTTGGTGGAAGAACACGAAACAATCCTCCTCGAAATAAAGAAGTACCAAAAGAGTACGAACACGGCGTTGGCCAACGTCGAAGTTCCGTCGCCCCGCGACCCTCCGAGATACAACCGCCGGGACCACTGTTGGGGATGCAAACAACGAGGCCACAGTCAGGCCGAGTGTCGTAACGCACGCATACTCTTCTGCTCTGTTTGCGAAAAGGACGGAGTGTACACAAAGGATTGACACGGGTTGCCGGCGGGAAACGACCGTCGGGTCGAGAACGACGCGGCCGGCTATCGACCCTCCGGGACACCGACCCCCGCCGCTACGTCTCCATCACCATAAATGGTCAAATCTTCGATGGACTGGTCGACACAGGAGCCGTTAGTTCCTTCGTTCACCCCCGCATCGCGGAGTGGTGCGTCTCCTGCGGATGGACAAGGCAACCATCGCAATTGGTCGCCACTTTAGCCGACAACTCCGAAACCTGGATTGAGAGCAGTGTCACGGGCACCTGTCGGCAGGAGACAGGTGACCTGCACGTTTCTGGCCATGGAGCAAATGGATCACGAGATCATACTAGGGATGGATATCCTGGAAGAGCTCGGCTTACAACTGACCATCGATGGACAGCCACTTCAGCGACCACGCTGGCCACAAACAAAACCATCTGCACCGTCGGAATCAACGAGCTAACCTCGGGAGAGAGGGAGTTCATCAAGGACTTCATCGCCGGAGAGAGGAAGCTGTTCGACGCCATCACCGGCCCGACTCACCTGACATCATATCGAATTAAACTAAAGGACTCCACTCCTCTCAAGCAGCGGTACCGCCCCAGAAACCCAGCCATGCAGAAGGCCATTGACGAAGAGATCAGTCGTATGATCGCCGAGGGGGTGATCGAACCCTCCAATAGCTCGTGGAGCTCGCCAATCGTCATCACCAAGAAGAAAGGCGGAAAATACCGATTTTGCATTGACTTTCGGAGACTCAACCGAGTCACAGAGAAGGACGCCTATCCGCTACCTCAAGTGAACCCCACCCTGGACAAACTGAGGGGGGCAAAGTACCTGTCCAATATCGACCTGAAAAACGGATATTGGCAAATACCCCTCACCGAGGATAGCAAACCACTCACGGCCTTCACTGTGCCCAACCCTGGCCTGATGCAGTTCACGGCCATGCCATTTGGACTGCACTTGGCACCGGCCGCCTTCCAACGCCTTATCGACAGCATCATCACTCCGGAGCTCGAGCCCCACGCCTTTTGCTACCTGAATGACATCATCATCGTCACCTGCTCCTTCGATGAGCACGTGCGAATCACGAAAGAAGCGTTACGTAGGTTAAGAGAAGCGAAACTCAAACCCAACTGGGACAAGTGTCAGTTCGGACGTAAACGTCTCCGATATCTGGGGCATGTAATCGACGAGGAAGGGATCCGAACCGACCCAGAGAAAACCGCGGCCATCGCCGCTCTGACCGCGCCGACCAACGTCCGGGAATTACGACGGTTCGTCGGCCTGGTCTCATGGTACAGGCGGTTTGTGCCGAACGCCTCTGCTCTAGCATCGCCATTATATAAATTGTTAAGGAAAAGAATGAAATGGGTATGGGGTGAAGACCAGCAGAGAGCGTTCGAAGAGCTCAAACTCCGTCTTACCCAGGCTCTCGTCCTGGCTTGCCCGGACTTCACCAAGCCCTTCATCTTGCAGACAGATGCTAGTAACGACGGGCTTGGAGCTATGCTGACACAGCCGCACGACGACAAAGAGCGGGTGATAGCTTACGCTAGTTGCTCTCTGTCGCCGGCAGAGCGAAATTACTCCGCGACGGAAAAGGAATGCCTGGCTGTTAAATGGGGCATCTGGAAGATGAGAGACTACCTTGAAGGTTATCATTTTACGGTGCTGACTGTTCATCAGTCATTGAAGTGGTTAGAGAAGATTGATAACCCGTCTGGACGTCTTGCCAGGTGGGCCATTGAACTAGATCAGTGGGACTATGAGATTCGTTATCGTCGAGGGGTCGAAAACCATGTAGCGGACGCTCTGTCGCGTCAACCCCTTTCAATATGTACAGTTAACATAAAGGACCACGGAAAGTGGTACCGAGACACCCTCGCCGGGGTGCAAGCCAATCCTCGCAGCTTTCCGGAATATTGTATTCAGGAAGGACAGTTGTTTCGGCACATTTTGCACACGTTAGATTTTAATGAACACTCCGACAGCGAGGTGTGGAAACTGTGCATCCCGGCAGGGGAGAGGCAACACGTTCTAAGAGACGCTCACGACAACCCGACTGCAGGACACCCGGGAATTGCAAAAACGCTGAACCGCCTCGCCCGCCACTACTACTGGCCCGGAATGCTGCGAGAAGGAGCCAGTCACGTGCGTAACTGCACCAGCTGCCAGAAGCACAATCCCTCGCAACAATCCCTTCCAGGAACAATACATGCCACCACCATCAACCAACCCTGGGAGATGGTGTCAGTAGACTTGATGGCTCCAAAGCCACGGTCCGACCGGGGGAACACCTGGCTCTTGGTAATGCAAAACCGCTACACTAAGTGGATCGAGCTCAGAGCCCTCAGCAAGGCCACCAGCGCGGCCGTCGCCAAAGCTCTGAAGGAATAGGTCATACTCCGATTTGGAACCCCCATGGCTGTCGTCAGTGACAATGGCCGCCAGTTCATCGGCAAGGAGTTTACCCAACTCCTGGAGCATTACAAGGTGTAACACCGGAGGACTCCGCCCTACATCCCGCAGTGCAACCCCGTCGAGCGGACCAACAAGGTCCTGAAGACGGCCATCAACCAGTACCTGGAAAAGACACAGAAGAAGTGGGACGCACTGTTGCCAGAACTAGCGTTCGCTTACAATTCTGCAGTCAGCGACAGCACCGGGTACACCCCAACGTACCTCAACTATGGACGGGAACTAATTCCACCGGGGAGCCTGCACCAGGAGAAAGGAAAACGCCCAGACATCCCCTTTGAGGACCGAATACGACGTATCCAGGAGGCGTTCGAGCTTGCCGGAACCAAAATGACACAAAGTTTTCAAAAACAGCAGAAATACTACAATCTGCGCCGCCGGGACTGGGCACCGAGGAAGGGGGATAAGGTCCTGAAAAAGCAGCACGTCCTGTCAAATAAAGCCGCCAATTTCGACGCCAAGATGGCACCGAAATACGAGGGACCATTCCTCGTCCACCGCAAGAGGATACCGGTCATCTTCGACCTGAAGCACCCTAGCGGAAAACTCGCAAAACATATACATGTGCGCGACCTCAAGCCTTTCCACGAGCCTGAGCAGGAGAGCGAGAGCGAGCCCGACACCGAGCAGCCAGGGGATATAAATTGCTGCGGCAGTCAAGGCCAGAACAGTCCACGCCGAGATGTCGCCCCAGCGGAACCCCTACGGAACGTACATGATGCACACACAGCCGGCTCTCCTCGTACCAATAAAGGTACATGAGACCAGCTACGAGGCCATCATCAGCACCGCCAGCCTCATCACCACAGTGTCCCCAGCAGTAGGAGAGCTGCTGATACTACACCGCGCCCCCTACATCTGCTTGGACACCCTTGTCGCTAGCGCTCACCTCCAGCCCACGCGAACACCACCTACGCCCTGGTTCTCACCCTGTACACTCCTCGCTACCTTCGAAGCAAAAGGGAGGCTATATAAGCGACCATGGGTGGTGGTCCAGGACCAGGCCCCACCTATTGTACTAGGGATGGATTTTGTATCAGCCGCCGGCACCAGGATACTCATCAATGGCCGAACGGAGAGACACAAGGAGGCCCGCCCGACGGCGCCGACGACAACGCCAACGCCGATGGCGCGACGAAGACGGAGGCCTCGGCGGTAGCATTGCAGACGACCCCGAAGATGAGTTACCCTCGGCACCAATCGAGCGCGGACAGGTACCAAGCAACCAGTTTCCATTGTAGACATACCCTTAGTGCACCGCGAAGGCAGGTCACCGGATCCGCGAGTGCGAGCATAACCGACAGGTGGCGCATGCCGTGGGGATCCCGCAATCGGAGAATCACACCCCGAAACGCGCACGCTAGATGGCGCACGACAACCCCTACCTGGTGGAGAAAAGATTCAGCGAGGGCCATAAAACGGGCCGTCCGTGCCTCTCGTACTCAGTATAACCGTAACTAATCGCCAGGATGTCTCTCATGGATAAGTACGCCGCCACCTACCAAGAGGAACTCGACCCCCTCGAGAAGGAGCTCGAAGAGACGGGATTTATACTGTTCGATCGTCAGCGCCGACTTGAACGCCTCCAGCTAGAGGAAGCGGAACAGAAGAAGAAGGCAAAGGAGGCGTTGGCCAGGAAGGGCTTGGAGTACGTGCCGAAACCCATCAAACCAGGCACCGAGCACATACCGGCCTATACACCAATGCCAATCGGGCTACTGGCGACAAGGCAACCGACTGAAGCCAAACCACGGGTCACGTCCGTGGTGAAGATCAACCCCGGAACGCTCCCGCAACTCCAGGAGGCGCTCAAGAAGCTGCGGGCACGAACGAGGCCCAGCGTCGCGACGATCAGCCGACCCGCGCAGGAGGCCGCCCCCGTCAGGATCATCCAGGTGAAGGAACTAGCACCGGGGGCGCTACCTCCACTCCAGCCCTCCCTGAGAACGCTGAAGTTCCCAACCGCCGCCGGCCACAGTAGCCGAAACCGCCAGCACTGGCCCCGCACCAGCACCGCCTGCGATGGAAGTAGCATGCTGGAAGGGCGCTCTGGACCGGAGAAAATGGCCGAGACAGCCATGGACATGGCGGACGCCGCCGGCGTAGCAGTCGCCGGCAACCAAGTACCAGACAGGCAGTACCACCACTCCACCCGATCGCTACACCGACTCACCCGGACACTACCCGACGGCACCGAGGTGGACGTACCCATCGGGGTTAAGAAGTATGTGGTACGGTACGGGGGAATCAAGCGGCTGCTGCACCTCGTCCCCAAGACCGGAGAGATTCGACACGTGGGTGCCCCGCGCCAAGTAAGTTGTCAGCGAGCTTCCTCTCTTCCCGAAGAGGGAGATGTAACGGAGGCAATCATGCCCCGTTACTAACCTGCAAATAAACACCTCGACTCGCGCTCCAGAAATAGGTTAGGTCCGCGCCGCGTGCTCTGTGTGTCCACGAACATGCGCGCGCGCGCTCACGTCGCTTCATGTAAGTTCGCTTGTCCACGAGCGTGCGCGCGCGCGCACTCACGTCGCTCTATGTAAACCCACCTTGTCCCGAGATTGCCGCGACTCCACACCGGCGCGCGCACACCGCGCCGACGCGACTTCAGACCGGCGCGCACATCTTATCACCGAATCTGTACTATATAAGCAGCTCACACACCGACGACGAGAGAGACCGAGACCGACCGTCCCAGGCACTGGAACTACCGCCCTTCTCTCGTGAGCACACGTGAGGAATTCGGTATCGCCGGCCATCGAACAACACCAATCACCAGGACACCTGCTGTTACTACCGTCGTGGGCACACGAGGTGGTCACGGGCCGTGTACCCGGATTCGCTGTTCCTTAGGCCTCGTACGCACACGGGACTAGGGGAACACGAACTTACGTTTCCTCGCCTACTGACCCCGGCACACCTGCTGTTACTACCGTCGTGGGCACACGAGGTAGTCACAGGCCGTGTACCCGGATTCGCTATTCCATAGGCCTCGTGCGCACACGAGACTAGTGGAACACGAACATACGTTTCCTTGCCTACTGAGCTCCGGCACACCTGCTGTCACTACCGTCGTGGGCACACGAGGTAGTCACAGGCCGTGTAATCGGAACCGCTGTTCCTTAGTCGGCGTGCGCACACGTGACTTGGGGAACACGAACTACGTCTACCTGTGCCTGGAACACCGCAACAACCGCGCCGCTACCGTCGTGAGCACACGAGGTAGTCGCGAGGCGTGTTCCTAGAGCCGCTGGGACACTAGTCTGCGTGAGCACACGTGACTAGCGGAACGCGGACTAATTGGACCGGCACCAGGAAAGCCGGAACGAACTCTGCTCCTACCCCGTGAGCACACGTGGTAGGCACAGACCGAGTTCTCAAGGCTGCCAACCCCTCCTTAATCGGCGTGCGCACACGCGACTAAGGGTAAGGGGCCAGTCAAGTACCGTGGATACCGGAACAGGACCCCGGACGTTACGACTGTGACACCGACTCATCGCGCTGACGGCACCGTGACTCGACATACGCGTTGTAGCAAAGCTTAGCATAACCGAGACCCTCCTGCGAGAGGGCGCTGCGATAGCACTTAGCCTGTAAGTTCCGCGGACTTGGTCGTACGCCGAAGTAAGCACGTTTGTTTCGATTTACTTGTTTCAGGTGGCGAACTAAGGCGACTGCGGCCAGTGACGGCAAAGATTGTTACTCCCTTTTGTTTTCTTTTTCATTCATTTCATTTTTGTAAACTAATATATATTAAGTAGCCAAATAAATTAGCCTTTCTATATTCAAATATACATCCATGCATTTCATCTCTTAAGCCACCTGACACTCCTTTCTCCCCCTCCCACACCCTGGTAAACTCCTGAGCGTCCGACAGGGGAGGAGCAATCGTTACAATGTCTCTAGGAGTAAATGGAAATATACCGGAATATATATGGGCTATGAAATCGCGAATGTATAGTGTATAAATAGAAGCAAGAGAAGGGCAGGAAATTACGTAATAAACACAGTGGAAATGAATAGTAATAGATGGCCAAAAATTTGCCTAAGAAAGGAGGTTAGAGGAATTTTAAATAATAACCCCTCCAAATGGGGAAAAGAAATGGACTTGTAGGGAAGTAGGGGAAGGGGATTTAATAAGGGGATAGTGGGAAAATCGAGATGGAAAGATATTAAGTAAATATCTAAACAGACGGTTAAAAACTAAAATGGATCAGGAAGTACAACAATTCTAGAGAAGAATTAATAAATCTAAGTGCAGGGTAAATTTGTAAAAATATCTCTAGGAATAAATGGAAATATACCGGATTATATATGGGCTATGAAATCGCGAAGGTATAGTGTATAAATAGAAGCAAGAAGAAGGGCAGGAAATTACTTAAAAAACAGAGTGGAAATGAATAGTAATAGATGGCCAACAATTTGCCTAAGAGAGAAGGTTAGAGGGATTTTAAATAATAACCCCTCTAAATGGGGAAAAGAAATGGGCTTGTAGGGAAGTAGGAGAAGGGGATTTAATAAGGGGATAGTGGGAAAATCGAGAGGGAAAGATAATAAGTAAATATCCAAACAGTCGGTTAAAAACTAAAATGGATGAGGAAGTACAACAATTCTAGAGAAGAATTAAAAAATCTCAATTCAGTGAAAATTACGGAATTTAGAAAAAAGATATTAGGATGGAAAAGTATTGGGAATCTAGTGAGATTGAAGGTGCGGGTCAAAGAACAATGGGCGAGAATCGGTGCAAAAAGGCTATCGGAAAGGTGTTCAAGGATGTATCATGCAGAACATATGGGAAATCGGAAGAAAATCTAGAACATATATTAGAATGTGTAGAATCCAAAAGTAAAATAAAAAATGATAAAGTAAAGAATTTAAGATAAGATAAATAATTTACTCGACCGATCACATCGAACTATTTTATTAAAGATTTGGAAATTCAAATCCGAAGTTTCGACGGTTTTATCGACTGTCGTCATCAGACCTTTAAAAAATTATGAGAATTACATAGTAAGTTAGGCGTGTTATGTCACGATGTGTCCGATGCGGAGACTAATGTCAGCTAATGACATTTTTAATAAGCTGTACAGCTACGACTGTTCTATATTGACGAAGTAGCGCCTAAGTTACTATGTAATTCTTATAATTTTTTAATGCCCTGATGAAGACAGTCAACAAAACTGTCGAAACGTCGGATTTGAATTTCCAAATCTTTAATAAAATGATTCGAAGTGATCGATCGAGTAAATTATTTATCTTAAATACTTAACTCCAACCAACGAACGATCAAATCTACTACATTTTTTGAAGAAAGTAAAGAAATTAAATGAATGGAAAATTACTACTGGCAGGGGAATGTATCCGCAAGGAAAACAAATTCAAGTAATGGTAGGAGAACCGATTGAGGCAATATGTGAGTACTCGAGCGAGTTTGAAGAACTAGTCAGAAAAAAAGAGGAAGATGGAAAAAAATCTTAAATAAATAAAGTAATAATATAAAGAAATAATAAAAAGGAGGAGAAGAGGGTACAATATTATAATAGTATAAGGGAGGGCGAAATATGCGACAAAGCGAGGCCAAAGCCGAATTGTAAGACTAAATTGAATAGAAAGAAACAGTATTATGTAACATAAAATTATAAGTAGATAATTAAAAGTAAGAGGATGCGCAGAAAAACGACAGCGAAGATATTTAAAAATAATAAGAAAAGGTTAATTGAATCTATTGGCGAAAGTTACTACCAATATTTGTTGTACGAGATGGTAAAAAATAAGTCAAACAACAAATTTTTAATTTTTCACATTAACCCATTAACGCGCAAATGTACATTTTTGTGCACACATTTTCAAGTACAGAATTCTATTGGAAAAACAAAGTCATTTTTATCCAAAATCCTATATAGGGGGTTTTCGAGGGTGCTCTTTCAGAATCTGCAACTTATTTTGTAAGAAAAAGTTAGTAAGTGTATTATTTTTGAGTTTTTTTTTTAAAAAGTCAAAAAAGTTAATAAAATTTTTTTTTCAAATCAATTTTTGTTACTGTTTCTGTTTTTGGATAATCATATTACCGCCAGAAATCGCGGTCCAAATGTCTGGCATTTCCAAAACACTTGTTGTGAATCTTTTTTCCCCATTTAGCTTTTCCAAAATGGCGGATTTTGTGAAAGAGCGTAATGGTAAACTTCATGATTTTTTTTCTCGAAATGTATGAACTTAACGAAAAAATGTTATAGAACAAAAAATGCTTAGAATCACTCAAAAAATACGTATGAATTTTTTCAGAAGTTTTTGAACCAATTTTGAATTTTTTAATTTTTAACATTTTTGAAAAATCAAAAAATGTCTCAAAAACTTCTGAAAAAAAATAATACGTGTTCTTCGAATGATTCTAAGCACTTTTTATTCTATAAAATTTTTTCGTAAAGTGTATTTTTTTCGAGAAAAAAAATTTTGAAATTATGCGTTACATAAATACACAAAACGTTGAATGGATTGAAGACTGTATAATCATCACTCTACCACTATAAATATGCAGTAAAATATAGCGTTGCCCAATTCTAACCATGGGGAGGTAGACGATGCAAGAGAAACTTCTTCTTGTTTTTTATATATTTTTTATATTTTTTATATTTTATTCTATTCTTTTGAATGTATAGAGAGAAAACAGTTTTTACAAAAATGTAAACCACACACCTTGCAGAGCTTTCTAGTTCTTAGAGAACATTAGTTTGTTAGAACAGTTTCTTTGACTTGCGGATTGAACTGCATTACGGAATTTGGGCTTTACATGTTTTTCTTTTTCCAAATAGCTTTTAGCAATAGCCATACAAACATCTTTAGTACCTATTTTTTTGCTCTTACCTGCTGTTGCAACATTGTACAAGACAGTGGCGTTGGTAATTGCTATTTGGATACCTCTGATGAAAATGACCCAAGTGATTGTATGGCTATTGCTAAATGCTATTTGGAAAAAAAACATGTAACGACAAATTCAGTAATGCCGTTCAGTCCGCAAGTCAAAGAAACTGTTCTAACAAACAATGTTCTCTAAGAACTAGAAAGCTCTCCAAGGTGTGTGGTTTACATGTTTGTAAAAACTGTTTTCTCTCTATACATTCAACAGAATAGAATAAAATATAAAAAATATAAAAAATATAAAACATAAAAAGAATATATAAAAAAAAGAAGAAGGTTCTTTTGCTTCTACCTCCCCGTGGTGAGAACTGGGCAACGCTATATTTTACTACATATTTATAGTGGCAGAATGACGATTATACAGTCTTCAATCCATTCAACGTTTTGTGTGTTTATGTAACGTATAATTTCAAAATGTTTGTTCTCGAAAAAAATACACTTTACGAAAAAATTTTATAGAATAAAAAGTGCTAAGAATCATGCAAAGAATACGTATGATTTTTTTCAGAAGTTTTTGAGACATTTTTTGATTTTTCAAAAATGTTAAAAATTAACAAATTCAAAATTGGTTCAAAAACTTCTGAAAAAATTCATACATATTTTTTGAGTGATTCTAAGCATTTTTTGTTCTATAACATTTTTTCGTTAAGTTCATATATTTCGAGAAAAAAAATCATGAAGTTTAACATTACGCTGTTTCACAAAATCCGCCATTTTGGAAAAGCTAAAAGGGGAAAAAAGATTCAGAACCAGTGTTTTGGAAACGCCAGACATTCGGACTGCGATTTCTGGCGGTAAAATGATTATCGAAAAACAGAAACACTAACAAAAATTGATTTGAAAAAAAAAATTTATTAACTTTTTTGACTTTTTTTAAAAAAAACTCAAAAATAATACACTTACTGACTTTTTTTACAAAATAAGTTGCAGATTCTGAAAGAGCACCCTCGAAAACCCCCTATATAGGATTTTGGATAAAAATGACTTTGTTTTTCCAATAGAATTCTGTACTTGAAAATGTGTGCACAAAAATGTGCATTTGCGCGTTAATGGGTTAACAACGTTTCGGACATCTTTTATTTTTGAATGTCCCTCTTCAGGTCACTAATAAACAAAAAGTAAATACAATTTCTTATTTTTTACAACACGTATGAATAAATTAAGCAACAACGATTAATAACTGACACTTACAACGTCTATTTTTGATAAAGTGCGGAAAGCTGTCCGTTTGTCACAGTAAAAATTAAATCCGAAAATCTCGTATATATACTAATAATTGAGAGTGTGTGTACAATATATATATATATATATATATATATATATATATGCCCGGTCAAAAATATCCAGTTGGGAAATCCAACTGGATTTTCCAAGAGGGAAATCCAGCTGGGGAAGAGTGGATTCCAGCTGGATTTTGGTGGATTTCCAGTCGGATTCCCAGTTGATGATATCAAATATTCCCACCCATTTTTAACTGGATTAAATGGAAATCCACTTATAATAAATGGGAATTCCTGGGCGAAGGCGGAAATCCATGTAAAAATCCAGTTAAATGTTGGTGGGAATCCACCTAACTTTCGCATTTCTATTAAATGGGAATCCAGTTAATAATGCATAGGAATCCTGTTATATCTAGGTGGGAATCCACTTAAATATCCAGTTAAAAATGGGTGGGAATATTTGGTATCATCAACTGGGAATCCGACGGGAAATCCACCAAAATCCAGCTGGAATCCACTCTTCCCCAGCTGGATTTCCCTCTTGGAAAATCCAGTTGGATTTCCCAACTGGATATTTTTGACCGGGTGTATACGTGTAACAATGTACATGTGGCTTAATGACGTATGTAACTGGTTTAGGTGGGGCGCAGCCCACTCCGACGAGTTCAAACACAAAGGAGAGGTATCAAGAAAACATAACATAGAGGAATAGCTTAGAAGCGCGTTGCTATTAAATGGCTATAAGACTATAAGTCATGACTATATATAACTACATTCTCCTGATATCTGCTCAACCAAATTCTGCCGTTTACATACTATGAAGGAGATAAAAATTCAAAATTACTTATCATCACACTATATTCTTTAGGAAGTTTATTTATTTCAAATTGTTTATTCATAAAGTTCTTTTGTGTGTGTATATATAATGCTTCGGAAAATAGTCTTTTATCTTTATTAATCTCTTGGTCTAATATATTAACATTATCAAAGTTTATAGTATGGTTTTTCTCTATCCTGTGTATGTGTAAAGATGAATTTTTATCTTCTTCGATGTATTTTTTATGGTGTTCTTTAAAGGTGTAAGAATTAAAGAACACCATAAAAAATACATCGAAGAAGATAAAAATTCATCTTTACACATACACAGGATAGAGAAAAACCATACTATAAATACATCGAAGAAGATAAAAATACATCTTTACACATACACAGGATAGAGAAAAACCATCAAGGAACGCGGGAGAGTTCCGAAGGCAAGTATAGAAGATAGAAGAGCCTTAGGACGACCGCGTGATTATATACTTTGAAATGGATTTACAAGAAATTGAATGCGCTTATATACCTATTGCGTTAGTTTCAACTATATAACATATCTCTCTTAATCTAAAGCCATTTCATTGCTCTACTCAAATCAAAAGATTTTACTTAAAAAGATTATCTCGTTCGAAAGATATAGACAACTAAATTTTTTTATGTTCGTTTTCCTTTCCCAATTTTAGTCTTTTTCTTCCGGCATCCGGTTTGCAGATTTGCAGCTCTGTCGACACTTCCGGCGTATATATATATATATATATATATATATATATATATACATGCATACACTAATACACACGCGTATCTGGTCGACCTATTATATATAGTTATAGTATTGCTTGCAGTATATAAGCATATCTTACTCGACTCAAAAAGAAAGAGAGAGAGAAGTAATATATACAAAACTAACAAAAACATTGTGGTACTTGAAAGGAGAAAGAGAGAGAGAGAGAGAGAGAGAGAGAGAGAGAGAAAAAAGAATATCAGTAGGTATGATAACAAACAATAAAAATTGTAATTCTAAAATCTTGTAATAACCTCAAAATATGGTTATTTTTCAATTCTAATCAGCTGATGTTACAAATGTTATCATATCGTGAGTTACATTAAAATTAGTTAATTAATATAAATTTCAAAGATTTCAAGTAGTCAACTGGTGACAAGAATTCATCTATTCATGTATCAATCAACGAGGAAATAACTTTTATTAGATAAGTACTTACTGGCTTAATGTTAAATGGCTATAATCATCTTTTAAAAATAGATACTTTGTGTGATTTTTTATTTTTACAGATATTATACCAGAAGATTTTTTTCGAGTCACTTTGGAAATATGGATATATATGTATTATATAGTCAATAATGTCAAGGAGTTCTAATTATGTAGGTACTGTCTGAAAACCATAATTTTGAATTAGCAAAAATGAATGAGTGCCCTCATGATCATGGTCGTTATTTTATTATTAATGGACAAGAAAATGTTATTTTGATACACGAACAGTATTAAAAAGGACCCCGCACACAATGTATGGGAAAAAATCATCCGGTCAAATTGAACAAAACTTTGGAAAAAAATCGATCTTGAGGTCCTGAAGAAATCTATCTTTTTTCAATTTCGTTCAATTTGACCGAATGATTTTTTCCCATACATTATGTGCGGGGTCCTTTGTCATCATATTTGACAGCATGAATAGAGTACTTGATTGTCAATGAAGAAAATGACAGTTTCATTGCTTTCAATGAATCACACATGAACCAAACAACAACTAAGATGTTTATTTAGACAGTATTGGACTCAAAGTGCGGAAAAAATATTATGTTTTGAAGTAAGTATTTCAAAAAGCGAAAAGAAAATTGTCATTTTCATAGATCGTCTATCTAGTTGAAAATTAGTTTCATAATAAAAATGTTGTGATTATTAAAAAATGACATGTAATTACTGTCAGTGTGTAATAAATAAAATAAAATACCGGTATTATGTGTTTATATAATAAATATGCACAAGAAGTGCATATATAATCAAATGTTATTGATAACAAATAACATAGTGATTCAAAAAATTACATCTAATAAGTGTTTACTGTAATATAGAAAAATAAAATACCGTAAAATGTGTTGCATGAAGTATTATATCAAATTTAAAAACTCCTACTTAAAATCAGTTTCAAATGTTTTGAGAATAGAACACGTGTGTATTAATAAATAATTACTTGTTATGAGATTCATAAACATCATAATAAAGTTTTGCATAGAAGATAATATTGCTGAGTAACACGGGAGGTTATATAAATATAAGATATAATTTTCAGTGTTTTATGTAATAATAAATAAAATATCGTACTGGTATGACATGTTACATGAAGTGCCCTGGCGGAAGTAAAAACTGCACATATCTGCACATATTTGCACATATATGTACAATTATGTAGATTTCTGCACATTTTTGTAAATTTCTGTACATTTTTGCACATTTCTGCACATTTCTGCACATTTCTGCACATTTTTGCACATTTTGTCCACTTATTAGACTTTTGTACAAAAATATGCAAAAATGTGCAGAAATATGCAGAAATGTGCAGAAACGTGTAGAAATGTACAGAAATGTACAAAAATGTGCAGAAATTTGCAAAAATATACAAAGATGTAGGTACAATTCAATATAATTATCAGATGAAAAATTAATGAGCTTCATAAATGTATAAAAACTTTGTTAATCATTAATATAAATATTTCGCATGTTCATTAGAAATTGTTTATTATCAATTAAATTGCATTTTAATTATCGCAGAAAAAATCTTACATAAAATTTTCTCTCTGACCGAGAATCGAACCCACGACCCTTGGGTTACTACACACGCACGCAAACCGTTACGCTATCGCTCGCATTAAAGAATTTGGGCATTTTCATCTACATAAGGTGCATTATCCGTATTTAATTGATATTACATTTTGATTATTCATCTAATATATTAATGATTTTTAATAATTTTTTATATTTACACAATATTTTAAGAAAATGAATAACTTAATGATAAGACATTAATTAATTAAATTCGATTTACTTAACAAATTTAGTGCCGGTAAAGTAGAAATCAGACCAGTACTGAAAATATATTCTCTAAATTTTCTTCTTTGGTATTAGCTTTATTCTAGAGTGTTATCAAAAAAGAAGTTTATATTTTTCAAATTTTCGTTCTGTAAATATTTTCTTACTTTAAGAAAATGTTTTTTGAATTGAAGAAAATGAAATTCTTGTTTCGTTTAGTATGATAAATAAACATTCATTTGTACATATTAGAGTACATTTCTGTACATTTCTGTACATTCCCGCACATAACCGCACACTTCTGCACATTTCTGCACATTTTTGCACATTTCTTTACAAAAGTCTAATAAGTGGACAAAATGTGCAAAAATGTGTAAAAATGTGCAAAAATGTGCAGAGATGTACAGAGATGTGCAGATATGTGCAGTTTTTACTTCCGCCAGGGTGTTTATAATCAAATTTTAAAACTTCTATTAAAAATCACTTTTACATGTTTTGAGAATAGCACAAGTGTGTATTAATAAATAATTACATGTTATGAGATTCATAAACATCATAATAAAGTTTTGCATAGAAGATAATATTGCTGAGTGACACGGGACGTTTATATATAAACATACAATATAATTTCCAGTGTTTTGTGTAATAAATAAAATAATGTACTGGTATGATGTGTTAGAACAAGTGTGTTTTATAAAAGGATGATTTATTAAAATAGAACCTTTGTTTATGCCGGAAAGCTATAGTAGCATTAAACATCGACTGCATTCACTATGATACAATTGACATTTTATTTTATGAAGTTGAAACAGTTATGCACTGCAATCAATTTATGAGTCGTGTGAAGTGTTGCTGCTATAAACATTTTTATTAAGCATTTGGTCACAGTGTTACTGGTTTGGTAACATACATTCTGGAGTTTGGATTGCTCAACATATTCTACATTTATCCTTGTATATACACAGAGAAAAACTGTGTAGGAAAAATTACAATTTTCGATATATAATAGTAACCGTGGGACTAACATCTGTCCCACTCTCTACAAAGAACTCGACTGAGAGCTTAAATGTTTTTTGAAACAATAATAATTATAAACACTGTTATAAAACTATTTTTTAAAGTATTTTCTTTGATCTCTATAAAAATATTTTCTATTTTTTATAAAAATGAATTTTGCTATCAGTATAGTGTCTCATTCTCATTTTCAATAGGGTCTCTCTTATCTCTTTACGCAATATGTGCTAGTGAAGTTGCTATGAAAATATTTTCATTTCCTTTTCTTACAAAAATCAAAATAAAAGTTGTACTTTCAATAACAGTATTATTTCTGTAAATAAGTCATATTATTATTTTCTCTGCACAATGTCTCTAAAAATAGTCTATCACTACATCTTTTAAAAAATCCTCGAATAAATAACTCTACAAAAAGTTGCAAAAATTTTTACCCTTTTTTATTTTTAATTTTTCTATACTTAATATAGTCTCTTAAAAAGTTGTAAAATCTACAAGTATTCCATGAAATAGGCAAGTGTACATTATCATTCCTTGCAAATTCTTTAATTTATTAATATCAAAAGTTCATGCAAAACTTACATGTTTAAAACTAAACTATTGTTATTAAAAACGTTGAATATTTTTTCAAAACAGCCCTCAAGACATTCTGTACAAGAATAATACACTAAAAAACTTTATTTTGAAAGATCTACAGAATCTTCGAAAAATGTTTTCTCTAAAACGAAAGCATTAATATTTTTTCTCGAAAATATTTAATTTATAAATTTGTCTAAATTAAAGTAGAAATAAAAATTAAAGTAGAAATAATAAAACTTTCTACGAAAGTATAAAATAAGGCAAGTATATAGACATTTTTCTGTATAATTTATGAAATAATAATATTTATGATTGTATTTAAGTACATTCACATTGTTCATTACAAATTAATAAACAATCGAAAGTTGTGATATCAATTATCGATAGTCAAGTAATGCAAACAATTACGCAAAATAACTGTAAAATGACTTTTCTCAGAAATGTATTTAAATTTGCTCATTCTTCTATACAAATTAAACACCAGAAAGTACTGAAATCAATTTATTGTTGTTGGAATATGTGAATGTTTCAACATGCAGCGCGCTGTACGCGAGGATAGGTACAATGGTATGCGCGTCTGCCAAGCGACGGCGGACGAAACCCACACATGAGTGTCTCCCCACTCCAGTATGTCTGTATGAGAGTTGCGTGATACGCGAGAGCAGTGTAGCGCAGTTAGAATGTTTCTTACCTTCTTGCTATTCCAACTGCGATGTAAGTCGGACGTGCCGACTGGCTTTCTTGCCACCTAAATAAAGTCTCTATATTTATCTCTCTCTATTAAACAATGGACTATTAATTTACCACAAACCTCAACACTATTAATTATCCAAACCTCAACAATTGTAGTCAAGTATCCGTAATTTAACTTTACTGACATAATAGAACTTTTCGTACCTCGAGTGTAAAATTACATTTTACGTTCACATTGTGATAATAAGCTCGAGCGCTAACAAGGTTGGCTTGAACAATTATTTATCACATAAGAGTGTAAAATCTTAACCCGTTGTACGAACAATATTTTTCGTCGTCGTGCGAGCGCATGTATAAGCGCATGTATATGCAAGAATAAGGGAAAATAGGGATGGTAACTTTGTACTATTGTTTCGCAAAGGATCTACAATATGTTTACAAGAAAAAGGTTTTATGAAGATACATTGCGCTCGCACGACGACGAAAAATAATGTTCGTACAACGGGTTAAGATTTTACACTCTTATGTGATAAATAATTCTTGAAGCCAACCATGCCAACGCTCGAGCTTATTATCACAATGTGAACGTAAAATGTAATTTTACACCCGAAGTACGAAAAGTTCTATTATGTCAGTAAAGTTAAATTACGGATACTTGACTACAATAAATTGATTTCAGTACTTTCTTGTGTTTAATTTGTATAGAAGAATGAGCAAATTTAAATACATTTCTGAGAAAAGTCATTTTACAGTTATTTTACGTAATTGTTTGCATTACTTGACTATCGATAATTGATATCACAACTTCCGATTGTTTATTAATTTGCAATGAACAATGTGAATGTACTTAAATACAATCATAAATATTATTATTTCATAGATTATACAGAAAAATGTCTATACTAGCCTTATTTTATACTTTCGTAGAAAGTTTTATTATTTCTACTTTAATTTAGACAAATTTATGAATTAGATATTATCGAGAAAAAATATTAATGCTTTCGTTTTAGAGAAAACATTTTTCGAAGATTCTGTAGCTCTTTCAAAATAAAGTTTTTTAGTGAATTATTCTTGCACAGAATGTCTTGAGGGTTGTTTTGAAAAAATTACTGTAAACTTTGATAATGTTAATATATTAACCAAGAGATTAATAAAGATAAAAGACTATTTTCCGAAGCATTATATATACACACACAAAAGAACTTTATGAATAAACAATTTGAAATAAATAAACTTCCTAAAGAATATAGTGTGATGATAAGTAATTTTGAATTTTTATCTCCTTCCTAGTATGTAAACGGCAGAATTTGGTTGAGCAGATATCAGGAGAATGTAGTTATATATAGTCATGACTTACAGTCTTATAGCCATTTAATAGCAACACGCTTCTAAGCTATTCCTCTATGTTATGTTTTCTTGATACCTCACCTTTGCATTTGAACTCGTCGGAGTGGGCTGCGTCCCACCTAAACCACTTACATACGTCATTAAGCCACATGTACATTGTTACACGTGTATATATATATATATATATATATATATATATATATATATATATATATATATATATATATATATATATATATATATATATATATATATATATATATATATATATATATATATGGGTCGTTGCTGTACTTTTTTTAAAAAGTGTGCGCGGGGGGGTCGTCGATTTTGTCGACGATTTTTTTTATGAAAGTACATATAAAAAAAATAGCTTGTGCAAAATTTCAGCCCCTTATCTTATTCCTAATTCCTGCTAGAATTATTTTAAACCCTGATTTTGACCTGTTTTTAGCCAGTTTTCAAAAAATTCTAAAAGGCTGAAATTTGAACAAAATGAGATCGGTGAGGTCTCATCTTTTTTGTCTTTCTTCAAATTTTAAGAAAAAAAATACACTGATATGAAATGATGATTTAGGTTTTATTGGCGATCTGTGATATGACCATTGAATTTCATCATTTTTAGATCATCTTTAAACATCTATATCTCGCAACTGGTTCCACATTTTTGAGCTCACTAGGTCTCATTTTTTTTTTTGTCTCAACGAGACCTTTAATTTCTTTTTTTGAGGACCTAAATTGATTGAATAGACTTCAAGATACAGTCTTTTGAAGTTGACGTTTTTATCAAAAATCGCGAAAATCAACCGTGTTCATGGTCACAGTGTCAACCGAATTTTAATTAAAAATCATTAACAAAAGTATTTTTCATTAGAATATGATGTTATCTAACTCTACTCTTTTCCTAACATAGGAAAAAGTCAAAAAATAATTTTTTGTCGAGCATTATAATATCTAATTTTTCGATACCTAAAATAATCAAAAATGGCTCTCTACTGACATGAATTCTACCATCTTATATTTATTTTTGACATGTATACGTAACATAGATACAAAGGTGGTACAAAGGTCCTAGACCTTTAAAATCCGTAGTCGCTGATTTTTCTAGGACCACTAGAGCCAAAGTTATAGCCGTTTTTATAAAGAAATATTTTTCAAGTGGTAAAATTAGAGCTTGTGAAATATAGGAAAAGTTTTATTTACAAGATCAACCATAAGTTTTGCATAATTGTCCTAAAAAAAGTGCTAAGGCTGCATATTTTGAAGATCTTAGGCCGTGTCTACACTATGCGAGAAGCACGTGCGATCAGCCCAAGCGATGCGAGCAAGCCATGCGCGCATGCGACGCGAGCAAGCGATAGTAATGGCTTTAGGTTGATTAAATTACCTATGCAGACTTTATAGATAATTAAAGTTGAAAATAAGAATTTAAGTAAAATTTTGTTTGTAATATTCATTTTATTTTGACTATTTTATAATCATTATCAAACGAAGTAAGTTTTGCTTTTAATGTTGAATCATGAATGGGTATAAAGCAGTGATATTTTCTTGTATTCTGTATAGTTCGAGTCAATTGAAAACGGCATTCTAGTACTTTACGCCTTTTCTCAATTGTTTCTTGACTCACCCAAATAGGTCTAAAAACCAAATATTCTATATTTTTATAACACATAATGATTTATTATTCAAATACATAATCAAATAATATAGTCAAAAAATCTAAATTATATTACTTTTACCTTATTCCATCAATATTTTCACTAACGTAATCATACATGTCTTTTGGATTTAAAATTGGTTTTTCTGATGTTCTTTGTAAGGATGCCCTGCGTACTGTTCGTTTAACCACTGCTCCACATCCATCACACGGACTTTTCCCATGGCTAGTAGAAAAAAAGTTGTGCGACTTAACTTTTAAGCCAAAATCCTCCTCATGATGGCAGATGTTAATGAAATTGTTCCTACAGTAAATAAATACTATCTTGAAGGTAAACATTATAAAAAATAAAATAAATCTGTTTAATATTGTGTACATAATAATAAAAATTATTTGAACTTGCATCGTAGAAGTTGTTGCTTTTCTTAAATTTGATATACAGAAAAAATAAAGAACTGTTTTAGTAATTTTATCTTTAAAGATGTTTTCTACATAATGTAAAATTTTAACTCGGGTGTAACCTGCAGGTCCAGGATCTTTATGGATTTTGATGTTCTGGGTCTCAAAATAGTTTTTCACACAAATTAAATATACTTTCAGAATATTACTTTGACATATTCTTAATAATTAAAATTAAATTTTATCAGGTCATTTAATGAACAAAAATCTAAAGGTGTCTATTTTGTTCATATAATACGTATTAATATACTACAATAAAAGTACTCTTACTTGTTTTTGTATTGGGTAGGTGCTCCATCTGACATATAATGTACATTCTCAATAAACGGAAAATCTCGTTTTAGAAGTGCAATGAGTTGCCCTTGAAAAGTGTTAACTGCACAAGCATCATGTTTTAAACAATCACTAATAACACATACAGATAAGGTTTGTAATTTGTCGTTATTGTCTTCTTTATAATACACTACAAACGGGTGTACAGTTACTTGTGTATTATTAAAATAAAATGCTTGGATCGAGTCTTGCCAAACAATTAAGAAATTTTCAGCAAAATCTTGAAGTATAATACATGTATCTGGAGTAATAATTCTTTTGCAATGTTTTAAATAACATTTTTGCATTTCAGTCACATAATGATGCTTTGTTAACTCCTAAGTCATTGGCTAAATTTATAATAAAATTTCTTGTAAGTTCTTTTACCATAATAAGACTGACTCTATTATTAGATTGTGATTCAGCAATAATGCTCAAAGCTAAATAATTACCCAATTATGATATTCAATCTCTGAAACATCTTCGCATGAGCATGATTCCAATATTTTCAGAATTTCTGCTTTACCAGGACAGTTTTCACAAAGATGTAGCATACAATCGCTCCAATCTGTTGAACAAACACAATCATTTGAAATTACTCGGTAGGCTAAATTTTTGTTGATGGCAGACAATTTTAATTTGACATTTTGTTGTATAGGACATACACAAATTGTACGTGTACCAGGTGCTCCAGCACTAATACATTCTTTTGGCCTTAAAGAAGCAAATATACTGAAACCTGGTTTGCGCTGATCTTTAAAATGCTGTTCATATTCTTCTTCCACCCAATTGTTGTATAGATCCTTCAAATCATACATCAACAGTCTTTTTTGCAACTTCTCTGTGATATTAGTAATAGGATTTTTAACACTGATGCAATCTTTAATGCCGCTACATATTCTACTATTGTTTTCATCTCTATAATACTGAGTTACAGATTCTCTAAGTTCATTAGAATGAATGCTGTACACTTTACGCTTAATAGTTCCTAAGACACCTGGAAAAATATATTTTGAAATTAATTTCAAATAGTGTATACTTAATCACAAAACAAAATCATAATAACAATATTATTTTTCTTAATTTAACGATTATCAAGACGATAAAATTTAGCTAAATGTTTATTCTATTTTAATTACTATGACTTGTTATATTGGAAGAAAAGAAATAGTTTAGAATTAATTTATTTTTTTTATTTTTTTTTATATTAATTTTAATAGTTCTTTTAAAATCCAATAATTACTTTATTAATTTTTATCTAATAATGAATAACGAAGGGTACCCCATGTTAAGATAGGCAAAATGCCACTATTAATGAAAGCGAAAAATGACAGTGATTTCATAGAAGTATACTAAAAAAAGAATTTTCTACGATTTTTCCGGGGACCTATCTCCCCTCCTTATACCAGTAAGGCCTAAAAATCGCATTTTTTGGAAATTATTTTTTTCTCCCGTTCCTCAATGTTAAAAAATAAAAAAAAAATATGAGATTACAGCTTGTAAACAGAGAGAACATTGAGATTTCTCAAATATAGATTCTTTCTAATTAAATCGGATTTCATTTAAATGTTTAAATTACAAATCATGTATTATTTTACTTAATCCGTAAACAATACTTAAGCAATACGTAAGCAATACGTAAGTAATACAATACATAAATAATAATACATAAATAATAATACTTAAGTAATAATACATGAGTAATATAAATAAATAATTATGAGGATGTTAAATTAAATATTTTATAGGGGTATCCTTTGTCATTATAGTTGCTTCAACAAAAATTACATAGATTTTAATAAATTAAACTAAAATTTTCTATTAATAATTCTCAAGTGTAATATAATATATGTAATCTAATATATAAAGCATTATCGATTCTATATGTTTACACTATGTCTATAATCAAGATATTAAGAATTTATTACAACCCATTTTTTAACTTACCTACAGTAATTTTAAGTTCTTTTGCTTTATTAAACATATAGCGTGAACATTGGAAATAATGTTTTGCTTGATCAAATTTCCAATGATTTGGAAGTAATGTCAATAACGATATTTTTTTACCAAAATTAGTTTCTTCATTATAACACTTAATTATGTTTCCAATCATTCCGTGAAATGACATACTATCCTCTTGTAGCTGTTTAAGATTGCATTGAGTTGGCAAATTAAGATTCAATGTTTTATTAACTGTTGTACAAAATTTCGTATTCATTGATTCTAAAACACTGTATGTTTTATTTTCTGAGCGATAATCACTAAGTTTCTCTCGTTTAAGAGGAGGTTCATCAAATCCATCGAGCATTTTATTTAAACATTGAAATCCTTGGCTCAATAATATATCTTCTGAACTTTCTGATGTACACACTTGGCTACTTAAAGAAACTTGACTACTTGAAGAAAGCTGCTCATTATTATTTACGTTTAAACCATCATTCCCAGTGTTTTCATCTTTTTCTGTATTTTTTGTTATTATTGATGTAATTTTGAACTCACAGTTTTTACAGTACTTATTACCTGGATCTAAATTTATATTACTAATGTTACGAAATTTATCACATTTATCAGCACTAATCATTACTAAATTATTCTCAATGGATTTTGAATGATTATTAAAACAATTGCAACACTTCCTTTGTCTACTTGTATATAGAGTATCATATTTATGAAGATGATGGCCGCAAATAAATTTATTTTCTACATTAATATCAAAATTTTTAATCCTAAATGATAAATACAGCTTTAATTCATTACTAAGATTACTAATTAGATTAAGAGATTTATTTCTTGTGTAATGCTCTAAATGACATTTATCATCCTCATGCAATTCACCAATATAGCACATAATTTTCTTTCAATTCCTGAGAAGATAACACTTACAAAACACAATTGTACAATTTATAAAACTCAACCGAAACAATACTGATATACTTGGTAATAGTTCTGCTCAACTACCTTCACAATTCTACTTAGAAATATTCATTTCATTTTTTATTGTAACTTGTACTCATTGTTTAAGGACATTCCGTGCCGTGTGTCGTGTAACAGATGACGGGTTCACGGGTGTCTCGCACAGAAAAATGGATGTCTATCATCTATTAACTTACGTCAATACAGGTTAAATGAAACTATCTATGTATGTTTCATTTAACCTGAGCTTATACGTATAACGCACGTAAAACTATAGAAAACCTGCATTTAAGACCATGTCTATACTAGGTATGCGAGAAGCGCAACCGGTGCGCGCATGCGACAAGCCATACGTTTTGCACAAAGTACTTGAAATACTTAAAATGATAAATAATATCGTTGTATACGATTGAACGTAAACGTGAGTTTATATTATTAGGGTTTGTCAGAGAGAAGAAATAAACGGGAAAATTAGACTTCAAGAGTCTATGCAACGAACTCTACTCGAAAGTGAAAGTTGATTGCAGAAAAAGGTATGAACGCTTATGCGTACGAGTAAACAGGGAATAAGGCATTGTATAGGTAAAACGGAAAGTGGTAAGGTAAAAGGAATGTGCATAAAGCACGTAGCGACTAGGCGCCGCAGGACTCTATTTAAGTCCGCTGGGTGATGTTTTTCATAGTGGGAGCGCATCGGACGCTTGCCATCTAGCGGGCACTTTGGATACTTCAATCCCGAACAATCGTAGTAGATCAGTTAGTAGATCGTAGTGAAATGATATTATTTATCATTTTAAGTATTTTAAATATTTTGTCCAACACCCATTGCTTGCTCGCATCGCTTGGGTTGATCGCACGTACTTCTCGCATAGTGTAGACACGGCCTAAGATCTTCAAAATATGCAGCCTCAGCACTTTTTTTAGGACAATTATGCCAAACTTATGGTTGATCTTGTAAATAAAACTTTTCATATATTTCACAAGCTCTAATTTTACCACTTGAAAAATATTTTTTTATAAAAACGGCTATAACTTTGGCTCTAATGGTCCGAGAAAAATCAGCGACTACGGATTTTAAAGGTCTAGGAACCACCTTTGTATCTATGTTACGTATACGTGTCAAAAATAGTTATAAGATGGTAGAATTCATGTCAGTAGAGAGCCATTTTTTATTATTTTAGGTATCGAAAAATTAGATATTATAATGCTCGACAAAAAATTATTTTTTTACTTTTTCCTATGATAGGAAAAGATTATAGTTAGATAACATCATATTCTAATGAAAAATACTTTTGTTAATGATTTTTAATTAAAATACGGTTGACACTGTGTCCATGAACACGGTTGATTTTCGCGATTTTTGATAAAAACGTCAACTTCAAAAGGCTGTATCTTGAAGTCTATTCAATCAATTTGCGTCCTCAGAAAAAGAAATTAAAGGCCTCATTGAGACAAAAAAAATGAGACCTAGTGAGCTCAAAAATGTGGAACCAGTTACGAGATATAGAGGTTTAAAGATGATCTAAAAATGATGAAATGCAATGGCCATATCACAGATCGCCAATAAAACCTAAATCATCATTTCATATCAGTGTATTTTTTTTCTTAAAATTTGAAGAAAGACAAAAAAATGAGACCTCACTGACCTCATTTTGTTCAAATTTCAGCCTTTTAGAATTTTTTGAAAACTGGCTAAAAACAGGTCAAAATCAGGGTTTAAACAAATTCCAGCAGGAATTAGGAATGAGATAAGGGGCTGAAATTTGCACAAGCTATTTTTTTTATCTGTACTTTCATAAAAAAAATCGTCGACAAAATCGACGACCCCCCCGCGCACACTTTTTAAAAAAAGTACAGGAACGACCGACATATATATATATATATATATTGTACACACACTCTCAATTATTAGTATATATACGAGATTTTCGGATTTAATTTTTACTGTGACAAACGGACAGCTCTCCGCACTATATCAAAAATAGACGTTGTAAGTGTCAGTTATTAATCGTTGTTGCTTAATTTATTCATACGTGTTGTAAAAAATAAAAAATTGTATTTACTTTTTGTTTATTAGTGACCTGAAGAGGGACATTCAAAAATAAAAGATATCCGAAACGTTGTTAATGTGAAAAATTAAATATTTGTTGTTTGCTTATTTTTTACCATCTCGTACAACAAATATTGGTAGTAACTTTGGCCAATAGATTCAATTAACCTTTACTTATCACTACTACCATTAGCGTCTTCATTAAATATTAATCTACAACGTTTGGCCTAGTATACGTTGTCCATAGCTGACCATTAGCACACATTATTCCTCATCATGAAAGATACGACTACTTTATCTCATCGCTCCATCATGAAGGATACGACTACTTCATCTTATCGCTCCATCATGAAGGATACGACTACTTCATCCCAACGCTCCAACTCGGATGAGATAGTGATACAACAAACTACAACACGTATGTTAATTCAACAAAAAACAAAAACGCAACTATTATTTTATTTCTTAAAAAACCGAAAAGACTTAAAACTAAACTTTATTATACATCTCTTATTTCAAAATTTCGGCTTTGAGACAAAAAAAGAAATTCTGCCGTGTAACGAAATTGATGTTTAATAACACTTATTTAAAAGAACAAGTTAAATTCCTGACTAAATGCCGGTTTTATTGTTTAGTTCCAAAGCATTTAAACTTTATTACAAAAAACTTACAATATAATCAGATGTTTTCTAATAATTGTAAGCTAAAACAACAAATGATTGTAAATTATACCTTGTCTCGCTTATTGAACTTAGAAATTATTGACTTACACACAAAAATTACGTACCAGAAAAAAGAAATCAAAAATGCTTTCTTACACTTACAAAACGTAGTTGGAAATGACATAGTACATTTATTTATGAATTATTACAATACAAAACTACAATTTAGTACTATAAAATTAAAAAAAAAATTAGAAAATAAGCTCTACAATATTTACTTTAGAAAATATAAGCAAGATTTAGAAAAAGACCGTTACACTGAAAATACTCTTACATATAAAGAGTTCAACACCCGAGACAATAACACACAGGTTATCGACCCTTATGATTCCAGTAATGAAAATGATAAATGGTGCGTTAACCTCAGTAGTGTTGAACTCCCAAAATATGTATACGATACTTTAAAACTTGGCGAAAAGTTTAATTTCAATAATCAATTTGACGATAAACTAGCAAAAACTTATGTTAAAAATTTTGAAGCTTTTGTAAAAAAATATCCGACACCGGCTGAAATTCCAAAAATACGAGGAACATTTTTAAACAATATAAAAAGAATATATATGAATGAGTTATCTACACATACACAATTTGACAATAGATTTAAAGTTGACCTACTAAAAACTAAACAATTCATTAAATCTAATTCGGATATTTTAATTACTAGAGCTGATAAAGGGAATACCACAGTTATTATAAAAAAAGTTGATTATATTCAAAAACTCGTGAGCTTATTCGATGATACTAATTATTACGAAAAAATAAAATATAAGCCTTTAACAAAATTAGAAAGAGAAACAAATGAGATAATAAAGTGGCTTAACAAAATAGACGCCACAGCTACAGGAAAAAAATTTGAACCAATTTTGAATTAATTTAATATTTCGAATGCGTAAATAAATAAATTATTTCAAAGGCGTATGGATTAGTGAAAATTCATAAAGTTGGTTTTCCGGTACGACCTATCATATCAACTATTAATTCTCCTACATATGAATTATCAAAAGTTTTTGCAAAGTTTTTACAAAAGAACATAAAAATACCTCAGTCGCATATCGACAACAGCTTTAAACTAAAATAAAAAATTGATAAATTAGAAATTCCTTATAATCACGAAGTTGTTAGTTTTGACGTTGTAAGCTTATTCACTAATGTCCCAGAATATCTAGTATTACAAGCTATTGAAAAAAGATGGCACCAATTACATAATAAAACTAATTTGAATCTCTCAGAATTTTGTAAAGTGATCAAGTTCATTCTAAATAACAATTACTTCCAGTTTAACAATAAATTTTACCGACAAACTTTTGGGTTTGCCATGGGCAAGCCGATAAGCCTTGCCTTATCTGATATTGTTATGGAAGATCTGTAGACATGTTGTATAAATCAGTTAAGTAAAAAGCCTCTATTTTATTTTCGATATGTTGACGACGTATTGTTGTGTATACACAAAGATCACATAGAAGAAACATTAAACACATTTAACAATTACGATAAAAATCTACAATTCACAATTGAAAAACTACAAAATAACAGTATTAGCTTTTTGGATGTTATGATCATTATTAATGAAAAAAATTAAATTATTACCTATTGGTATAGAAAACCCACTTTTTCCGGTAGATATTTAAATTTTAATTCACACCATCCGATGAGTACTAAAATAGCCATCATTTATTCTCTTATAGATAGAGCGATTAAACTTGCATATTCTTCATTTCATAAAAAGAATATCAAATTTATCCAAAATGTCTTAACAAAAAATGACTATCCAATAGATTTTATTGAAATTTATATAAAAAAACGACTGAAAAAAATTAGAAATTGCACAAATACACAACAAAACTCAAATAACGAAAATAAAACCTTTATTTGTTTGCCATATGTGAAAGAAATTGAAGGCTTTGCAAAAAATTTCTTTAAAAGATTAAATACAAATGTAATATTCAGCACACAGAATAGGATGAATAATATTATAATATTAGGCAAAGACAAAAATGTGAAATTAGAGAAATCTAACGTTGTTTATAAAATAAATTGTAACAATTGTAATTCGTCTTACGTTGGTCAAACTTGTAGACGTCTTGGCGTAAGAATTAAGGACGTTCTCCGAGAAAACGATTTTCTTGTTATTTTCCTGAAACTTGCAGAGAACGTTTGATTTTGCGTCCTTAGTACATGCTTGAAAGCCCCACGTCCATAGCGGCATTCAAAATAGAAATATTTAACTTCAAAGTTTTTGTGTTAACACGGGATTCCTATCTAAGCTAGTTTTAAAATTACATTTTAATTAACTGTAATAAAAGTTTTCTTTGTGATTTTTTTTAACTGCGTGGTATAAAACTAGAAATCAAGAGGAATAATATGCAATTTTGGTGGATGTAGCTTTGGATATTCATTCTCAAGATATCGTTACGTGAATACGCAGGTCTTCTATGTTTTTGGCCGGCAGTAAGTCGCAGCGGGAAGGGTGTGTGAACGACGTGGCAACGTTGCACAAGAGTTTTATATATATATATATATATACATATATATATAGCGAGCGTCCAAATGGAACCTGATGTTTCGTTCGATAATTGGAATGAAATGTAAATTTTACATTTATATTAACATATTAGCCGTTAAACAATACAGCTTCTGCTTATGATATTAATAATTAAAAAAATGTACAGGTAATAAAAAATTTTATTTGAAACAAATTAGATTTATTACAAATCAGTACAAACTTGTAGGCACTTGAGAATATATTAGTAAATAAATTATATTTATTACAAGAAACACTGAAAACATAGATCCTTAGAAATATATAATATTTTTCATTAAAGTTTTTCCTAAAACTTTTTAATACTCATTATAGTTTTTACTAGCTCTAACATCGAGATCAATAATACCTTTCATTTAAGTTTTTGTTATAAACTTGTAAAACTTTGGTAATGATTTTTTTATTTTTGGTTATTTTTTTTATAAACAAATCGTTTATACCTTTTTCCCCTTCATTTTTATGAATTTCTATTAAAGGACTATATTTAATATCACTTAGTGCAAGTCTTTTTAACATTTCCTTTGAAAGAATATCATTCAATTCTGTTAAAAATTGTAAATTATAATTAATTGTTTCTTTTTGGAGCAATTCGAAATAACAATTATACAACGCCTTGCTATAATCAAATAAATTTCTTTGATAATTCAATGTACATATAATCTTTTGTAAAACTATTACGTCGTATACTGCGTCTTGAAAAAACCCTGACTCTTCAGACTCTAAGAAATCGTTAGCCAATATTTCTAATTTGAATTGATCAGGCCCTTTTCTTTCTGGAAGCATTTTTTTAAGCATCATCAAAGTATCGGAAAAACCCGCTATCATACAAAAATCATTTTGCATATTTTCATGAATAATAGCACGGAACAAACGAGGTGTATCAAAATTAGCATTATGTGCTACTAGTAAACATTTTTTTTTTTTAGCAAGTGAGTCTAAAAATTGGCTAAATGATTTCAACGCATCAACAAGAGTAAAAGTTTCCAGTTCTTTGTCACGAAGATATAACTTTCCGTTTATGTGGCATAATCCCGTGGCTTTACTAGCACCGACAGAAATTTGCTTTACGGATCGTATGTATATATTAAAAACTTTATCGTTACAGACTCCCGCAATTTGTAAAATATCGGCATCCTTCGCGAATCCTGTAGTCTCCAGATCGAAATAAACAATACTACTTTCTACGCTGTACTTTTCTCCGCTGTCTTCACTAATCTTATTTTTTATTGCTTCATCGATTCCACAATTACTTTTATACATAATACCTTCAGCCTTCTCCGTGACTTTTCTTAGATTTTCTCTATTTTCTTTTTAAACAATTCTTCTCAACTTCTTTTTCCTAGATCTATCATTTAATTTTCTTTTATACCGCTTATGATCGGACGTAAGCGCGTATTTCGTCGTATGAGATCCCCGTGGCAGATGCAATTTTGTCTGAATATTTAAAATGGTTGCTTCTCCATCATTTTTAATACAGACACTATTAGCTACTCTAAAATCGCATGCAGCACTTCGACTAAGGCATTTATTTTTGTGAGCTTTATGAGCTACAATATTATTAAAACTCTCGTTCGCTTGGCTAGATGCAGCCACGGAAAATTTATGTGCATTTGCTGCATACTTATTAAAAAATTGCACAAGTTCGTCGTATAAAGTTTGGTCCGACAAAGTAATAGTGTGCCGCTTTTTCGGCACGCACCAGTCTCCGTAATTTTCATGATAACCAAATATATGATCTGCTATTCGCGTTAATTGAGTTGCAAGCTTATCGCTTTGGCCTTTATTTTGGGAGACAGCATATGAAAAACATTTCTTTAAATGTGCAATAACGCCTTTCCTTTTCAGTTGCGAATGGCAATTGCTTAATTTATAAAGCTCATTAGAGAAATTCTTCACTAGATGGTTCTTATCAGCTAACTTATAAAAATTTTGATCTGGTTCATCTTTGCGTACGGCTGCGATCATGAAACTATCTTCGTCTCCAATAATTACTCTAACTTGTAAGCTGGCTTCTTTGAGAATATCACTATGATTAATTAGTTCAACTCCTGCGTATGCCTCCATCGCCTTCGCACTACCATGAAAATTCAAACGACAATTATGGTCGTCTTTTGCATGTCCTAAGTCACACTTTAATTAAATATTTTCGGTTTCGAGTAGTATAGTCTAAAATTTTTCCTGACAAATAACCAATGATTGCACTATAGCCGTTTAAACTATCATAACTGCGACCATTGCCTCGCTTGGACCAGCCTGTGTCATATGAAACAATAATATTTACAATATCTCGGGGGCTCTTATCAAATTCGCTATTTACTATTTGTTCAAAGGAGTTCATGTTATTGGAGTGCGAGTAAATATCTGTAGCAATATCATGTGGCCTAAAAAGTTTATAAATATAGTGTATATTTTTAAAAAATCGACTTTATTATTCAATTTATATTCATTCGTTTATTACATATAAAAGATCACATTGAATGAATGTGTATATTCAAGTTCATTTGTCATAAATGTGCAATTTGTATAAATAGAAAAATAATATAAGACAATCTCGTAGCTTTATGCATAATTCTTAAACAATTTCAAATACATAAATATAAGTAAAATAATAAAAATCAGTATCTCGTCATTAATGCAAAATACTTATCAGTACCTATTTATATTACTGCTTTAATAAAAAGTTAATATCACATACAAATGTGATCTTTAATAATTATAAAAAATAAAGATATATGTTGCATACTATACGCAGTATACATCTGCATTTTATAAAATTATTCTTATTTTACAATCCATGTTAATGATTGTAAAATATGATTTATTTGTCGCACAACTTACAATTGCTCACAAAGAGTCTTGGTACTTTCCATTACTAGCGTTCTCTCTTCTATAGCAGCTCGTTTACAGCTATCAATTGCTTCTTCTTCCATCGCCAACCCAACAAGAGCCTCATAACGCTTGTACAGATCATTTGATACATTTGGAATATTAGCACAAGCTAGAATTTTGTTCAAAACTGTACTTCCACCACCTGAATGTACAGTACCTAAATGAAAACATAAGAAACATATTAATAATATTATTTAATAAATTATTTTTTATTATCTAGATCTGTGAAAAATGATATTACTTCTTATTGAAACAAATTTTTATTTAACTTTGATAATGGCTCAGTGCATAGGTTGTATTATTACATTTTCCTAATTTATGCATCGAAAAATACTTAAATTTGTGTTAAAACAAATTAAATATCAATGTACATTCATTTGATTGTAAGTATTTACATTTAATAATTATAAAAATAACTTACCAAGTATAACCCCTGCATTGATTTCAGAAACATTATTTTGAATTTTTCCAGTGAGCACAGAATTATTAAAATAGAATTTTTCACATGGTATGGTCAAAGTTGAGTGGAGCCCGATTTGTTTTTTCTTCATCACCTTTTCTAAATCTAGAAGATTGTTGCATTTATAGCATTTGAGATTTTTCCCCAGAGCTCTCAACTGAACTATTCGACTTCATTCAGCTATTTTTAGTTCACGTGCAATTTGCACTAGAGTACAAATTTCTTTTTTTTTCTTCTTGGCGTTTGACATCGCTACTAAAGCTTTGTTAATTCTTGTTTTCTTCTTTATGCTAATGAAACGACCGTTTTTGATCCGTGGATTTGACATAGTTTATACGACATTGTTTGCGCCATAACCTCATGAACACGTCTGTTTATCACATGAGTAAAAGAAGAGCGAGCGCTGGAGAATCAACGTTGCCACATCGCACAAACCTGCGCAGTGACATCACTTTTACGCTGCTGCGCATAGGGAGGCGAGCCAAAAGACCCGATTGTGCACAACTTAAACTTCTTGCGAACGGGGGCGACTGCGTGAGCCTGAGTTACCTTTAAGTTGAGAATCACTGCAGTCGGAGAACGTCATTAAAGAACACCATAAAAAATACATCGAAGAAGATAAAAATTCATCTTTACACATACACAGGATAGAGAAAAACCATACTATAAACTTTGATAATGTTAATATACTAGACCAAGAGATTAATAAAGATAAAAGACTATTTTCCGAAGCATTATATATACACACACAAAAGAACTTTATGAATAAACAATTTGAAATAAATAAACTTCATAAAGAATATAGTGTGATGATAAGTAATTTTGAATTTTTATCTTCCTAGCTTTTACTACTACTACTACTACTACTACTACTACTACTACTACTACTACTACTACTACTACTACTACTACTACTACTACTACTACTACTACTACTACTACTACTACTACTACTACTACTACTACTACTACTACTACTACTACTACTACTACTACTACTACTACTACTACTACTACTACTACTACTACTACTACTACTACTACTACTACTACTACTACTACTACTACTACTACTACTACTACTACTACTACTACTACTACTACTACTACTACTAATACTACTACTACTACTACTACTACTACTACTACTACTACTACTACTCCTACTACTACTACTACTACTACTACTACTACTACTACTACTAATACTACTACTACTACTACTACTACTTCTACTACTTCTACTACTACTACTACTACTACTACTACTACTACTACTACTACTACTACTACTACTACTACTACTAACTACTACTACTACTACTACTACTACTACTACTACTACTACTACTACTACTACTACTACTACTACTACTACTACTACTACTACTACTACTACTACTACTACTACTACTACTACTACTACTACTACTACTACTACTACTACTACTACTACTACTACTACTACTACTACTACTACTACTACTACTACTACTACTACTACTACACTACTACTACTACTACTACTACACTACTACTACTACTACTACTACTACAATTACTACTACTACTACTACTACTACTACAGCACTACTTACTACTACTACTACTACTACTACTACTACTACTACTACTACTACTACTACTACTACTACTACTACTACTACTACTACTACTACTACTACTATTACTACTACTACTACTATTACTTCTACTACTACTACTACGACTACTACTACTACTACTGCTACTACTACTAGTACTACTATTACTACTACTACTACTACTACTACTACTACTACTACTACTACTACTACTACTACTACTACTACTACTACTACTACTACTACTACTACTACTACTACTACTACTACTACTACTACTACTACTACTACTACTACTACTACTACTGAGATAAATGGTAGAATTTTTGGGTAATCCAAAATCCTTAATGCATGTTTCGAATCCAGTATCATCGCCATAGCCAAATGCTTAGAAAAAGTTTCTAGCAGCAACATTTCTGTTGATCTTTTTTTAATGTCTGATAGGGTTAATTTTTTACTTCTCCTTCATTATACTTTTTCATATATAATTTTGTAACTTAATAAATAGAATACGATTAATGTATAATTAATACAGTGCAAAACAGATTTGACTTCAGAATATAAATATCAATTATATCATAGTGAGATTCAGATGATGATTGATGAATGGTGGCTTTTTGACAAAAGCAAAGGTTTCATAATGTTTTTCTGCACACTAGCATATATTTTGCTTCCTTTGAAAATTAATTTGCGTATATACACTAAATATTTTTTGTAAGAAAATGTCAATGCGTATACTTAATTTTTCTTTAGTATCGATCCCTTCTATTTTAAGAATAAAGTTTCCAATAAAAGTTCGAGTACTAAAAAACATTTTCTAAAACTTTAATTTAACTGTCACTGCTTACTTGCATTACACTTTTATAAACTTTCCTAATATACCTTCACATATTATACACCAAATGTTTACTCCAAAATTCGTTCATGAATGCAAAAAATAAAAACTAAGAACAACACTTTGTACAAAGTGCTGATATCTATTTAAATATTTGTTTCACATGTTTCAATTAATAAATCAAGAAGAGGACTAAATTTAAAAACTATAACTATTTATTTGACACTGATATTGACCGTCTAATATTCCATGTCTTTTAATACTGAACTACTTATGGGTGCTTGAGCACCATTATTAAAGCCAAATTCACTATTTAAAAAAAATAGCAACGTGAAAACACCATGGTTTTAGAAAAAATGATAAAAAATCAATTTTGAAACTAATTTATTGATCATTCCGGCAACGAATTCGAAAGCAGCGTTTCTATAGCCATAATATAGGTATTTTGAATCAACATACTATTCTATTTTCATCGAAAGTTATTATGCTGAAATTAACGCAAAATATACTTACTTTATTAAAATATTTTTTGTGTCAGCTAAAACCATCATAATATCTTCTCTTGATGCTAGAATTTGCCCTCTTCTTCGGTGTTGTTTATACCATTCTCCATATAGAAACCTAACTTTTTGTCGTGAATCTAAACTTGGTTGAATATGTAGTCCATTGTGGAAAAGAGTCAAATCGTTTCCGTTAACTATTACAGTTGGTGCATCATTATATATTCCATTTCCACTATATCTAATATCAAAGTGCAAATAGCCACCGTAAGATTTTAATTGATTTCCATTAAAATTTTCAGGAAGCCCAAAATAAATAACATTGTTCTCATTAAGATCACTATTAAGTCCTTGAATATGAACTCCATCTCTATCTACAGAAACTGATTCCGTAAAATTTGTTTCTGTTTGAATTCTTATTTCAGGTTTTATTTCAACAGATATTACTTTATAACGATCTACAGGCAATGGTAATTGATACATGTAAAGGTTAGCACTTGAACATTCAGAAGCTACACCGAAACAAAAGCACGGAATGCAATCTTCAGGCTTTACAGCTTCAGAATTGAATTTACCTAGTGTACATATGCTGGTGTTTTTAAGTACTAGAATAGTGTCGGGAACATTTATGTCAAATCCCAAGGCATTTATGGCTTCACATGAATATGCACCTTGATCTTCTACTTTTACATCTCGGCAGGTTAATGTTCCAGTTCCGTTAATTGAAGTTGTAGTACATTTAGATGGAACGTGTCCCCAATTTAATCTCCAGTTTATTTCAGGTATTGGTACACCAATAGCTGAACATGTTAAAGACAAAGTTTCACCTAAAGACAGCACTATCATTGGTGGTGGTTTCGGCTCTGAGAATTGTACAACTCCTATGGTACAATTAAATATATGTATTACAAGAAAAAAATTAAATATATTATAAAATAATTAAATATATGGCAGGCTCTCTGTCAAATCGAGAGGTCAAAAAATGAATCTTCTTAAAACTCTGAAAATATTTTACTACTTATTCTGGATACCCCTGTATTTTTCCACATTTTTTAAACCTATAGTTTTGGACATATCAAAGATCAAAAATTGAATTTTCATGATTTTTGGATTTTTCTTGTAATTTCAATTGATAATTACTCTTCGAAGGTTTTATATAAATTAACAAAAATTTTTTTTAGAAAAGTTAGGAAATTTTCTCACTAAAAAGACGGACCAATCATTCCTATTTTATGTTTCATGCGAGTATCATAATATTTCTTTTAAAACCTTAAATTCAGATAAAAAATAAGTCCGATCAGGCTTTCTACACCAAAAGATTCCTAAAAGTAGGTTATTTTATGTTCAAAATACTCCTGTCTCCCTCTTAATGATTAAGGACTTGTTTTTTTTTTTTTTTTAATTTAAAACTGATGGTTTTTTATGAGGAAAATCCATTTTTGCTATCACGATGCAGCTAGACCTTAAGAGATCGCCATAGCATATTTACTAATTAAACGTTGAGTGATTTTATTTGAATCTAGCAATTTTTAATATATATTTACCTAATTCAAGTTACCCATTGCTCATTTATTTTCAGAAAATAAAAAATTTGCCCTGGATCCGCATATAATCACATAATGAACTTATTTTTCCCTTTTTTAATTTTGACTATTTACGATTTTTTATATAAAATTTATTCATTTTAACGTATAATATGATCCATATTACATGTGCATAAAAGCACATACACAAGTGTCACAAGTGTTACGTCGGAATCCAAACATACAGCTACCAGTCTAGCAGGCCTCCTATGGGGCGTGCCGGATCTCCCTGTCTTTTGGCAAACGCCCGAAAGCGCTATGCCTAACCAGGTTACGGAGACCGAGGAAGCAGATCGGAGGACTTTACCTCCTTTTGCTACTGGCCGACGCTCGAAGCGTTACGCCTTTAGTCGTAACGGAGGAAGAATGCAAATCAAATTGTTTTATCTAATAATGAAATTCATTTTACCCCGAGATTTACAAAAGTCTATACCTTTCTAATTAATAAAACAGTCTGCTCGCTATCTGCAGATTGTCGTCGCGATGGATCGGTGCTTCAGCTTGCGATGGTGTTGTCTCTCCGTGACGGGTGACCTCGCAGTAGGGAGCGTTGTGTAGGAGGGTTGTGCTCATTGTCGGCAGCTTTCCGCAGGAACCCATTCCGGGAGATAATCGTTCCGCTGAGGTAGGTGGCCGATAAAAAGTCAAAGCACAAATCGGGCGTGGTATGGATAGCGCTTCGCCGTGGGCAGTGTCGGTGGCGTTGGTCGTTCGTCGGGTAGAGCTTCGCCCTTGTAGAAGTTCAGAAAAGTAGTGTGTATTGAGGCCCATTTACTGGCTCTTTTTATAGCGCGAAATTCCTTTGCTTTGGAGGGAAAACTTGTTTTTCCCCCTTGTGAGAAAGTGCGCAGGAATTCGACTCCCACCTCCCGTTGCCATGCGTTTTCTCCTGCTCGCTTAATGGAGGAGGACAGAAAAATATCAAAAGTCCCCTTGTTGAAGGTGCTCCCTCCAGAGGAAATTCCGCGAGGTTGCATGCAGAGTATATCCGTGTGCGATGCCACCACGTATCTCCCAAAATTTGGAATGCGAGGGTAACGTCTCGCTGACCCTCTCTTCGTTCTGGCACTATGTATTACTTTCGCAGCTCAACTGCGTGTTGCCGTGAAAAAGGCTTGTATTAGAGGCATCTCTGATGTTTTCACCTCAGCGGTTTTCCTGTTTTTTGTACACTCGGGGCTACACAGTATAGACATGCTGGGGCCTTGACTCTTGTTACTAAGTCAGTCCTTCCCTGCATACGTTTATATAATAAAAAGTGGCTGTGTGCATGGTAAAGTGTCGTCCCCATTGCCCCCGTTTTAGCCGGTCACGCGTCCGGTTTGCTCGCCCCCCATGGTTCTAAAATTTTCTCCTAATCTGCTTGTTCCTCTATTTTTTGCCTTTGCTTTTCTTTGTCTCTCTCTCTCTCTCTCTCTCTCTCTCTCTCTCTCTCTCTCTCTCTCTCTCTCTCTCTCTCTCGCTCCTTCTTAATTACCCTCCGTTGCTCTTCTTTCTTCTCTCTTCCCTGTTGCGTCTTTTCGAAGACTTACAAGTATTCTTTTTACATATTGTCACGGCCTGCCGTACCGACGTCGGTAATTAGTAAGTTCGTGATAGCGAACGCTAGAGGGCGCGTCGATGCAGAATTGGCGCTGCATCGACGAGACGACGAGCGAGCTGGCGCGAGAGAGCCCGGTATTCATCTCGTGGTTACCGCTCGTGAGAGATACACGCGTGCGAGTTCGCGGGTTTTGTTATCGCGAATTTCACGAATGACAATGAGTGTTAACTTGAGTTTGTAATCGTATTCACAATTTTACTCCCCGTTGTCAAATGTAAAAATTTTTTTGATCAATTCTGACCAGACCCGTTGGGAGCAGGAAAGAAAATAGACTACTATGTTAAGTAGTTGCAACGTTTCGTCGACGGGTTTATCGACCTCTTCAGGCTTAATTAAAAAATAATAATATAATTAACAGAACGAGCTCACACTAGTCTTAACTTATAATGGTTGAAAAGATTTTAAAAAATGCGAAATGAATTACCTAAGTTATCGCACAGCGATTCGTCGAGTAATATGAAAATACATAGCAACATGACTTATATATATATATATATATATATATATATATATATATATATATATATATATATATATATATATATATATATATATATATATATATATATATATATATATATATATATATATATATATATATATACACTTATCGGGGTTTATGTAGCCCAAGACTGTATATTAGTACCTACAGCCCAGAGTTCCCTATGGCAAGTGACTAAAGAAATAATGGACCCTGGGGTTATAGACTCTAGATCGGGCCGCATAAACCCCTATATTTAGAAATATTACGAAGCCCGGTTGCATAGTCAAAATCGGGCTCGATAAACCCCTATATATAAAAAAACGGGCTTTATAAACCCCTTTCGAGAAATGTATATATATACTAGGGGGGAGCGCGGGACCGCTCCGAAGGCAAGTATAGAAGAAGCCTGAGGGTCGACCGCGCTACATATACATTGAAATGGATGCCCGAGAAATTGAAATATTTACTGCAACTTTCAATCGCTTTTATATTCACCCAATTTAAAATAACAACATGCTATTTTGTTATACTATGCTGTACAAAAAGTTTCATGTAAAAAGATGTTCTTATATTAGATATTAAATAGTCAAAAATTTTATGTCTGGTTTCCGATTCTAAAATTTCTCCATGTTTCTCCATAAGATTCATATACTATACATTTTTCTTCCAACCGTACATACTATAGTATTTTTATCCGACCACATGTACTAATATAATGAATGAATGGCGATTGGCGATGACAGAACAGAGAGAGAGAGAGAGAGAGAGAGAGAGAGAGAGAGAGAGAGAGAGAGAGAGAGAGAGAGAGAGAGAGAGAGAGAGAGAGAGAGAGAGAGAGAGAGAGAGAGAGAGAGAGAGAGAGAGAGAGAGAGAGAGAGAGAGAGAGAGAGAGAGAGAGAGAGAGATTAGATAATGTTTATTGCTGTTCATTATGTTGAACAATAGACAAGATTTACAAATAGAGTTATTACAAAGAGCGTTATAACAAAGAGTTAATAAAAGTAGCGAGATATTAAGAATATTACGAATAGTGTAAATAGTTAAAAATACAAAATAATAAATAAAACTAAAAAAAATATAGCGCAAAACAAGAAGCAGATGTATGACGATGGATGGAATGATAATGACATGGAATGATAATGACATAGGTGGGGCATAGTTTTTAGGCATTTTTACGCATCGGAGTTGAAGTGATGTTGATGAAGACATGATTTGAAATGAGGAACAGAAGTGATATTGCGGATGTTTGATGGTAATGAATTCCAGAGATATGCAGAACTGATATGAAATGAGTCTTTCAGTGTGTCGGTACTAAAGCTACGAATATCTAGGGGCTTCATTTCACCCCTGACAGGTCGAGTAGCAACCGCAAAATCAAAAAAGGCCAGTAGATAGGAAGGCGTAGCTGTATTAAAGATTTTACGTAGTAAATTTGCAGCAAAATACTTCGCACGCGCTGCCGTAGTCAACCAGCCAAGCTCACGCCTGTAGCGAGTTATGTGCTCTCTTCGTTTTAAACCATAGATATAGCGGATACCTGAGTTGACAAGTTTCTGAAGTCTGTCGTTGACATCCTTTGAGAGATCATTGTATACAACGGAACAGTAGTCAATCATCGGAAAAATAAGATTTGAATTAGATATTTACGCAGACGTAGGTTGGTGCTTTTCCTAAAATAATAGAGACGGTACATAAGAGCACGTACTCGGCGGCAAATATGCTCAGTATGCTCATTCCAGTTGAGCTTCGAGTCAAGCACGACACCCAGATTGCGCAATGAAGATTCGTAGACAACAGAGATGCCACCAATATCGATGAAGCTTCTAGCTACAGAGGGGAGAGAGTTGATATATCGGGGAGTACCTATGACCATGGCTTTCGTCTTATCAACATTAAGCCTAAGACTGTTTAAGTTAGCCCAGTTTATGATGCGGTCTGCATTTGCACTCATCTTAGCTGAGAAATTGTCAAGCTCCTCAAGAGGACAACTGACGTAAAGCTGAAGGTCATCAGCATACATGATGTGGGAAACATCATGATCAAAACATAGAGGCAGATCATTAACGTAAATGGCAAAGAGCAGTGGCCCCAACACAGAGCCCTGCGGTACTCCGGTATTTAGCTTGAGAAACGATGAAAAATTGTCATTGTTGTCAACGACCACTTGCTGACGACCAACCAAATATGATGCTAACCAATTGATTGTTGATTTAGACAGACCATGCCCGAGTAATTTTTGTAGGAGCCTGACGTGGAAAACAGAGTCAAAAGCCTTACTAAAATCGAATAGGAGAAGCAAAGTGACGTATTTCCTATTAATACCAAGTCTAATGTCATCAGTGAGTTTAAGTAAGGCTGTTTGAGTGCTGTGTCCAGATCGAAAACCAGTTGGAAGAGGGTTGAGAAGAAGCCTAGATTCTAAGTAACAAGATATTTGCTGGTATACTAGCCATTCAAGCGCTTTAGTAAGAGAGCACAGCAGGGATATTGGACGAAAATCATTCAAGCTATTTGGGGTACTCACCTTGTTCAACGCAATTACAGAAGATTTCTTCCACAGTTGCGGAAAACAAGCTTCGCGTAGAGACTGATTAAAAATTTTCCATATGATAGGTGCAAGAGAAGGTAGTGCGAGTTGTATTACACGCTGTGGAATACCATCAGGTCCTCTAGCTTGCGTAGTAAAGTGATTTACTGCCTCACATATATCAGAGTTTTGAAGCTCCTTGAATGTGAAACAGTCAGCATTGTTTGATGAGGCCAGGGTACTGAGAAAGTCTGAAACAGAGGGAGTCGAAGGGTTGTAAGAAACGCTTCTAAAATGTGCATTGTGATTTTTTGGATCCTGTGATGCTCAAATGCTCAAGCTTCCGCCAGATATCCTTTGGATCAGTCATGGTTGATAGTCGCAGATGATAGTAATTATTTCTGGCTTCCTGTATTGTACGATAAGCTAAATTGCCGGCTTCTCGGTATACAAGCAAATCATATCCACCACGAGACCTACGAAAACGTTTGTACAAACGATCTCTCTCCTTGATTAAGTCGCGATTTTCTGACGTAAACCATGGATGTCTATTTTTTCCAGGTGTAATAGTTTTGACCGGAGAGAGAGCATTGATAGCAGCAGTTACGTTGGTTTGCAAGATAGAGACACATTCATCAAGGGAAGTCGACTCAGCTACAGACCAGTCCAGACCTCTCAGATAATCAATAAAAGACTCGGCGCTAATGGCATTATAATCACGAAAAGTGAAAGATGGTGATGAGGGTTTCGGGGTCTTAAGCGCAAGTGTAGCAGTAATTAAGTCATGACCGTTAATAAATGGTGACTCAGTCTTCCAAAAATCCAATATGCGATCTTGCTCATCTACTAAGCAAAGATCCAGCCAGGTGCCGGAGGTAGGTTTGTGGTGAGTTGCACCGTACGGAATGTTATGAAGTCCATTCTCTGCGATGAACTTACGAATGAAAATCGCCTTATCAGAGAAGCAGAGCTGATCTTCATTAAAATCGCCAAGAATAATCTTCGTGCTGTAGTCATGCATGTGTGTAGTAATTTTTTCTATCAAATCCGTATCTTTGAGAAAAGGAGCATGTGGGGGGCGATGGACTACAGCGACGAAAAAAGGTGGATGACCTTTGACCTTTACTTCACAGAAGAGATATTCTGGCTTACCTGGTTTACCAGTCCAGACCCCATCTGATGAGCAGAGGACAGTGGCAGAAATAGAATTGTGGATAAAGAGTGCATCACCACCACCGTTCTTATTACGATCGCGCCGAAAGAGAACCTATTCATTTAAGTAGGCAATATTGCTATAAGCAGCTTCAGAATAGAGCCAGGTCTCAGTAACAGCTATTATATGAAAAAAGGTGTGAGTCGACAGAAAATGATTAATCATTCCCATATGGCCTCTTATGGAATTAGCATTAAAGTGACAGACTCTTAGGCCTTCGTTCTGTGACCCAGAAAGACTCGATGTGCGTGAAGATGGAGAGTGAGTAGTGATGAGATGAATGCGGTTGAAGGAATGACGATGAGATGAGTCTATGCTAAAAAATGATTGAGCTCTTCAATAGATGAGATGACAGTTGCATGATCTTCTTTCTTCTTCTTGATGTAGATACGTTCACTACGCACATAAGAAGTGAATCCTTTCTTTTTTGCTTCAGTTCGTGCTAGTGAATGGAGTCGATGTAATTCTGCAGGAAGCAATTCGTTGATGTTGATCAGTGATGATGGTAAGGGTGTTGTTATTTTTGCTTGTTCAAGCAGTTCAACACTGAGCTGCGACGAGTGTAGTTTTCCCATTTTTATTTTTGCATGAATGAGATTCAGCATCAGATCGGGCGATGATAGGCGAACAATGATTGATAGAGAGTTAGTTTTTGTGTGATTGAGCATGTCTGACAGACTAGAGTCAGTAGTAGCATCCGATGAGGAAATGGATGGTAGATGCTCAGTTGTTGTTTTGCTATGCATGCGGCGTACATGCATAGTGTCCCGTTCCAGGAAACCAGAATTGAGAACTTTAAGCACTGCAAATACAAGGCCTTTCAGAGACGATGTTTCAATTGTTGTTGGAAGTCCTGTAATCACGAGCTCGTTGGCAGCGTTGCGTTGCAGGGTAGAAAGATTTTGCACATCCTGCTCCAGTTTCTTCAAACGGTTATTAGCAGAAACATCAAGAGTAGGCGGAACTTGATTAGCTGTAGTGAGAGCAGCAACCTGTTGACGAAGGCTAAGCTGCTCAGTCTGCACCTGTGAAATGGCTTCTTCCGCCGCCGATAGTCGCGTCACAAGACCTGGTAACACATCCAGAGACGATAGCCTTTCCTCTATGTTTGTGATAGCTGTTGAAAATTCCCCTAGCCTGGCGTCAATGGTTGAGCTCAGCGTATTCATGCTGCCCTCAAGGTTTTCTAGCCTGGTAAGCTTTTCGAGGATCAGCTGAAGAGGATCGCTTGACGCTACAATATTACTCCCATTGAGTGACTCATGTCTTTGCTTATCAGTATTTGCCGCGCTGCTCCCAATCAGTGAATCATTTCTTTGCTTATTTGCATTTGCCACAGAAATGCAAGCACGACATGCACTAATAAACTTGTTTGCTTTGTTGTGAACCTGCTTGAAAGTCGTGCAATTAGGATGGAAGTTGCTATTGCAGTGGTCATATGTAGTATATTTAGTTTTTATACTTTTGTTGCAGCCCCGACAGATAATGTCCATCTCGTTTTGTGTATCAAACGCACGAAAGATAAATATGATAAATAATGAGAGATACAAAACTCAAAACTAGAGTCTACAACACGAAAGTTAAAAATGATAGAATGAGCTGAAGCGTGAAAAATGAAATGCTCGAGATAGTGTCAGTTTATGAAAACGAGATGCAAGAGTCAACAATTAATATAAGCGCAACAATCACAAAAAAATCACCGGTATAAAAGGCCGCTGCAGTTTTACAGACACACAGTTATAAACAAATACAAGAGAAAACAGGTAGGTCGGCAACGCAGGGGACTTTTACACCCGTTTACACAGTAGTATAAAACGGAAGCAGTCAGACTTAAAAAAAAAAAAAAATATATCAAACGTATAACTATTAAGTTAAAAACTATAGAGCGGCAGAAATAGTAGTTATTAAATATAATAATAAAAAAAAGTGAAATTTTGAAAATGGAAGAGCGAGCGGCTAGATAGTTATAAACAATTAGTTGATTAAAAAAGACTTGAACGCTATGCAATATACATAAAAATAAACAGAAAAATAAATAAAAGAAAATCGAAAATAATTGTACAATTAGTCAAAAACGCAGTTTAGCTACTTGAGTACAATAAAATTTAAAAAAAGAAAAAACAAACGCATGTCAAACAAACTAAAAGCAATTAAAATCGAGTTATGTAGCAGTGGTCGGCAAGGTAGATCGCGGGTAAATGACCAAGCACAAGCGCTCGCGCTCGTGCTGCGCGAGGTGTGTTGCGCAGGACGACAAACAAAACGCTGACTCACGCAAAAAGAAGAATGCCTATAGGCATAAAACAGCTGATGAAAGTGGTGAGCAAGGCAGCATATGCTGGCGCACACAGCTGGTCTTATCCCCTCAGCTGATTAAATGCAGGTATAGCGGGACGACATAGCAAGTAGCGAGGCAGCAAGCAGAAAGCTGACCGGACAGCGACCGGTGCACTGCGCGTAATGCAGCGTATGGGTTGCGACAGTGCAGCGGTGCAACGGCGCTGCGACGGGTGCCGTCGCAGTGTGATGTAGCGGTGCCAAAGAGGAGTAAAGCTGACGGCGCGGTGAGCTGCAGTTGTGTATGCTGAGTGTGTTGCGTATGCTGAGTGCTTGTCGTGTTGAGGTTAGGGCGTCTACGTGTAAAGGAAAAGGTCCCCGGCACATAAAACTGGAGCGCGATGCCTCCAGTTTTTGGGCTGGGAGTTTGAGTGCCGCCTGGGGCTCCTTTTCCTGCAATGATTTGACTCCGAGGAGTAAAAACTTTATTAGAGATGCTGCAATAATGCGAGAGCTCAAGGAGAACACGTCTACACTTACCGCCAAAAGAGAGAGAGAGAGAGAGAGAGAGAGAGAGAGAGAGAGAGAGAGAGAGAGAGAGAGAGAGAGAGAGAGAGAGAGAGAGAGAGAGAGAGAGAGAGAGAGAGAGAGAGAGAGAGAGAGAGAGAGAGAGCGAGAGAGCGAGAGAGAGAGCGAGAGAGAGAGCTCCAGAGTATATGTATAGGTAAGAAATAGTAGTATATAGTAGTTTTGTCTTCATATTTGACAAGACGAATAGAGGACTTGGATGTCAATGAAGAAATGACAGCTTCATTGCTTTCATTGAATAACACATAAAACAAATATTTATATTGACAACAAATAGATCATGATAAAATAGTTTGTAGCATAGAAGAGTTTGCAAATGCTGTACTTATGCTGTAGAAATATTTTTTTTTTGTAGCCCTTGTTGTAAATACAGTTTATATACTAACTACAAGATTTGTGTATATTGACAACAAAAACAATCAGATGAGTATTATTTATTTACAAAATTTAAAGTCTCTGTTAGAAATGTACATTGACACACTGTGTTGATTTTTTATATTTCTTTTTTCAGATGTATGATTCACCTATTTATATATAGTTAGTATATATAACAACAACAAAATTGTGACTACAATAACCTGAAAATATCGTATGGTATTTTAATTTTTTAAATATAATGTAATTAGGTAAAAAAAACAGATATTATTAATTTCAATCACCTGATGGCATGGCATGTTCATACTTGTATACATAGATAAGTATTATATATATATATTATGTAAAAAAATAAATATAACTTAAAAAAAAATAAAAAATAAATACTTTGTGAAAATTTTTTTCATTTTCAGATTATACCTATAAAATTCTCACAGACTTTGACCCCTCGAACAGATTCTTATCGAAGGAGCAGCACCAGTAGTAATGCCAGTAACTTCTCATTACATCGGCAAAGTCTTCATAAGCTACAAGTAATACAATTAGACAGACTTTTAGGAGGTGAAATAGAAGCAGGATCTATTACAGAAATCTTTGGAGAATTTAGAACTTGAAAATAACAGCTTTGTCACACTTTAGCTATTAACTGCCAACTACCTGTTGATATGGGAGATACAGATGCTAAGTGCATATACATATGGTACTGAAGGTACTTTAAGACATGAAAGATTAAATGCTGCAGCTGAAAGGTGTAACATCAGTGGAGATAGTGTACTTGACAATGTTGCAACTGCCCGTGCATACAACTCTAACCACCAAACTCAGCTTTTGATAAAAACCAGTGCTATATGATATCAGAATCTAGATATGGGCTACTGATAGTAGACACAGAGATGAATAGAGAGATTGCCAGCGCCCCGGAAAAAAGTGAGGCTTCTGCACGCGGCGCGCTGCTGCCTCTCGCAGCCAATGTAGCGAACCATGTCCACAATTTCGTGATTGATCGTTGAGACGTGTACACGCGGCGCAGGGCGTGGCAAGCGGGAGACGACGGCTCGGCGGCTCAGTGCGCGTGCACCGGTCATGTGTATACATGAGCGACCCAGCGGTGCACCCCGCGCTCGCCGTCTGTTTACTTCTCCCGCAACAATCCGACTTCGGCCGAGCGGCCTGACAACCGCCGCTCGGTCGTGCATTTGTATATTGTATACACGCAAATTAATGGAATTATAAACTTTAAACTGTAAAACTCAAATTCTAATTCACAACCTAAGCCCTAAGGGAAGAAGATGAACATAAACGATTTCAGTGTTAGACATTGACATCGTAGCGGTAGCCGTGGTGGCTAAGGCGTGCGGCTAGTCTTGCCGTATTCTTTTGGATCCACGTTCAATCCCGACTCAATATATATTTTTTTTCTCGTGCATAATTTTTTTCATTACATTATTGTAACACAACATACAGAATTTTCACCTTTTTATCATTTAATTATCATTCTCTAGTAGAATTGATGTTTTAATTTATATTTTAAAGAAAATTTTATATTCTGAATAAATTAGTTCACCAAGAGTAAACTCATTAAAAATATCGTTATATTTATTTTTTGCAATAATATCCCTATCCAATTTATATGTAAAATGTAATCAATCACGGTCAAGATAAACTTTTTTAAGGATTAAGCAGGATAAAAAAGTATTGTTGACCAAACAAGTTCAATTTCAGAAATACATATTATATTCTCATTCCCATTCTCTAATCCCTATAAAACATACGTTATTTGTTCTAAAAGTAAGTTTTTATTAATATTATTTATTAAGTGGTAATCAACAAGTAAGCATATAATATAAAAAGCATTTTTAATCGGCCGAAAATGCATAAAGGCTATTTTCAAAAAATGTGCTTGTGCTTCAAATTGTTTTATTTAAGCCTCAAAGATAATCCTGCATAAGATTTGCATTCACATTTGGGACTTAATGAAAATACCATTTTCCTCTGAATTATAATCAATAATAGTGTATAACATAAAAAAATGGTATTATATTATACACATTTTTTACTCTAGTAGAGTTGAAATATAATAATTCGAAAAAATCATATTTTATTCAATGTAACAACTCTTCTGTAAAATTAATAATTATGTACATGTTTTTACAGCGATTTCGTCATTTACTCGATTTTCCATACTCTATTTTTTAATCTATTTAAAATATAAGTAATCGCCAAGACTTCTGACTTTTCCATATAAATTGTTCAAAATATTTAAATGTAAAAAGTTATTAAATGTCGTTAATCATATAAGAGAAGGCAAACTTTTTAACATTCTTTCGAAAAATCTCTTATATTGACATTTTCGTACTTCTCAAAATGGTTGCAAACAATTTAGAAAATTCCGATAATCTCTTAAATAATATCGTGCGAACCATTCAATATTTTTTGAAGCTGCGTTTCTTATTTTCAAAGCGATATTTTAGTAGAGAAATAATCAATCCAGCTGCATTGAAAGCTAATGAATAGTATTAGTTGAAATTTCAATTAATTACTCAGTTTAATTTAAAATTAAAATTTCAATCGTTATTTAAACCCCAGTTTAATTAATAACTAAAAATTCAATCGTTAACTATACCTGCGTTCAATTCAGAATTAAAATTTCAATCATTAATTAAACGAGCGTCTAATTAAGAATTAAAGTTTGAATCGTTTATTAAACCAGTATTTAATTAAGTTTCTTCGGACCTGATTCTGCAGTAAGAGCGTAGTCCTAAATTCAATTATTTAAGATACGAAAACGGTGAAACAAATCTCTAAAAGTAGACAGTAAAAGCTAAAATTTAAGCCCTGATTCGTTACAAAATTTTGATTTTTCAGGAAGTTACAATCAATCAAAGATAACGTAAGAAAATATTTAAAATGTATGTTTAGTTTAACTGATTAAATGGATTGCATTTTTAGCTTTTTTTTTACTCGACGATCGTGACACATAGACGTAAATTCGTGTTTTTGGCCGTGATTCTTTACAAGGACTTTACAATTACTGCTCGGAGATATCGCATTAGACTTCAAAATCCATTAATCGATTAAAATGAATTCTTAATTAAACGCTGCCTTAATTAACGATTGAAATTTTAATTATTAATTAACCGATATGAACTTAATTAACGGCTTATTTAACAATTGAAATTTTTATTATTAATTAAACCCGGGGTTTTATTAATGATTGAAATTTCAATTTTGAATTAATAATGGTATAATTTACAACCCCGGGCATTATATTATCTCGATCAGAATATTAGATTAGTCCAATTATTATTATCCATCCATAATATTCTGCTTTAAAGTTTTTGGCTATCTTTTTTTCGTTGACAGCGAGTCGACAAGATTTTACATTGTAGAAAAAAAACTTTAGATTCAAGACTTTTAATGTATTTATTATTTTTTAAATAAAAAATTTTTAAAAACCTTTTACAGATTATGATGTACGCGTATTAGCGTAATTTTTTGCAGGGATGTTTTGAATATCATATGACAGTATTATTACGGTCACAAGAGTTTATACAATGTTATTTTCTATAATTTATCCGTTATTACAATTTTTGGTTATCATTTTTGCACAGTCTAAAAAAATAACTTGCTACATCTTTTTCTGGACTTTAAACGGTCTGTGCTTTCTTGGAAATCCATCGCGCGCGCGCTCGCGAGCTACGGCGGCTCGGCATCAGAGCGCGCGTTTATTGTTGTTACGTGTTTGGCGGATTAAAGAGCTTGCGTTTGTTTTTATCCGGGCGCTCAGATGCGTGTCGCGTGAAAAATTAGTCTTCAGAGTAGTGCAGTGATAGCGATATTTCTAGTGCGTGAGATAAGTAATCAAGTGTATGAAAGTGTCATTACTGCGAATTTCATGTGCAAGTAGTAGGGGCAGCGCGGCTACCGCGCCAGCGCGGCTACCGCGCCACTTACCCACCGAGCACTACTTACCGTCCGTCGGTAAGGTAGGGTGCAAAGTCACCATGCGAGAGGCCCGGTAGAGGGCGCATTGAACATTTACTCCATCGATAAAATGCGTACGTATGTCATGTTGCAGGGGGCATGGGGCCCTCATGTGATGTTATGTTGTAAGTGAATATAGAATATTTTTATAATATTCATATAGTGTTTAAATTTGTTAATTATAAGTAGTCTTATATTCCGCGCCAGCGCGGCTACCGCGCCAGAGCGGCTCCCGCGCCACTTACCCACCGAGCACTACTTACCGTCCGTCGATAAGGTAAGGTGCAAAGTCACCATGCGAGAGGCCCGGTAGAGGGCGCATTGAACATTTACTCCATCGATAAAATGCGTACGTATGTCATGTTGCAGGGGGCATAGGGCCCTCATATGATGTTCAGAGGGTATGCTATATCCATTGTGAATATTTATGATGATATCAACACATTTTTATCCCATTCACTTACTACTTAAATCTTTTATAATCTTGTTGTTGGGGAAAGGATTGAGTGTTAGTAGAATATTTACTAGTATTATTTTTCCACGCTGATTCATTTTTTTTACTATCGTCAGATAGTCTGGTGTATGAAATCGTGTTTGAACCAGTAAAATTTTTCCATTGGGACTCAGGCTTTTGTTTTTCTTTCTGACTATTGTCAGAAAGTTTGCTGTATGGAATGTTGCTACTACTAGTACTATTTGACTGACCCATTTTGTTGATTGTTTCAATTAGACTGAGGTAATTTTAGAATTTATGTGATTTATAAACACAACTTATTTCTTAAAACTTATGAGAAAAAGGAGGGGATAAAAAGATAGCTAATAAAAAGATAATTCAATTTTTTTATAATTTATTTATTTTTCATAATTTACAAACAAATGATACATATATAAATTTTTATACAAGTTTTTTAACATCACCACTAACAGGATTATATTTTATAATACGATCATGTAAAATTAAACAATAAGCAGTGGTTTCTGCAGGAATATTTTCTTTGGTTTCAAATTCAAGACGGACATCCACAGCAGCTTGTTTTAGAGATTCATTCTGTTTAGAACAATCGATGACAATAAATGGTGTATAATTTATAAATTCTGATTTACTTAGCAAAGGATCTATTTCATTGTTGTTATGATATTCGCTTTGAAAATGTGCATACATATCATATAAAAGCGCATATTGATTATGTGTAACATCTAAATTGAGATTACCATAAGGATAGTACTGAGAATTCAAAAAAAGTTTGACATTACTGATATTACAGTGATCAAAATGACTATTGTTTACATTTTTCTCACCTCTTCGTTTCGTTTGGAAAGCTAAAATTACAAAGCGTGGCTTTTCTAATTGGTTAGAGGTTTTAACAGTCTATATTTGTTTTACAGTTGTTGGAAGAACAGGATATTCGTATAATTCCCATGAACGATAACTCATAGCAATAGGTATATCTTTTTGTATAAAATTAAAAAGCTGTATTTTACGTTTGTCTGATAACATAACGTAAGGCATAAGCCATTCTACTCGAGTAAGTTGAATTTTAAAATTTTCATAATTCACAGCATCAGCTTGAGTAGAACTTTGTATAACAGCATTATAATCATTTCTTGATCTTGTCAGTATAAGTTCATGTTTAACATTTACAATTATTTTACGATAATCTTCAGCAAATCCAAAAATCATGGACAAAGGTATAGAGACATCAAAATTTCCACTATTATCAGTAATTTTTCCTGTTTCTGTTACACCTATCCATCCTGTGTTCTCAAGATATTTGCTTTGGTTTGGTGAAAAAGAAACATAACCTTTTAACGTAGAAGTCAATCCAACATTTTTACATCTATCAATTTCTACTCCATTGATATCATAACGCATTTCTTCAAATAAGTGACATATAGCATTATTTACAAATGCAGTATTTGTCAGCAGAGTACCATCATTTTTTGTTAATTTACCACATATATGTAAGGTACTTTTTGATGGTAATAAGCATAAATCTTGATGCTGAATAGATATACGAATTTCATCACTATTATTGAAAGATGATGAGGTATATGGTTGATGAGCATGAAGCTCATAGTGTGAAATTGCCTCATCAAAAATTACTGGTGACTGTACACTAAGGACTTCCTCCATTTTCTTCTCGTTTCAAATGACAGCAGCAGATAAATATATAAGTTACTTTTTTAATTTTTTTGACTGTATTTTTTTTACGTTTCCGTTGTTCTTTTGATTTATAATTTTTAAGCCTAGACTTTTTAGAAACTGAATATTTTGGCGTGTTAACTGTTTCGTTACTTGTTGTCGACTGATCGCTTGTTGACATACTGGAGTATTAATATAACCTTTTCCAATCTTAGAGTTGTAAACTATTCCCATTATCAAACTGTTTTGATATGTAAGCGAATCGTAATAACTTCACTTCGAAAATTTACTAAGTCACCGTTTTGATCAACAATGCGTAATTGTAAATGGTCGATAATTTTTACAGTGATCGGTAAATATATTATTTGCTTTGGAACTTCAATAATCTTAAATCCTGGTGGCACTGCCGGAAAAAACTCGTGAATAGTATGAACCTTATTTTGATTAATATATGCACCAGTTGTTATATTACATTCGACACGTACTGCGTTCACTTTAAGAATGGTAACTGGCATGTCGGACACATGACTTATATTAGGTTCAAGAAGGCGTTTTGTAAATCCTAATAATTGACCAATAGAATCATTCTCTTGAAAATCAATTTTACGATTACAAGTAATAATACTCCGTAATGTATTATTATTAGGCTTAATACTAATTATTATTCCTTTGCGTTCGAGAGTTTTTTGTAACGTTTTTTCAATATCATCTATTTCATAACTACCAGTAGGTAACTCCACTATCTCTTTACTAACATAAAATTTATTGCAGTTCATATCAATATTTGGTATAGAATTAAAAGTTAGCAGTTCAACTAATCCCAATACATATTTTCTTTTGGGATCAAGTTCAATCGGAGGGAAATAATCAGCTGCTAGAACTGACGAAGTCCCTGACAAACTAAGAGTAAACGATTCAAACATCTTGATACTTTACGTGGAACTAACTTCATTCAATATTATTTCTTCTTATATAGATAGAAATTTTCAGTTGAATTCAATTGATTACATAAAAATTTCAAACAAAGATGTCCACAAATATAAGTATTGAATTGTTGATACCTTTCATAATTGTATTTTATTTCTTTCACTTTTAAGTAATTTATGAGATCTTGAGACGGACGCAAATCACCAAAACTATCAAAATAAAAAACATTATTTCCATTTTTTCGATAAGCTACCCAATGTGTTCCAGGTCCATCCTTATCATCAAGATTGATAATAGCACTTTCTTTATAAAGGCAGCCATTTGATGGTAATGCATTTTTCATAAATACACCTCTAAAATTTTTTATTTGCATAATTTTTACATATTTTAATAAATCGTTGTCAGTTAAGGGCCGTTTTGGTAATCTTACTGTCTCAACAAGCTTTTTTTTTTTTTTTTTTTCTTAATCACTTTTTTTACTTTTTCACTTTTTTTTAATTGCTTGAAACAGATACCATAACCCTTTGCATAGGGTTTTAAATATAATCCTTTTCCAAGGGCTAATTCTTCAACTTTCTTATTATGTCTTTGCTATTCTTCCATCTGTCTTTTAGCAGCATTCACTCGATTGATAGCTTGAGCAATGCCAGCAGCTCCCCCTGCTAGTGATCCTAAAGCACTAAGACCTGCAAACAATGGAACCAGAGCAGGGAGAAAGCCACCATGTTTCGATACAGGTAATATACGGGGAACTTTAACATATTTTTTTCCTCCTGCTCTTTTGACATGTTTGCGTGCGGTCATAAGGGCTGATTTGATTACAGATTGTGAATCTGTACTAGGACTGAGAGATTTAGCAGTAGACTTAATTAAACGTTTAAGCCCAACCATTTTTTTTCTTAATCTTTTTGTTTTACTCTTTCTTTGTCCCATACCCAACTTATTTTTTACTTTCATGATGTTAGTAATAGCGTAAGCCGCAGCTTTTTCTCCAAAACTAGCGTTTTTAGACTTCACTCTTTCCCACGCCTTTTCTGCTAAAACTTGATCTGCTGAGTTTCTTGCCTTAATGTTTTCGCGATTTTTTGAATAAGCTATATCGTGTTCCTTGCATGCAGTATCAAGTGGATTAATGCCTGGATCACCGCGAGCTAATCTTTTAGATAACTTTGTACCTGGTCCACAGTATTGATAACCAGGAAAATGAAGTTCAAGTGGTAGTTTATTTATCAATTTATTAACTAGTCCTGAGCCTTTATGAATAATCATTACTCGATGATAGTCTTTTTATGAATGAGGAGAAAACTATAAGTATATGCTTTTATAGAAGTTTTCATCAGTCGTAATCAAGTTTTAAAACAAGATGGATGTTAAAGAAAACCAAATTAAATTACCAGTTATCAATTTTGATAGTTTAACCGAACCAAATAAAATATCTTATAAACGTCACGGTGATTTATTTCCAAACAGTATTCGTGCTGTATTTTGTGGACCATCAAATTGTGGTAAAACAAATGCTCTACTTTCTTTACTTATACACCCAAATGGTCTAAAGTTTGAAAATATCTATATCTATTCAAAGTCTTTAAATCAATCAAAATACCGGTTCCTTGAAAAGCTTATTGAACCTATTGAAGGAATCAAATATTTATCTTTCAGCGAACATGATCTAGTTGTTTCACCTGACGAAGCTCAAAATAATTCTATTTTCATATTTGATGATATAGCATGTGAAAAACAAAATAATGTTAAATCATTCTATTGTATGGGTAGACATAAAAATGTTGATTGCTTTTATTTATGTCAATCGTATGCACAAGTTCCTAAACATTTAGTACGTGATAATGTTAATCTATTAGTTATATTTCGAGAAGATGATATGAATTTAAAACATATTTACAACGATCACGTAAATACAGATATGACGTACAAAAGATTTAAAGATATTTGCTCATCTTGTTGGGAGACTAATCATAGTTTTCTTGTTATCAATAAAGATAATGTTGTAAATAATGGTCGATACCGAAAAGGATTTGATCAATTTGTCATAAATATACAATCAAGCTAAAAATAGATCATTTATTTACGAAGTGTTGAATCGTTAACATGTCTGACTTTAATAATCAAATATCCATTCTACGTGAAGTGGAGAAAGCTCGGAACGCAATAAAACGTAAATATGATTCAATAAAATCATATAAAATAGACAGTGAAAAAGCTTTTAATGAATCATACAAGCCAATTATAGAACCTTTAAATAAATTAGTTGAGAATGAAAACGTGAAAAATAAGGAGAAAAATAAGGTGAAGAAAAAAGATAAAGTTGATAGAATTAAGAAAGAAGAAAAGGAAGAACAAAGATTCTATGAAAATCACGATCAAAACGATGAGGATGAAAATACTGCAAGTTCTTTTGAGACAGCTGATTTAGATAGTGAAGAAGATCAGAATGATGTAACAATTAAAAAGAAAGATGAAGTAACAGAATATATTGATTTATTAAATAAAGGAAAAATGAGTTCATTAGATACAGTTTATGGTGTACGTAAAATGCATGACGATACCTACAAAATTGGTGACACACGTATATACTTTGAAGATAATAATATTACTATAGGCGATAAAAAATATGAACAAAATCCAGGACTCATTGAATTATTGTTTATGAAACAACCCAATGATAAAGTTATTACTGTTAAAGACCTAAACTATGAAGAGATTTTAAATAACACTAATGCATGTAAAAAATATTATAAACCAAATGAATCTTTTCGTCAACAGTCGTCTAAAAAATATAATGACTATATTTCAAAACTCATATTAAACCCTAACTTAAAGACAGGTGAAGGTTTACTACAGTCTTATAAAATAGCTCGTAAATATACGAATACTGATTATATATACTGGGATGATCCAAATGAACTTGTAGAACGTCTTAGACTTCTGATAGCTGAAGTTTCAGCTGGTAATGAAAATCACGTAAATGAAATTCAATCTATTATTGAAGAACTTCGGGAAGCAAAAATTATATATTAAAAGAGTGTCGCACAAAATTTTATTTCAGTGTAAATATGAGTGTGGATCTGTTCGGACGTCATTTAGGACGAATAGAAGCTAGTCGCGGACCTCAAGGAATTGGATACAAATTTACTGTTGATGGACAGTATGATATAGAAAATAAAAGATTATGTAATGTCGCAGCTCCTAACGATAAGAATGATGCTGTAAATTTGATTACTCTCGAACGTATTGTACAAGCTGAAGTACAAAAAGTGTATCAGTCAACAGCACACTTAAGAACTGAGCTTAAAAATTTAGATGATATTGTTGACATCCATAGAGATGAAATAGATGATAAATTGAGAAAATTGGAATTTGAAATAGCAACCATACGTAAAAGTAACTCATAACCTTTGATGATGGAAAATAAAAAAGATATAGTAGAAGAATTACACAAACCTGCTCGTCGTAATTACACACGTCGAAAATATGATATACGAGATCTAGATGAAACATGGCAAGCTGATCTTGTGGAAATGATACCGTATGCACATAAAAACAAAGGTTACAAGTATCTTCTTACTGTCATTGATGTGTTTTCTAAGTTTGCTTGGACGGTACCAGTGAAAAGTAAAACTGGAAAAAATGTATCTGAAGCTATGAAATTTATATTAAAAAAAGGACGAATACCTAAAAATTTACAAACTGATCGAGGAAAAGAATTTTATAATAAAGAATTTGAAAGTTTAATGCTAAAATATAATATAAATCTATATTCATCCTATAGCAAACTCAAAGCCTCAATTTGTGAACGTTTTAATCGTACATTAAAAAACAAAATGTGGAAAAACTTTAGTTTACAAGGCAGTTATAAATGGATAGATATTTTGCAAGACCTAACTTTACAGTATAATAATACTAAGCACCGAACGATTGGTATGAAGCCCGCAGATGTTAATTCTACAACAGTTAATAAAGTTTATAATCGTTTATGCATTCATCAGAAAACCTCTAAACGTCCTTGTAGGCGTGCAAAATTTAAACTTGGTGATAAAGTTCGAATAAGTAAAAATAAAACTGTTTTCGAGAAAGGATATACACCAAACTGGTCTACAGAAATTTTTACAATAAATAAAGTATTACCTACATCACCATTTACATATCATTTGAAAGATTATCAAGATAAACCAATCGCTGGCGGATTCTATGAAGAAGAACTTATGAAGACTAAATATCCTGATATTTACTTAGTAGAAAAAATTATAAAAAACATGGCGATAAAATTTATGTAAAATGGTTAGGTTTTGATAAGTCTCATAATAGTTGGATAAAAAAAAGTGATTTATGAATAAATAAAATTGTAAATAAGATGAACTAATTGTTTTTATTTAATACCTATTTCCTTACATTTTTTACAAGAATTGGATGCAAAATTTCATTAACTTTCTCAATTCTTCTCCTAAAACGTTCTCTGTCACGAGCAATTTGTTCCCATTCTCCACACCGAGCCTTATGATATGCAAACCTCCACGCATGCATTACATGAACAGTTAGCTTTTCATCAAAATGTACATTCTTTTTAACACGCATTGGACACCTAAAATAATAAATTTCTATATTACATATGTAGAATATTTACTATAAATTAATATATAAATTACTATTATACAAAAAATATACTCACTTATTATTTATTTTATAATGACCCCATGCTAAAGTATCTATATTATTGTCTTGAACATATCTTTTATCATCATATGGACTTAAGGCAATCTTTAACTGCTTTATAGTTTCTACATTATGGAGTCGGGATCTTATGGAATACTGTTGTCGTTTTTTAATAGATAAATTTTGCAAACAATCTACAAAATCATCAAACTTTATAGTTTTTTTAACAACTGAAACCTTAATACCTTTTATTTTTTCATATGATCTTGACCATAAACGCGAGTACTGTACATTTTACTTCTTAAGCCAACGAATTCTGTAAGAATCTGACCATTACACTCATCTTTCATAAGACCAACAATTTTTTTATTTGCATGAGGCATATTAAAGATGTTTTCACTGGGATAGTCTGAAGTATCAAACTTTGAGAGATTTTTTTCATATCAGCATAAAAATCATCACATTCAACAGCATAAATCAAGCTGTCTGTGTCTGTATAAAGAAGCTTACAATTTTCTTTATACATTTTTTTCATATAACTATAATGAAAATCATAAATCAGAGTTTTAGAAATGTCTAAAACTGAAAGTCCAACGTAAATTGGTTTATCTAACAAAACTTCAACTTTTTTAAGCTGGATAGCTACTAAATTTTCATCAAAAATACTAATACTATGAAAAAGGGGACTTGATATTTGTGCTTCTACGCCATACCTTCCAGCCCATTTAGTTGATAGCTTGACATCAACACGTTTTCTTACATTCTCCATAGTTTTACCATATACAGCATTATTCATCAATTTGAAAAAGTTTTTTCAAAATCAGTTCTTGCTAACGCCCTCATATTACTATTTAAATTGATGTAAGACTTAAGCCATGGAGATTGTTTAAATTTCAATACTTTATGAATTTTAACAAGCTGAAGTCCATTTTTGACAGCTTGTTTAAGTGATCGATAGTGTATAACATAATTTTTTTTATACGAAAATGTAGCCAAAAGTTTTTCCTGTTTTGATCCCGGTGGTTTTGCTTGCTCAGGACAAAAAGGTAAGTCGTTATGAATGTCATGTATTTCTGAAGGATATTCTAAATCTACTTCTAAAATGTACCCGTAAGGTGCATCATCATCTATGAAAAAATCTAAATTTTCACAGTCGTCTATCCACTCAAAGGAATCATAAGGGAGACATTGAGTCATTGCCCAACCATATAAATTATTAGCATCTAAATATATTAGATATGTATTTTCTTTATTTTTATCATAATTTTCAGTCATATATTTATGATTTGCAGCTGCGTAGCGATGAGAGCACTGACTTAATCCACCTCTTATACCTCTTTCTATGAATAAAATCATATCTATATCAGTTAATAATTTTAATTGTATGCCAGTATACTTTAGCATTGCATCCCATGCAAATCCTGGAGTAGTATAATAATGAGCTGGATCTAAACCATATACGTTTATACTTTGATCACGAAAATTTTCAAAAACATCAGCTAATAATAAAACATCTGTCTTCATATAAAGATCTGAATATTCTCCAAGGGTATGAATACTAAAGGTATTCCATACTTTTTGTGCATGTTCATAATCTTCATCAGATATGGTTGAACCATTTAGCACACTGAAAAATTTTGTTTTTTCAGGTAACTCAGTTTCATCCAACTTTTCCCACGAATCCAGGTACTCGTAAGGCAGAACGCCTTTCTTCGTTAAAAGACTGATTTTTTCTTTTTCTAAAGATGAAAACTCCTTTGAAACAATTTTATATTCACTTAAATATGAAGCTAATTTTTCTAAAGAAGATGGCATAAATCTAAATGAATCTACAAAGCGAAATTTAATATCACTTTTCTCAACATGTTTTGTAAAAGAAATATACTTCTCCTTAGTCAATGGAAGTAAATCAACATCACCTTTCATATAATTCGATATATCATTAATTATAAAGTGAGCATCATAACCACTTAAGTTATGAAATATCACAGGAATCGTTCTTGAATCTTGATAATTCAAATTACAGTTAGCATGAGCAGGACCGCGATATTTTCCTGAGAGATGACAATGATCTCTTACCTTATCACTGTTTTCTAATAATTTGTTACAAATGTGACAAATTTTTGAATTGAAATAATTAATCATTTCTATCGGTGTTAAAATTGGCATAAATCGTGGGTTTGTATATAAATTAGTAATACGGTCATGTATTACCTTCAATTCACTAGCAAACCACATAGCTGGTTTAACCCCACGATAAAATCTATATTCAGATAAAGAGTCATCAAAACTGCACTTCAAATAATATCCTATACTAAACATTTCATGTTTTTGAAACGATAAAGTATTAGCCAAACCTTCATCTTCCTGGTTTTCTAGTACAGGCTTTAACAGACATTCACAATCTGCATATATTGTGAATGGTAATCTTTCTTTATAATTAAAATTTTTAAAATAGATGATATCTTTACCTTTTATAGGAAGTTTCACCTTGCAATCATTAATATTCTTACATATTCTTTCATGCTCTTTTAAATTATTTTCATTAAAGAAAAAATTTAAACATCTATCACATATATATCGCTTCTTTTTTCTATGTGATAAACTTCCTCCTACTAGACGTGATAAATTTTTTATATATATGTAATGTGATTTCAGCTGTCCCTTAATTGTTTTTTCTAATAAAAGAAGATTTACATGATTTTCTTTTTTTCATGTGTCAAATAAAAGGGAATCACATTTTTCTCATGCAATCCGAAGACATTAACCGATATTAAAGGGTTTTGTTTTTCAAACTTGAAAATTTTTTTTATCGTAACAGGGAATTCTATACCTGTCATATTTAAATTATTTTCATACTGAAGATAATTGCTAACCCTGTTAGGATGATTTTTACGGTTTACTGGATACAAAGCAGATAATATTGCCCATTTAAAGCATTGATTATCTTTGTTTTGAATATTAATGCAGGCATTTTTTTATCTAAAAATGGTGGTAAAGGTAAATATGAATTACCACTGCGCAATGGATTGAACTTATTCATATTAATTTGAATATTAATAATAGAATTTAAAGTCCATCCAGAATCTTTTTCTTGAAATTCTTCTACCTCAGCCAAAAGTTTATTTAAAACATGATTATCAAACCATTCACTTAAAGATGTACCTAAAACCACTTCAGCGTTTGGCGTATTGAAATGTTTCGTTTCAATACTTTCCTGTGAATCTTCATTTACATCAGAAGAAAGTTTCTTGAATGAACAAGATAGTACAGTGTTAATTTTCATGGCACATCGAATATCTTTCAAAATTTTCTTCACTTGTTGGCAGAACAATACTGAGGCGTCCTTTAAAAAGGTTGATATATCTATATGTACAAGATTTGCAATTATACTAGTTCTCACCCTTTTATTAAAAGCACTTTCAATATCAATCCAACGAACTCGATGCTCGATTTCATCCGTTTTCAAATCTGGTACTATTCCATAACCAGTTTTTCCTATAGCATCAAGCTTTGCTTTGATACTCTCAATCCTTGCTATGGCGTATAAAATAGATTGTTTTTGAGCTGTTGTCAGCGTTCTTTTTCTCAATAATTCCTGAAGACTATCTAATGATAAAACACATTGTTCTACCCATTGTTCAATAACTTCGGAATCCATAGATTTATATATTAAAATATTTTCCACCTCTTCAAAAATTTTCACATGTTCCTGACAAAGATCTTTAACGTCATCCATTTTTTCAAATTAAAAAAAGACTTTTTTTTCGTAAGTGTATTCTGAAAATTAAAAAATTATGTTATCATTTTAAATAATTATTGATAAAAAAAAAAAAAAGGTGAAGAGAAATTAAAATAATCAATGATTTTGTATAATCAAAGTTAATTATAGTTTGCTAAGTTCTAGTATTATACATTTAAATAAAAAATTTCAAATAAAATAAACACTTAATTGAAAAGGAATATTTGTGAAATATTGAAAAAATTTAAGTGGAAAAAGAATAATGAACTTGAGAAAAAAAAAGGTTTAAATTAATTTATATTAACTTACCAATTCGTTTTGAACTTAACTAGTGAAAAGATAGACTTCTGCAGCAACTATCGGTATATTAGATGAAAATCTTTCAAGCTATTTTCAGACGGTAACGAAAAAATACTCTCAAAGCTCAGTAGCACTTGTCAACTTGAAATAATGAGATGTATCTAAAAAATGTTCAAGTATTATAAACTAATAGCAAAGCATTAAAAAAAAAATTTAATTTTATAGAACTATAAATGATAAAGTATTAGAGAATTGAAAATTATATATGTTAATACGTTGAAAAGACGAAGTTATTATAATCGAAAACTTTAAGTTACATTAATATAATGAAGAGAAAAACTGAATCATTATAAGTTAAACTATAGATCAATAAGCTGTAAGGATTGTATATTAATAAGCTGAAAATCAAAAGTAATTATATGAAATACTTACGTTTGGTAAGGAGACTAAGCCTCATGGGACTGACGCGCAGCCTTTTATCCACTGTCGGTATATAGGTGCGCATGCGCGACAGTTTAAAGATTGATAGATGGCAGTGCACCTGCGCGGTATAGTTATTCATTTTAGATTAAAGAAGAAAGATCTATAGATGATCGTATGCACATGCGTGGTAACGTAAAAGATTCATAGATGAGTGAGGAAAGATTGGTAGGTGACGAACTGCGCATGACCGAGAAACTTTTAAGTTTGGGCTGATAAAAAGTATTTACAAACATTTCCTTACTATAAAGGTTAGACGAGCTGGGTCCTAGCCACTCGTTTCTTTTTCTTATTTCAGCTCTAATACTTTTAATATAGCATTCTTACAGGTCTTTAATAATTTCTTCTTTCAGGACTTATAATTTAAAAGTTTTAAAGTCTTGAATCTTAATACAACACTTTTCTTACAGTTATAAAAGGTAAATTCATTTGTCGAATTAATTCTAAGTTATTTTCACGTCTCATACTTAAACTTTTTCACACTATTCATATTATAAGTCCCTTAGGCATCTTATACTTACTATTTTAAACTTTCAGATACTTTAACTTTTTACGTATAATGAATTCATATTTTTTCTAAGATATTCTCAGCTGTTGAACTTTAACTTTTCAGTCTCTTCGTAGGGACTTTAATTTTTTACATAGCACGTATCACGAATTTATAAGTTATTCCTTTTTCTAAGATATTCTCAGCTATTGAACTTTAACTTTTCAGTCTCTCTGTAGGGACTTTAATTTTTTTTCACAGCACGTATCATGAATTTATAAGTTATTTTCAAATCACTTTCTTTAATGAATTCATATTTTTTCTGAGATATTCTCAGCTGTTGTACTTTAACTTTTCAGTCTCCTCGTAGGGACTTTAATTTTTTACATAGCACGTATCACGAATTTATAAGTTATTCATTTTTCTAAGACATTCTCAGCTATTGAACTTTAACTTTTCAGTCTCTCTGTAGGGACTTTAATTTTTTTCATAACACGTATCATGAATTTATAAGTTACTTTAAAATTTCTTACTTTAATGAATTCATATTTTTTCTAAGATATTCTCAGCTGTTGAACTTTAACTTTTCAGTCTCTTCTTAGGGACTTTAATTTTTTACATAGCACGTATCGTGAATTTATAAATTATTAATTTTTCTAAGACATTCTCAGCTATTAAACTTTAACTTTTCAGTCTCTTTGTAGGGACTTTAATTTTTTTCATAACACGTATCATGAATTTATAAGTTACTTAAAATTTCTTACTTTAATGAATTCATATTTTTTTCTAAGATATTCTCAGCTGTTGAACTTTAACTTTTCAGTCTCTTCTTAGGGACTTTAATTTTTTACATAGCACGTATCATGAATTTATAATTTATTTTCACATCTCTTACTTTAACTTTTTCACATATAATGAGTTCATATTTTTTTTTTTCTAAGATTTTCTTAGCTATTGTACTTTAACTTTTCAATCTCTCCGTAGGGACTTTAATTTTTTACATTGCATGTATTATGAATTAATAAGTTATTATCACATCTTTCACTCTAACTTTTAACACTATTATATTAACTCTACTTTTTTTCTTGAATAATATTCAAATAATGTTATCTACATTTCCAGTATATAACTTATCATGGAACTAATTGTAGATACACAAGGTTTTAAAGATAACAACGGCAATTTTATATTTAAAGAAATTGCTTATATAGATCCTAATGCGTTAAATCCGGTGCCGTACGTTGCGACATTTCAACCACCCTGTGATTGGAGTGATTTAGACCAGAATGTAAAAATTTTAAATAGATATTTACAATCCAATCTGCACGGAATTCATTGGGAACACGGAGAGGTGCCGTATTCATACCTGACAACGGCTTTCGACAAATTGAAAGAAAAAGCGCAGGGGTCGTTATTAACAATTTGGGTCAAAGGTGAACAGAAAAAACACTGGCTGCAACCCTATTTCGATAATATAAGAAACTTGGAGGATTTGGGTTGTCCATCTATAAGAACTCCTGGATTTATACGACCGCTAGCCTGCATTAATCATCGTCCCGAGTGGAAACAGAATTGTTCAGTTGAAATAGTTTGCGCTTTATACCGCTGGGTGGAAGACTTGAGAGAGCAATATTCAACCCCTGAAAGTTCTGATACGTCAGAATAAATAAGTAAGTAATTCTATAAAAAAAAAAATATAAATAATAATTTATCATTTCTTTTTTCAGTCATGGACCTCATAAATGAAGCAGCGAGAAGTCCATCATACCTGCCCACAAAACGACTACGGGACTTGGAGCTAAATAAACAGTATAAGATAACCTCATTAAAAAAGGTATCCACTAAATACGGCTTAAAAATTGTTCTTGAATTAGACAGTAGTTTTGACATTTTCCTTCCAAGTAAAGTTAATTCTTTATTACTGGAGAAGCCAGAGGCGCTTCTCAACATAGAGTCAGAATTAGTTAATAGAGAAGTCTTCGTCAAATCTTTAGGTGGATGCCTTCTAGAATTTATATAATTATAAGTTTTTAGATAATTTTCTCTTTAACTTTAATTTTAAATTTTCAAAGTTATTTGCTAAATTGTAATACTTTTTAATTAAGATGTTCACTAGTTTCTAAATATATTTTTATAGTAAAATTGAAAGATTAATTTGAAACTTTTTATACTCGTAGATTAAGATGTATTCTACTATGTATTACTTTTAAGCTTTTTTAAATAAATATGAAAAAGCTTTTTTAAATAAATATGAAATAATCTTACATATCTTTTTTATTTTCCCTTAAAGTTTCCACATCCCAATGTCCTCTATGAAATATTTATTCTTATAATAGAAAATTTTCCTTAAAAACTAACTTGTTTAAATATTTTAAAGTTTCTTTTGAATTTAAAAATAGTCATTTAATATTGTTAATATAAATTTCATTGAATTGCTCATCATTAACTTTTTAAAATTTCTATGAACTTATAAAATATCTTTGTAGAATCTTATACAATATAAAATATACTGATTGAATATACTAAGATAAAATATGCTTATAAAATATAAGACTACTTATAATTAACAAATAACACTATATGAATATTATAAAAATATTCTATATTCACTTACAACATAACATCACATGAGGGCCCCATGCCCCCTGCAACATGACATACGTACGCATTTTATTGATGGAGTAAATGTTCAATGCGCCCTCTACCGGGCCTCTCGCATGGTGACTTTGCACCCTACCTTACCGACGGACGGTAAGTAGTGCTCGGTGGGTAAGTGGCGCGGGAGCCGCTCTGGCGCGGTAGCCGCGCTGGCGCGGAATATAAGACTACTTATAATTAACAAATTTAAACACTATATGAATATTATAAAAATATTCTATATTCACTTACAACATAACATCACATGAGGGCCCCATGCCCCCTGCAACATGACATACGTACGCATTTTATCGATGGAGTAAATGTTCAATGCGCCCTCTACAACCGGGCCTCTCGCATGGTGACTTTGCATCCTACCTTACCGACGGACGGTAAGTAGTGCTCGGTGGGTAAGTGGCGCGGGAGCCGCTCTGGCGCGGTAGCCGCGCTGCCCCTACTACTTGTGCACTTTCTAAATATTGTGATAGTTTTTAGCTACCGCCGAAATGGTTAACTTTTTGTAGGTTATCGATTGCGTTTGTTTTATTTATCATCCGAACTACGCTATTGGACGTACTCTTGTGCAGTGTTTATTATAATGTAGGGTATTAAGATACTTTTTTTAAAAGTGTGTGAAAGTGTTAAGACTATGGCGCAAAAGCAAGAGACGGTCTACGATCGATGCCAATACTTGCATTGCAACAATAGGAAATGTGATGGTCACCATTTGTTCCGATTCCCTGCTCAAAAGGAAAGGCAAAAACAATTACAGTGGATAGAACATTCAGGTTAGTGCAGTACTATTTTCTTGTTGGATAAATCTCATTTAGATAAATATATATATGACTTATATGAGATTTACTAAATAAAACAAAATCTATTTACTTAAATAAGAAAATATCATTTTAAGATAGTTGTATTGTAAATAATTATTTTGTAAGACTAATCTAGTACCTATAAATTTCGTTAATCAGATAGCTTCCATTTAATCCAAGAAATGTGCTTTATGAATAATTTTTAAAGCAATTAATTTTAATTAAGTGCATACTTTTTGCTTTATTTATTTTAATTTTGTGATTTTCTTTATGAATTGTAATAATTTTTTTACGCGTTCAATTTTGTGTAAATTAGTAGATTTAGACTTCTTGCAGTTGTTTTTTCTAAACATTTTTAATTAATTGAAACATATTAATAAACACCTGTATATCGTCGGTTGAGTGGAACAAGGTACCAACTCAGGCGAGCGCGTTAACACGTACCAACTCGCACGGTACGCTTTTTAATATCTTAGCAAGCTATTAAAGAGGCCAACAAATATTCCACAAAAAAGCGATTAAAGTAGAAAAGGAGAAGTTTAATTTAAGATGAGAATCGTTGAAACCGTTCGATTCTGTGCAAAGTTACATGCATTTGAAAGTGCAAAGAATGACAAAAAATGAGCGATTTTTTCCCAAATCTACGTAATACTTTACATGTTTATCATTTTCATATATTACATTCAAAATTAAACTTCTTCTCATTAATTTTAATTGCTTTTTTGTATTTTTTTTTGCTTCTTCAATACCTTGCTAAACATTCAAAAGCGTGAGTTGATACCTTTTTACGCGCTCAAAGGAGTTTGTACCTTTTTACACGAACGCCCGAGTTGATACGTTTTCACGCGCTCGCCCGAGTAGGATTCTTTTTAAGCGCTTGCTCGACCTGATACCTTGTTCCTCCCAACCGATGATATGTATACATCGCCATTCAAATATTCCTACAAAATAAATTTTTATTTTCTCATTTTTATCCCAAATTAAAAATCATACTACATTTAAAAAATACTTTTAGTTATGGTTTTATTAACAAAATTTTAAAATTATTTCCTATACGTTAAATTGGTGGTATTAACCTTTATGAAACTGAAATTATTAATACATTATATTAATTACATCGTCCAAAGAAATAAAAAATTTACGTCAAAACAAACTTAAATCTTTTTAATTAAAACTTTTATAATAACAGAATTATATTAAATTTCTTTTTTAATTTCTTATTATTTTTTGTTATTTCAAAAAATATTTAAAGAGCTATACGGAATCAAGATATAATTGAAGAACGGTTTTCTTATTGGTTTATCAAGACAAAATAATAATGAAGGTTATAAATAAATAATTTTAAAAATAAATAAAGGTTTTTAATAAATGGTTTAAAAAATAATAAAAATTTGAAATATATAGATATATCTTGTTCCCAGAAATTGATCAAATTAAATAAAATGATATAATGAAGTGTCAAAAATGTTAATGTAACTTTATTATACTTATATTTTTCTAAGAATAAAAGTAAGTTCATTTTTACAATATATTTGATAAAAATAAACTATTAATAAAAGAACATACATTTTTCTGTTATCATTTTATTAGAACATTTCGTCAATTTTTCCTTTTTTTTAAGCTTATAAATGAATGTATAACAAATACATTACAAACTCCATTAATATAAATCCATTTGAAAGCAAATCAATTCATTTTATTCTCAGTACTGTTAAGCACGAAAAATGTATTTTTTTTATAAAATATTGTTTTCTCCGAAACCAACCAACATAAAAAATAATAATTTCGATAAATTACAAATTTATATATTATACATAAACCAAAAAATGTTATCCTGATATTATTTGTTTTTTATTTTAACCTATTATTAAAAGAGTGATTTTCCATAAGAACTACGAAGAATAGCTAAAAAAAATTTTTTTTTTAAATGTCGAAAATTGAATCCTGCGTCGAGTGCATCATTAATATAAGTTTAACGTTAATTTCGAAGTCTCAAAAAATGAAAAATTTATTTATTAATTGTAACAAAATTATAGAAATAAAATTAGCTTCGAAAAGATAGAATCCTATAATTTTCTGAATATATTAAATGAAATTATATTCACGTTACGATGTGGAGACATTATTTAAAAATAGCGTTTTTCGATTTTAATTGAATTGAAACCCACCATGTCTTTTATGGAACTTTTTTTCTTTTTGCCACAAAGTTGCTGTAGTAAAATAACCATAAATGCTATTAATAGTCGAATAAAATAATTTACTTCAAGATAAATAACAAATTACTGCTAATATTAGTTGAATAACTAAAAAAATAATACGAAACTCTAAATCAATTTTAAATTTTCGCAGGAAACCAAGTACTTTTGAATTGGACGCCAGCTTCACTTAGGCGTGCAGGACTTTGTCGCCTCCACTTCAGCGAGGATGACGTGCTAGGGCCGACGAGTTTAAAGCATGGCACAGTTCCCCTTTATTGGCAAAGACTTGAAAATGCTGACAATGAACTGCCTGCGCAACTGCAAACCCAGGTGCAGATGTGTGAAGAAGAAGCCGAACATCAACAACAACCAGAACAACAAAGGCAACAACCACATCAAGAACAACAACAACAACAAGGACAGCAACAACAGCAACCAGAACAACAAGACCAACAACAACAACAAGATCAACAACTAGAACAATAAAAACAACAGGTAGCACAAGACATTGTTACTGAAACGACAGAAAAGTCCCAACCGGAAAAAGAAATTGATTTTGTAGCTGTGTTGAAAAGGTCATTGCCACCTGTAACTTACCCCTCGGGTAAAGAAATTTTTTCTTTTTCTGAAAAAGGTGATGACCTGTCGTTTCTGAATTACGAATCTCCTGTTAAAGTTGTTAAAGTAAACGTTAGCTCCACAACTGAGAACTCTGCTCCAATTGCTTCACCATTGAGAAAACGCGTTGTTGATACAATGGTTCGTAGTAAAGTTTATATTTGTAAATTAAAAAGTAAATTATTAGCTGCAGAATCAAAGGTTAAGCAGTTACAGAGATCCCTCAAAACTGAGAAAAATAAAAACAGTCGTTTGACTAGACGTTTACATCAAAAAGTGTCCAAAAAATTTTCTGATATTAATGATCTTTTAAAAGAAAAAAAACATCCCTGATATGGCTAAGACGATGATGAAATTGCAATTGCACAAGCCCAACACGCCATACACAACCGAAGAGAATGACTTGGCAAAACAAATTTATTTTCATTCAGCAGCTTGCTATTCTCGATTAAGGGCGGGAGGGTTAGTTTTGCCAGCTAAATCAACGGTTAGATCGTGGGTGGCAGAATGTGAAATCGTCCCAGGGATCAATGACGCAATTTTGAAGAAGATATGAGAATATTTGATGCTGCTTCCGTCACAAGAGCGACTGTGTGCGTTGAAATTTGATGAAATGTCCATCAGAGCAGCAGAAGAATATTCTAAGAAATATGATGTAATTGAAGGTCTGGTCGATATGGGAAAAGATCGCAGAGATTGTAAAGTCGCGAAACACGCGTTGCTATTTTGTATTGACAGCATAAACGCAAAAAATTCATGGCGTCAAATAGTATCTTTCGGGTTTAACGAAAATGGCGCCAGTGTAGAAGAGCTCTTTGAGATTGTTCCCCAAATCGTAACAGAACTTCGAAAAGTAGGAGCAGATATTCGTGTGATTGTATGTGACCAAGGTAGCAACAATCAAAAGTTATTTAAATTATTGGATGTATGTCCAGAAAAGCCTTATTTTATTTTAGATTCTGTTAAGATTTTTGCAACTTTTGATTGGCCACACCTTATTAAGAGATTGATAGCACAGCTAAGAGCCCATGATTGCATTTATGTCGATAATGAAAAAATTATTTCTTTTACCGATTTAAAGCAAACCTGGGAGCTTGACCGCTCTCATGGTACATCAAATTTATTAGGCTTTTTATCAGAAAATCACTTTAATCCTAATAGTTTTGATGCTATGAAAGTAAAGCTTGCTTTTCAACTGTTAAGCCGCCGCATGGCCTGTGCAATTAAATTAGCCGGCGAAGATGTTTTATCAGGGTTGTCTTCGAATACATGGCAAAATTCAGCCAATTTCGTTGAAACAATGGATACTGTCATCGATGCATGTAATGTATATAGTTTGAAAAATCGCCATGCATTGAAGCGACCATTATCTGACAGAAATCCAGAAATCCAGCAGCGACTTGAAAGTTTTATCGAGTGGTCAGAGAAATGGAATGTAAAGAAAAAAAGGAATGACAACAAGCCACCTTGTTTTTTGGGGTTATCTCTGACTGCTCGTGCTTTAATAAGTCTGTATTTGGAAATAAAATCTTCATTCCCCGACTTTGAATTAGCAACAGGTCTGTGCAACCAAGATTCTGTGGAACATGCTCACTCCAAGTTGCGCGGCAGAGGTGGATTCAATCCGAATCCTACCTGTAGGACGTATCGTTTGTCTCTTAGGCACATAATGTCAACCAATTTTATTCATACGAGTAAAAAAGGTAACACAAGTTGCGAAGAGAGCCATTCGTTACTTCCTCAAAATGACGTTGAAAAAGAGACCACAGAGTTAGTTGCACTACCTGAATATAATTCCAAGGAAATGCAAGAGCTCCAAGAAATTACAGATGCTGCAGACGATTTACTGGATTTCCATCTAGAGTTACAGTCTTCTAACATGTCAGATATGGACACTAAATTTAGTTATGAACAAAACGCTATAACATACTTTTCTGGTTACGTGGCGCGTAAATCATTAGAAAAAAATCATTGTCTGATATGTGAAAAAGTTTTAATGAAAGATGCATCAGAATCTGGAACTAGTAATGAAACATACATCAACTTGAGAGAGTACCCTCATTCTGATCCAGAAGTTCCATCAGTAATGTTCTTAGTCAGACCAACGGAACAGTTTGCAAAAGTAGTTAATTGTCAATTAGAAGCCTTTGACAAAATTTATTTCAAATTTTGGCATGAGCATGATCTTTTACTTAAGTTAGCTGAAAACGTAGAAGCGTACACTCGTAAACAGTTCCCTGATTGGTTTGATCAAGAGAATGTCTGTTATGAGCATAGAGTACAAATGCTTAAATTTCTTTTGTTAGTTAAAATTTATGCGAAAACTAGGGAACGTAACAATAATAGGAAAACTGCGTCTAAAAGACCGATTGCGACAAAATGTAGAAAGTTGAAGATTGTTCAAAATGTATAAATTTGATAGTAACATTTTTTTGTAAATTATTGGAAAAAAATTGCTAAAACTTATAACTTCACTTGTTTAAAAAATATTTTACGTGAATTTTTTAATTATTAAATCTAGAGCGTGCTTTTTCTAATGATAGTAACTGAGTTCCCGTTTTTTAATAATAATAATAATAACATTGTAATATATGTTCTGATGTAAATACGTTGATCCTGTTCTAAATTATTAATATTTTGCGACTCAATTATCCGTATTGTTTTGTAATTATAATGCATAAAGTTTGTAAATAATATAATTGTTATCCTTTTCAGGATACTTTTCAGGTATATTATACTATAAAAATGATTAGAAAATAATATTATCAAGGTAAAATAGAATATTATAAGAAAATAAATAATTTAGCATTCCTGTAGCTAATAAGGTATTATCGTTTTCAGATAATTTTATTTTCAGATGGGGGGTGGTATTGGTTGCCTTTCCGTTGGTGCCCCCCGAAAACAAATGGACTTATTGTAATTGATAAATGCAATACAATAAGTTCCTTTGGCCAAACAACCAATGAATTATTTTTAAAATCATTCTGCTCGATGTAAAATGTTAATGAAATTTATCATTTATTTTAGATAAAAATCTTTTTACATTTAAAATCTGATTTGTGAAAAAACAGATAAACAGAGCAACTAAAGATAGCCAAATACTTTAAAGCAGAAATAAAAAAGAAAAATGTAATTGGACTAATCTAATATTCTGAAATTTCAATCATTAATAAAACCCAGGGTTTAATTAATAATAAAAATTTCAATTGTTAAATAAGCCGTTAATTAAGTTCATATCGGTTAATTAATAATTAAAATTTCAATCGTTAATTAAGGCAGCGTTTAATTAAGAATTCATTTTAATCGTTTAATGGATTTTGAAGTCGAATGCGATATCCCCGAGCAGTAATTGTAAAGTCCTTGTAAAGAATCACGGCCAAAAACACGAATTTGCGTCTATGTGTCACGATCGTCGAGTAAAAAAAAAGCTAAAAATGCAATCCATTTAATCAGTTAAACTAAACATACATTTTAAATATTTTCTTACGTTATCTTTGATTGATTGTAACTTCCTGAAAATTCAAAATTTCGTAACGTATCAGGGCTTAAATTTTAGCTTTTACTGTCTACTTTTAGAGATTTGTTTCACCGTTTTCGTATCTTAAATAATTGAATTTAGGACTACGCTTTTACTGCAGAATCAGGTCCGAAGAAACTTAATTAAATACTGGTTTAATAAACGATTCAAACTTTAATTCTTAATTAGACGCTCGTTTAATTAATGATTGAAATTAATTCTAAATTGAACGCAGGTATAGTTAACGATTGAATTTTTAGTTATTAATTAAACTGGGGTTTAAATAACGATTGAAATTTTAATTTTAAATTAAACTGAGTAATTAATTGAAATTTCAAATAATATTATTCATTAGCTTTCAATGCAGCTGGATTGATTATTTCTCTACTAAAATATCGCTTTGAAAATAAGAAATGCAGCTTCAAAAAATATTGAATGGTTCGCACGATATTATTTAAGAGATTATCGGAATTTTCTAAATTGTTTGCAACCATTTTGAGAAGTACGAAAATGTCAATATAAGAGATTTTTCGAAAGAATGTTAAAAAGTTTGCCTTCTCTTATATGATTAACGCCACTTAATAACTTTTTACATTTAAATATTTTGAACAATTTATATGGAAAAGTCAGAAGTCTTGGCGATTACTTATATTTTAAATAGATTAAAAAATAGAGTATGGAAAAACCGAGTAAATGATGAAATCGCTGTAAAAACATGTACATAATTATTAATTTTACAGAAGAGTTGTTATATTGAATAAAATATGACTTTTTCGAATTATTAAATTTCAACTCTACTAGAGTAAAAAATGTGTATAATATAATACCATTTTTTTATGTTATACACTATTATTGATTATAATTCAGAGGAAAATGGTGTTTTCATTAAGTCCCAAATGTGAATGCAAATCTTATGCAGGATTATCTTTGAGGCTTAAATAAAACAATTTGAAGCACAAGCACATTTTTTGAGAATAGCCTTTATACATTTTCGGCCGGTTAAAAATGCTTTTTATATTATATGCTTACTTGTTTGTTACCACTTAATAAATAATATTAATAAAAACTTACTTTTAGAACAAATAAAGTATGTTTTATAGGGATTAGAGAATGGGAATGAGAATATAATATGTATTTCTGAAATTGAACTTGATAGGTCAACGATACTTTTTTATCCTGCTTAATCCTTAAAAAAGTTTATCTTGACCGTGATTGATTACATTTTACATATAAATTGGATAGGGATATTATTGCAAAAAATAAATATAACGATATTTTTAACGAGTTTACTCTTGGTGAATTAATTTATTCAGAATATAAAATTTTCTTTAAAATATAAATTAAAACATCAATTCTACTAGAGAATGATAATTAAATGATAAAAAGGTGAAAATTCTGTATGTTGTGTTACAATAATGTAATGAAAAAAATTATGCACGAGAAAAAAAAATATATTGAGTCGGGATTGAACGTGGATCCAAAAGATTACGGCAAAACTAGCCGCACGCCTTAGCCACCACGGCTACCGCTACGATGTCAATGTCTAACACTGAAATCGTTTATGTTCATCTTCTCCCCTTCGGGCTTAGGTTGTGAATTAGAATTTGAGTTTTACAGTTTAAAGTTTATAATTTCATTAATTTGCGTGTATACAATATACAAATGCACGACCGAGCGGCGATTGTCAGGCTGCTCGGCCGAAGTCGGATTGTTGTGGGAGAAGTAAACAGACGACGAGCGCGGGGCGCGCCGCTGGGTCGCTCGTGTATACACATGACCGGTGCACGCGCACTGAGCCGCCGAGCCGTCGTCTCCCGCTTGCCACGCCCCGCGCCGCGTGTACACGTCTCAACGACCAATCACGAAATTGTGGACATGCTTCGCTACTTTGGCCGCGAGAGGCAGCAGCGCGCCGCGCGCAGAAGTCTGCCTCACTTTTTTCCGGGGCGCTGGCAATCTCTCTATTCATCTCTGGTAGACAGTGCTACAGCATTATATAGGAGAGATTTTGCTGGAAGAGGAGAATTGGCAGCTCACCAAATCCGTTTAGCCAGGTTTCTTCGATTATTTCTTAGAGTAGCTGGTGAATTTTTTTGAAGACTTATGGAATAAACTCAGCCTGTGCTTTTCTCGAGTGAATGGAATCTCACTGATAAAAAATATCGTAGTTATCTATCTACCCGATACAAATATTATTGTATTCTTAAAAAGTGATCAGTGTTCATAAATATAATATAATATAATTATAGTGAATTCAGTGCAAAACACTAATTAAAAGATTATGCAAAATGAAGATTAAAATACAGATAAAAACAAAAATGATGTGTTATTGTTGTGAAAATTTCAACAAATAAAAGTGCTCAGTTAATCTAATTTTATAATTTTCTCACGGCGGGAGACGTCAAAATGTTTCAGAGGAGTTCTCTGCAAATATATTTCTACACAAGATTCAGATAATTACTTTAAAAAGTACACAAGATTATTAAGAAAGCTTTCGTTCTCAGTAATTCTTAGTTCATACACTGATTGTTTTTAATTTTACAAGATGTGTGGCAATCATGGCTTATTAATTTAAGTAGTTTCAATCAATAATTATTTTAAGATGTTTTATATTTTCTACTATAGAAGAATATCGAGAAAGCTTTTTCTCCCAATGATTCTTAGTTCACAAACTTTTATTTTTAATTTTGCAAGATGTGTTGGATGGGTTATTAATTCAAGTGGCTTCTAGTGAAAACTTCAACGAATCCAAGTGTTGAAAATAATATAATTAATGATTGGGTTATGGTGAGGGGCGCCAAATGTTTCAGAGGAGCCATCTGTTCTGTGAATATACAGTACATGAAACAATAATATAAATTACTGTAATGGCTACTTTTTGAATCTGCAATCAATATTTTAACTTGCTAGCTGATTGTGATGCAGTAGTATGATTATTAGATCTAGTACCCTTGCAAGTCTTTGATATTTATTTGAAATATTTTGGAACCATGTTTAAGAAGCATTCATCTGTTTCAAGAAATTTAGTCAATGTCTGTGCGAAGATGTCAGTGTTTTGAATTCGTACATGCAAGGATCTATTTTGAAGGTTTTTTTTTACTTTTTATGGAAAGCGATTGTATATCAGATAAGTTTAAATGTTTCTTTTCGTTTTTAACATGTTCTTTTTTAAAGAGAATTGTTGCTTTATGTATTGTTTGTTATGTTTCCGACTAGTAGATCTCTTGAAGATATTAAAATTCTACATGGTTTTAGCCGGAAAAATAAATATAATATAAAAAAAATAAAAAATAGATACTTTGTGAAATTTTTTTTCATTTTCAGATTATAGAATTCTCTCAGATTTTAACCTCTGGAACAGATTCTTATCGAAGGAGCAGCACCAGTAGTAATGCCAGTAACTTCTCATTACATCGGCAAAGTCTTCATAAGCTACAAGTAATACAATTAGACAGACTTTTAGGAGGTGAAATAGAAACAGGATCTGTTACAGAAATCTTTGGAGAATTTTGAACTGGAAAATCACAGCTTTGTCACGCTTTAGCTGTTAACTGTTGATATGGAAGATGCAGAGGCTAAGTGCATATACATATGATACTGAAGGTACTTTAAGACCTGAAAGATTAAATGCTGTAGCTGAAAGGTATAACATCAGTGGGGTTAATGTACTTGACAATGTTGCAACTACCCGTGCATATAACTCTGACCACCAAACTCAGCTTTTGATAAAAACCAGTACTATGATGTCAAAATCTAGATATGGGCTACTGATAGTAGACAGTGCTACTGGATTATACAGGACAGATTTTGCTGGAAGAGGAGAATTGGCAGCTCGCCAAATCCGTTTAGCCAGGTTTCTTCGATTATTTCTTAGAATAGCTGGTGAATTTTTTTGAAGACTCATGGAATAAGCTCAGCCTCTGCTTTTCTCGAGTAATTGGAATCTCACTGATAAAAAATAACGTAGTGATCTATCTACCCGATACAAATATTATTGTATTCTTAAAAAGTGATCCGTGTTCATAAATATAATATAATTATAGTGAATTCAGTGCAAAACACCAATTAAAAGATTATGCAAAATGAAGATTAAAATACAGAAAAAAACAAAAATGATGTGTTATTGTTGTGAAAATTTCAACAAATAAAAGTGCTCAGTTAATCTAATTTTATAATTTTCTCACGGTGGGAGACGTCAAAATGTTTCAGAGAAGTTCTCTGTAAATATTTTTCTACACAAGATTCATATAATTATTTCAAAAAGTATACAAGAATGTTAAGAAAGCTTTTGTTCTCAGTAATTCTTAGTTCATAAACTGATTGTTTTTAATTTTACAAGATGTGTGGCAATTATGGGTTATTAATTTAAGTAGTTTCAATCAATAATTATTTCAAGATGTTTTATATTTTCTACTATTTTTAAAACAGCCAACAAGACGTTCTGTACAAGAATAATATACTAACAAACTTTATATTGAAAGAACTACAGAATCTTTGAAAAATGTTTTCTCTAAAAAGAAAGCTTTAACATTTTTTTACAAAAATATTTTTTGATTTATATATTTATCTAAATTAAAATAGAAATAACTTTAGAATGTGCACTAGAAGGCTAGAGGTAAATTTTAGCAGAAATTTAATAATGTAATAATAATTTGTCAAAAAAAAAGAAGAGAAAATGGATGTATAAGAGTGTTTTGTGAAAAAACTTAGTGTCAGGTGCTGTTACGTAGGGGTAGTTAACTTGGCAAACTTTGAGCTTCGCATTTTGTAACGGCTAGAGGATTAGGTGATTTCAGAGAAATAGGTGCGAAAGAGTAGTTTTTAAAAAACTTTGTACCGCCTGCTGCTACGGAAATGGCAGTTGACATGAGAACTCAATTTCTTAGCTTCGAGTTTTATAAAAGCAAGAGAATCAGGTGATACAGATAGAGATTTGAATTGTAATTCTGAGAACTTGTACTTTTTTCTTTTATTCCTTGCGATAGCTACAAAGAAAAAATATATTATTGTTATCTTTCTTAACAACTTTACATTCTCTGTTGAAATACTAATAAAAGTTTAATGTTTTTATCGTAACAATCTTGCTCTCAACAACTGTCCAACTCTCCACAAAGAACTTGACTGAAAAGTTAAATGTTTTTTTCAAACAATTATAATAAACACTTTTAAAAACTATTTTTTAAAGTATTTTCTATAATTCCTATAAAAACATTTTCTATTTCTCACAAAACTGATTTTTACTATTAGCAGTAAATATTCTCATTTTTAAATTATCTCTTTATCTCTTTACAATATTTGTTTGTATGTATTTGCTATGAAAATGATTTCTTTTTCTTACAAAAATCATTTTTCTTATCTGTAGTATTACTCATTAAATTATAGTCGAGTATTTTCAATAACAGAATCATTTCTGTAAAGTATTCATTATTATATTTTCTCTACAAAATATCTCCAAAAATGGTCCATGAGTACATCTTTTAAAAAATCCATTAATAAATTATTTTACAAAACGTCTAGAATCCTTAATTTACAAACTTTTGCAAGCAACGAGAAATTCTTTTCCAAAACCTTTACAATCACTTTACAAAAACTTTTACGAACCATAAGAAATTTTCGGAGACCATAAGAATTATTTTCCAAAACCTATACAATATCCTAAAAAATTATTTTTTGCACCGCATTTATCACACTCGCTACACTCGTGCGCTAACCTCACGGTGCAAAAAAGAACTACTTTGCGCACGGATAGGTGTGACAGCGGGCTTTGGGCCAGCAGTGCTATAAAATAGTATACGATACTCGTGACTTAGTGGCTCTTTATTGCACGGTGTTTAGCGCCCTCGCTGCGCTCGGGCACTAACCTTATGCCGTGCAAAAAAGAGCCACTTTAGCCACACGTATCATAATATACTATTACGTTATATTTTATGAAAAGGAATTCTACGAATAAATAATAAATTTTTGCGTTCTAAAATAGAAATAAATTTCTTTCACGCGGATACTGAAAGTCAAACCAAAAAAAGTTGTGAAATAAATTAAAGTGTCGTTTTATACTTAACAAACATTATTTATAATGTACTTTTACTCTTAAAAAGTTGTAAAATCTCTCTAAAAAATTTTTTTATAAAAGTAAAAATGTAAAAGTAACTTATAGGCAGGAGTAAGTTTGGTTACTATTCCATATAGTTTTATACTTAACAAACATTATTTGCTAAACTCTCCCACCCTCTCTTTCCTCCCCCTCTCTACCTCTGTACCAAAAACTTTAATGAGAGCTTAAATATTTTTTCAAAACAATCAACACGTTCTTTAAAAAACTAATTTTTTAAATATATTCTAACAACACAATTTGACTATAGTCCTTTTATTTATTCTAATCTCATCTATTCAATAAGCATTCTCTACAAATGGTAATAATTTTTATCATAACTGTACAAATAATATTGTCAATAAAACTTTCTACGAAAGTATAAAATAAGGCAAGTATAGAAGTTTTTTCTGTACAATCTATAAAACAATATTTATGATTTTTTAAAAGAAATCAAATACATACTAGTAAAAAAGTCTTTTACTTCTTTGAGTCAATGTATGCTCAACAAATTATATGTAAGTACATTCAAATTGTTCACTGCAAATCAAACAAACGAAAGTTGTGAAATCAATTATCGATAGTCAAGTAATGCAAACCATTCTCCGAAAAACTGTATGACTATAATGTTTTCAGAAATGTATTCAAATTTCTTCATTCTTCTATACAAATTAAACACAAGAAAGTACTGAAATCAATTAATTGTAGTCAAGTACCGGCCATAAGAACTTTTCGTACGTCGCATGTAAAATTACATTTTACGCCCACGTTGTAACTTCAAAATTATTCAGCCAGCGGGCATAAAGCACTACATAACGCCCAAGAAGCCCAAGAGCTCACTACTCCTACAAAACTTTATAGTACTTACGTACCTTACGCCCGTGTGGGCGAAAATTATTTTAATTATATAACTGTAATGCCTTCTTTTTATTTCCAAAATTCATAAGAATTTTTTCAGGTATTTACGAAAAGTCAAAGCCTATATAAAAAAATTACGTAGTTACCAACACATCACTATTTTTCATTGTTCGTCCTCAATTTTGAAATATTACGCATCTTGGAAGGAGAAGAGAAGTCTAAAGCTGCCCTAGCAGGGTTGGTCCTCCGACCTCCCGTACATACTTGGCGGGCCCGACGCACAGTGGGACAAAACAGTTGAAAAGTCTATTAAATTCGGCATCACGCGAATTTTGCATAAAAAATGTTCTGGTAAAGAGGATTCTCTTCGTTTTGAAATTGTCTAGGAATCACCGTTTCCCTCGAAATCGTATTATCATTTTTTAACATGATTGTGAGTGGGTTTTTCTGATCTGTCGGGAAAATAAATATAATTAAATAATGTAAAGTGCGATCGCGTTAGGAAAATAGCAAAAACATTGTATATGTATATACAATTGCATTTATATATTATTTTTTACAATTTCTCTGATAGCTATATGCATTTTATGCATTTTACAAGCATATATACTACAATATATAAGATTATATACAAATATCTATAGATATATAGATAATATCTATAGAATGTATTTCTTCAACATTTTATGATTAATTATGAGTATATAGAACCTGTATGACACACACACAAACATAAACACACATATTAGCATATTAGCATCTTTTTATATATATTTAACATACAACATGATAAAAAACTAACGAAGAGGTTGTTTAGCAACTTCATATTATTGGTATATGATCGCGCGCTTTTTTACTAGTATTTATTTGATTTCTTTTAAAAAATCATAAATATTATTTTATAGATTATACAGAAAAAACTTCTATACTTGCTTATTTTATACTTTCGTAGAAAGTTTTATTGACAATATTATTATTTGTACAGTCATGAAAAAAATTATTACCATTTTTAGAGAGTGCTTATTGAATAGATGAGATTAGAATAAATAAAAGGACTATAAACAAATTGTGTTGTTAGAATATATTAAAAAAATTAGTATTTGAAAGAACGTGTTGATTGTTTTGAAAAAATATTTAAGCTCACATTAAAGTTTTTGGTACAGAGGTAGAGAGAGAGGGGGATGAAAGAGAGGGTGGGAGAGTTTAGTAAATAATGTTTGTTAAGTATAAAACTATATGGAATGGTAACTAAACTTACTCTTGCCTATAAGTTACTTTTACGTTTTTACTTTTGTAAAAAAATTATATATATCCTATTTATACTATTCAATCCAAGACATTTATAATAAAATAATAATAATAATAAAATAATGTTTGTTAATTATAAAACTATATGGAATAGTAACCAAACTTACTCTTGCCTACTTACTTTTACATTTTTACTTTTGTAAAAATATTATATATATCCTATTTATACTATTCAATCCAAGACATTTATAATAGAGAGATTTCACAACTTTTTAAGAGTAAAAGTACATTATAAATAATGTTTGTTAAGTATAAAACTACACTTTAATTTATTTCACAACTTTTTTGGGTTTGACTTTCAGTATCCGCGTGAAAGAAATTTATTTCGACCTTAGAACCCAAAAATTTATTATTTATTCGTAGAATTCCTTTTCATAAAATATAACCTAAATAATTTTTTAGGATATTGTATAGGTAGATGTATACTATTTTCGACAAGAATTTACATTCAAATCTATGTATTAACTGATGATCGTCTAGTTTTTACAAAACTTGAAGCTCAAAGTTAACTTCAATTTCCATAAGAGCAGCTTTATATATATGTATATTGTCTTCCTACCAAAACGTAAACAATAACAAATTTTGAATTAGATCGAGAATATACTTTACTTTTTATGTAACAGATTAAAGATAGATTTGTATTCTCTACTGAGATTCTGTGTATCTTCTTTTTTATTTATCGTATTTGGTGTACTGTTAATAAATAACATTTCAGAAATAAGTCTTTTATTATAGTTATTTTCAATATCTCTAATTGTTACTGCTTCAAAATCAAATTCATGATTATATTCATTTTTATGTATATTGACAACCAACTCATAATTATTATTCTTGCGATGTTCGGCAATTCGTTTATTTAGGGCACGTTTTGTCTCGCCTATGTACCGTGCATTGCAATCTTTACAAGGGAACTAACTCATAAACCACATTCGTTTGCTCGAGTTTGTTGGTTTTATCTTTACCAAGAACAGCTAGTTATGAGAGTTTATTAACTATATTTGGGATCGTTACAATATTGGTTTCCGTAGAAATTTTGAACAATTGTTGTAAAATTTTGAATAAAATGGAAGTGATACTTCAATGTTGTGGCGGTTAGTATTTACAGTACTTTTTGTTTTATTTTGAAAATGAATTTTAAATAGTCTAGATCTTATATGTTTGTCAATAAACTCTGGTGGATATGAGTTCTCTTTAAGAATGTCTTTAACCCGCAATATATTTCTATTATATAAGATCTAGACTATTTAAAATTCATTTTCAAAATAAAACAAACAGTCCTCTAAATACTAACCGCCACAACATTAAAGCATCACTTCCATTTTATTCAAAATTTTACAACAATTGTTCAAAATTTCTACGGAAACACAATATTGTAACGATCCCAAATATAATTAATAAACTCTCAAAACTAGTTGTTCTTGGTAAAGATAAAACCAAAAAACTCAAGCAAACGAATGTGGTTCATGAGTTCCCTTGTAAACATTGCAATGCACGGTACATAGGCGAGACAAAACGTGCCCTAAATAAACGAATTGCCGAACGTCGCAAGAATAATAATTATGAGTTGGTTGTCAATATACATAAAAATGAATATAATCATAAATTTGATTTTGAAGCAGTAACAATTAGAGATATTGAAAATAACTATAATAAAAGACATATTTCTGAAATGTTATTTATTAACAGTACACCAAATACGATAAACAAAAAAGAAGATACACAGAATCTCAGTAGAGAATACAAATCTATCTTTAATCTGTTACATAAAAAGTAAAGTATATTCTCGATCTAATTCAAAATTTGTTCTTGTTTACGTTTTGGTAGGAAACCTATATATATATATTATATAGTTATAAGAAAATGTTTACGACTCAGCGCCCCCTCCCACCTCGCGCCCCCTCAACCCCTCCTCGTGCCCCCCCAGCCCCTCCTCAGCGCCCACTCAATTGTTTCAGTTATAAATCATGATATAATTAATTAGAAGAATTGTCGAGTATCGCAAGTTCTATGTAATAATATTGATATTTATTTATTTGTATATTTATTTTTTTTTAATTGATTTAACTATAAAGATTGGTTGAAGAGACGAACAGTTTTCCACGTCACCCTGGAGGTACTGTTCATTGATGCGTTGGATTGTTATTTTAAGTGGTATCTTTCACCAATAGCCATATATAACCACTCTCATAATAGTATCTCATTGTTCTGAAGAAATGGACACTATCAAAGGACAAAAAGTTTTTGTTATCGGGGACATTTTAGAATAACAAAATAATGTATTATATTTACACGTGAAAAATTATAATAATATCAAAATTGTGGATACTTCTATAAATCCTTTGGATAAACTTTAAGAAGGATATAAATCTATAGTCAGTAGCACTGAATATTTATATTATTAAAAATTTTATCTTTGCTGTGAAGAAATGGACATTATCAAAGGACAAAAAGTTTTTGTTATCGGGGACATTTTAGAAGAAATGGAAGATATATCGTATATGTAATAAGGAATATTTAAAGCCTCTAACAATTTCTTTCAAAAAAACGTATAACCAGTCACATTTTTACGTTATTTTGAGGGGGGGTGAGGGGACGCTGAGTCGTAAACATTTTCGAGATTTTAAAAAAATTCTAATCTTTGGCCTTTGTTTAAAATTTTCCATTTAAAAATAAACATTCGTACTCAAGATAATGCTTTTGCATCATTTTTATTAGATATTGGAGAAGGAAAAATTGATCACTTTAAAATTCCAGATAAATGGAAAACAAATGATGTTTGTCATGAAATATATAAAAATATTAATAAAAATTATCATTTTTCAAAAAATGTAATATTAAGTTCACATAATGAACAAGTAAATATATTAAATAATAAAATATTGAACTTAATTGAACATGAAACTGTAACATATTATGGTATAGATTATGCAACACATAAAGGAGTAGATCAAACGGATGAAAATATACATTTAAATTTTCCGATAGAAATGTTAAATAATATACGAGAAGGTTTACCTCGATATGAAATAAAATTAAAAAAAAATGCAATTGTTATGTTAATTCGTTATCTTAGCATCGTTGATGGACTATGTAATGGAACACGATTAAAAATAACAAATTTATATAAATATAATATTGAAGCTCAAATCATTATTGGCGAAAATAAAGGAAATAAAGTATTTATACCACGCATTACACTAAATACTTGTGAATCATCATCGTTACCATTCATTTTATATAGAAAACAATTTTCAATTGTATTAGCATTTGCTATAACTATTAATCAATCACAAGGACAAAGTTTTAATAGTGTAGGAATATTTAAAAAATATTCCTACACTATACGTAGCACTTTCATGATGTAAACATCCAAACAATACACACACACACACACACACACACACACACACACACACACACACACACACACACACACACACACACACACACACACACACACACACATAAAATGAATCTGAAAATAAAATAGAAGTAACAAATATTGTTTGGAAAGAAATATTAGATAATTAATTTAAATAATAAGATTATAATATAATAAACTAATAATGGTATAAATAAAATAATAACATTTTAAAATTTAATAAATATACAATAAAATATTCATATGATATTTTAATATTATTATCTTCTTAACGATATTAGAATAATAACATAATATAATTGATCAAAATAATTTAAGAAAAAATATAAAACAATAATTAATTACATAATATAATTAAAATTTACTTTAATTATACATTTAATGTAAATTACTTTTCTTAATGTAATTAACTATTATTTAGTAAAATATAAGATGGTTGAACAAGGTGATTCAAAACCTAGTCCATTAAGATGGGATCCTGTGCAAAATATGTATATTGAATTGTGAGTAGTATACAACACGCAATAGAATTATACGAACAGTTACAGAATCATATAAATGAACAAAACGAATATGAAATACATTTAAATAATTATATCAATGAATATAATAACAATATTACTATGATACAAGTACCGTTAATTTGGGATCCAACACAAAATAAATACATAGAAGTATATAATTTAAAAGATGCTACAAAGTTAGACAAATTGAATGAAATAATAGAAACCCATGAAAAAGAAGAAAACAAGTATAATAACTATTGTAATAATTTACTTATAGAAGATGATTTAAATTATTTACAAAATTTAATTAAAAAATATGAAAAATAAAATAAATCAAAAGCTAACATAATATTTTCAATATACAATTTAAACTCAATTTTTTAGTATAAAATATTTGAAATTTCACAAAAATAGTATTAAGAGTTATATTAATTTTTAATTCTATTATTTTACATTAACTTCTTTCACGTATCCAATATAATGTTTATAAGCAAAAACATATGTAACAGAAAAAATAAAAATATATATTTCCATATTATAAAGAGCTTACAAAAACGTCACAGGATATGTTAAAGAAAATTAAATTAAAAATTTGAAAATTATTTTTTTATAAATATTTTTGTAAATTTTAAATAGAAGTAATAAATATAAAAATTCAATGAAATAAAAGAAAATTATTATTAAGTAAATTATTATTAAGTATGAAAATGGAATATCTGAAATTTAAGGAAAATAAAATTATATTAATTTTAAAATCATTTACAATAAATTATATTAAATTCTTTCATGTATCCAATATAATGTTTAAAAGCAAAAATATATATAAAAGGAACAAATACATATATATGGTTGTAAATAATAAAAAGCTTATAAAAACATTCATGTGTATATTAAAGATAATATAAATCATATAATTTTTTTTTAATTTATTATTTTCCTAAATTTCAAAATGTAATATAAATGATATAAAAATATATTTAATAAAATTTCATAAAATTTTAGGTTGTAACGCGTGTCTAGCCGCGATTCTAATCTACCGCGCGAAGGTAGTGAGCGCGCGCGCGCAACTCCTGCGCAGCCGAATCGAGGCGCGCCGCGCGTAGCGAATCGGTCTCGCGACGCGTAAAATGCCCGTCATCCGTCGCGAAGCTGCTAACTAGTTCCCGCGAGAAAAGGGAGCCATCTTCGTGTCTGCCGTCGCGCAAGTAGGATCTCCTCCGTTCTTCGTGAGTTTACTTGTCCACGCCGTTCGATCGTTTTGTGAGACCCCGCGAGTGTAGTGGAGCCGCCGCAAATAGTGGAGGCGCGCACAAGAGAAACAGAGAGAGAGCGATACCGCGTAGCGTGTGCCACGAGCAGAACGAGCCTGCGAGCGAGGAGCCGGCAGCCAGCCCGCCTGCCGACCCAATACAGCGAAAGAGAGAGAGAGAGAGAGAGAGCGCAACTGCTGTGCGAACGACAGGGAGCGTGAGAGAGAGTCGAGTGCACCGGCTGCTCCTTCCTAACCTAAGTTTTCTACTCTCCTCTCGCGGGTTCATTGCAAAGGCTCGCACGGAAATCGCCCCGTGCAAGCCTTCTGTGCCGTGTACGTGGGGGTGTGTGTCAGCCCGCCGTACTTTAACACCGCGCGCGAAATTAGCAGCTTCGCCGCGCGCCGTGTAGTTCGCGCGTTTGAATATTAACGGTCGCGCGCGAACTAACTCTTTGTTCTAATCAGCACTTGCGTTGTGCTTGTAGAGATTAGTGATTGTGAATATATTGTGATATCTAGTTACTCGTCGCGTTGTTCATTACAACCTGTCCTTCTCCCGGATACCGCCGCCTCCGCGGGAAAACGACTCCGCCGGTCGTTTTCATATCTGAGCATAGCGGCCGCGCGCTTTACTCTTCGAGCGCGCGCTTTTCACTCAGCGATCCAATTAGTTGGAAAGCGAAGTTCGTGTGTGATCTTCGCGTTGTTTTCGGGATTCCAGGAGCAGATCCCCGGGCAAGTCATTTTAGTCTGACACCCGCGGCACCGTGTTCTAGGGCATCGCTGGCCTGTGGCTTGTTGGGATTTTCCCCCACTAGCCATCCCGTTACAAGGTATAGTGGCAATGTAGGGCTATTGGCGAAGGATGCCACTTAAAATAACAATCCAACGCGTCAATGAACAGTATTTCCAGGGTGACGTGGAAAACTGTTCGTCTCTTCAACCAATCCTTATAGTTAATAAAGTTTATATAAATGAATTAACGCAACACAGTTATTGGTTAAATTTAAAACATTATTCAATATTTATAAAGTAAGTAATAAAATAAGTCTAATAATTTAAAATAATGAACATCGGGGTGATTTGTTCTCTTATTCCAAAATATAAAATTTTTAAATTTATTTTATATGGGGGTTGAGGAGCGGAGCGAGTAGGGGGGTACCCCCTAGTATATATATATATATATATATATATATATGTGTGTGTGTGTGTGTGTGTGTGTATGTGTGTGTGTGTGTGTGTGTGTGTGTGTGTGTGTGTGTGTGTGTGTGTGTGTGTGTGTGTGTGTGTGTCATGTTGCTATGTACTTTCACATTACTTGACGAATCGCTGTGCGATAACTTAGGTAATTCGTTTCGCATTTTTTAAAATTTTTTTAACCATTGTAAGTTAAGACTAGTGTGAGCTCGTTCTGTTAATTATATTATTATTTTTTAATAAAGCCTGAAGAGGTCGACAAACCCGTCGACGAAACGTTGCAACTACTTAACATCGTAGTCTATTTTCCTTCCTGCTCCCAACGGATCTGGTCAGAATTAATCAAAACAATTTTTATATTTGACAATGAGTCTTGTCATTCACCCAACCTCAATAAAGAAGTAGTGTACTTTACTGAGGCCATTTACTCTGCCGGAAAAGTGTGACTTCACGACCTTACGTGGGAAGTACGTGAAGTATACCGAGACTGTACGGCAGGCTGATTCTACCTGCCGTACTGTGAATAAAAGCGACTTCCGCGAGCAAAAGAGCCGATCGCCTGGCGTTGCTACAGTTCGAGAGATCATGAAGGACCGAGCTACGATGCCAGATGAATCGAGAGGATGCACGCGAGGATGCTAGGCCAGAGAGTCAAATTCGCCGAGGACCTAGCATGGTAAGCGTGCACGCATCATCGGCGACGCGAGTAATAACGTGTAACCGCTTGTCCAGGCTCGTCGCACCTGGACAACGGCTTCGAGTAGGCGCTCTAATGCGGAAAGAGCAAGTGCGTGAAGAGAGTGTAGGCTCCGGACACGCGCATTATCAAGGTCAGACGCAAGGTCGAATCACCGGCTATTTCAAAGTCGGTGAGTGCGCACAACAGGTGCGCACACTTGCAGCCCCGCCATCTACCCTCTCTCTCACACTTATACGTGTGTGCGTCGCGCGACGATCGCGACCGCTCTCTCACTTCGCCGCTTTACTCGGCGAGCGCGCGCGTAGGATACCGCACACGTGAGGCGTATTATACCTCACGTGCGCGGCGTAAATAACCGCGAGCGTGACGTCAGCCTCCGAGACAGCTGACGTCTGAGATAACGTGCTGGCGCACCGTTAGGTAGATAATTAACCTATTTGAACGCGACACTTCAACTGACTAACTCATTATTATTCAATCAGCTTATTTAACCTTTAACTTAATAAACCGCGACCTAGTCATTCCCCGTTCCCCGCCGCCTCCACGATCGGTACGTTGGTGAAAACGTATCGTTTACAACTGAGCAGCTGGCACACGAACCAGGAACCCGGTGAGTAGTTCGAATCCCTGGCAGAAATAAAGCGCGAGTTTCCGACTTGCGTGTTGCACGGTAAGCAACCAGATTAGGTTTAGCATTGCACGACGTTGTAGCGTCCGCTGCTTAATCTGGCTATTGGGTCTCTGAGAGTTGAACCGGAGGACCCAGAGGTTCACAACTAAGACGCGCGGGAGAAACGCGTCTTAGCCCAAATAACCACCCCGTGACAATATATTACCGTGAGTGAAAGAAAATAATTGTTTTTGTAAATGGTCGAAAAATGCGTCCATTACACAAGGTAATTAGTCATGCAATTTAATAATAATAACATGCCATTCCACAAATGCATAATATTTCTTTCATTCCCATTATTTGCAACATTTGCCGAACTTTTTCACATATAATAATGTTTAAACCATTATCAAATAATCAGAAGTATCGGATTTTCTCTAGACCACATAGAAAAATATCACACAATGAGAAAACATATCTCAGAAAAATATCACATAATGCAGTATTTTGTAATTTGACGTGAGCTGCGTTGAAAAATCTCCTCACTACAACACTAAATTTTCTTATTTATATATAGAATATAATTATTATACACATTATTTATTCACACGCTGATTCACTGGTCTCATTGACGCACTATAGTTATAAATAATACTCACTTTATAACAATAATTTTGATATTACTCTACATAAAATATTTAGTTTATTATTTTATATTAATTTTCATAAACTATATAAGAAATGTAATTATAAGTAAATTATGAAATACAGAATAATCTGCTAACAAGAATTAAAAAAATTAGTGTTTCCTGATTTTAAATTTTGATATGCTTTATATGAATTTTATTTATTTTAACTTATATTATAATCCATATTGATAAGAGCACAAGTACAGGTTTCGCAAGGTAAGTCAAGAAATTTTCTAAAAATATCATTTCATGCCACAAATCCACGATATTTATTTCATTTCCACTAATTTGCATAACTTCTCGAATTTTGCACCTGAGTCATTCTGCCATAATTTCCCCAGATTAGGTCTAACTTTTTTTTTTCCAAAACCAACTTTTTACAGGCGTTTCGAGGTTTCATCTCCTCATTATAACATTTAAAATAAGTACACAGAACGAATCCACTACAAAATATTCCGGCTATAGTTTACGTAACATTTTATGATCTTGGTAGGGGACGGAACTGACCATTATTGTAAAAGATTCTCGAAATTAATTCTAAAATATGTAATACGATAAAAAAATTTGGTAAAACAATTTCGAACAAGAGCTTGAAAAATAATATTTTATATAACTAAATTAATTAATAATATCAAATTCCGTAATAATATTAAGAGTAACCCTGGTGGAAAAAATTTTTGTGCCGTAGTGTGCTAAACTGCAAATATGTGCCAAAGTATGTCTAACTATGCGAAACTGTGCAAAAGTGTGCTCAAGCAGGTAGATTTCGGACATTTTCCACAGGTTTAGCACAGATTGGCATACTTTTGCACATTTTAGCACACTTTGGCACAGTTTAGCACAACAGGCTTTTGGCCATTAAAAATAAATTTAGCTTGATTATTTGGCACAGTTTAACACACTTTGTCATACTTCGGCACAGTTGAGCACAGTTTGGTACAACGTTAGCACGCCTGAACACAAATTATTCTTAAATTTTTAAATTAACAACCATCATTTATTATTAACAATATCAAATCTTTTATTCAACCATTTATAGTCATTAGGCTCAAGAATTATTATTTTTGAAAATCAATTGAGTTCAGCTATAGTCAAGTCTGTCCATTTATTTATAATTGAGATTACCTATACTTAAATATTCAAAATTATTGTTAATAATAAATTATTTATATTTTTACTTATATTGTTTTCATAAGTGAACAATATTTTGTGTGCTTAACTGTGTCAAATTGTGTGAATCTGTGCAAAAACTGTGCAAAACTGTGCCACAGTGTGTCAAACTGTGCACTACTGTGCCTAATAATAAACCGAATTTTATTTTTAGTAACTGAAAATTCTTTATGCCAAGCTATTTCAAAATGTTCTAAAGTGTGGCAAAGTGTGCTAAACTATGTACAACCATATCGAAAATCAAATTTTATTTATTTTGAACAGCTGAAAATGATTTATGCCAAACTGTGCAAAAGTGTGCCACATTGTTCCAAACTGTGCCAATATGTGATAAATCTGTGTAAAATGTCCGAAACCTACCTAATTGGGCGCAGTTTAGGACAGTTTTATACAGTTAAGCACACTTATGCACGATTAGGCACGAAAATTATTTTCACTAAGGAATCAAAATGATAATTTATGGTAATTTATGCAAATTATTTTTCATACAGTGTTCTGATTTACATTTTTATTTACAATATTAAGATAATATTACAATTAATATTTTCTGTTTACATTTAAAATTAATTTAATAAAATATAATATTTAATAATTTGTTAATGCGGTCTTACACTTATAGGCCTTTATGGCCAAAATTACATAAAAAAAATGATAAAAAATATTATAATAAAATAATGAAAATATATTGTACAATAAATATAACTAATCTTGAATAAAACGAGCCTAGGCAGAGGTCCTTAAACTCATTTTATCCTCAGTTCCAGCATTTTCAAGGAAAAAAGTTTGTTGTAACTTTTCTCTGAGACCGCATGATGGATTTTCATGGGACAAAGTGCAAATTCACTGAATTACGAGTCCATACATCAACGACTTTCTCAGCATTTTGAAATTTTACTTTTACTGATTTTCTTTGTTTAACTCGATGCTTTTTCTTCAAAATATTTGCGTTTCTCGTGGTCGGAGACATTTTTCAAAATTTATCTTATAAAAGCAGATAAATAGAAATTTTAAAGATTTCACAATTATTTAAATCATTCATTATTTATATGAATTTACTCAATTTTATATATAATTTATGATTTGAAACCGTATGGAATATCAGTTTTATTATAAGAAATAAAAAAAGGCCGAACACCAAAGATTTCAGTTCAATTAAAAAAGTTTTTAACATTTAATAATGAATTTTGATCTTTTATGGGATGGAACTGACAAGGACGGAATTGACATTTTTAAGTTTAAAAAGCTCCCACGTCGCTTATACTCAATATTACCTATTCTCCATGTAGGTAGTTCTTGTATCCACAAAATACTACAAAGAAATGCATTTTACTTACCATTAAACATAATCTAAACAGCGGATTACACGGGGGACGGAACTGACTAAAATATTTGTACGTTGTGAAATTAGAAAAAGAAGTAGTTCGCGTTCGCGGATTTTCTAATTTTTAACGGTTTCGCCGCTTCCATCATTCGTCCGTGTGCTCGCGCTGGAGGAATCGACCGCTAGATGGCATTGTGGAGCCAAGTAGCGCTGTTTTCAAAGCAATTAATGCTATTATTAACATTTTCGTGCAAATCGCTGGACAAAAAGTATTCATCGCGATTTAATAGTAGTTTGTTGAACTTGACCTTGAAAATAATGGCAACATATATTAAAGACCCTGCAATTTACAATGTGTATGTGGGAATTAGGCTTCTTTACTTGATTTTCACGTGCCACAAGGTTTCATATTGTTTAGGACAAGGGACAGAACTGACATTTTGCCTCTATTTTATTCATTTTTTTAACAGACAGTTAAAAAACGCTTTCTGTAGATCTTCCAAGAAAGTCAACGTCATTATATACACATTAGAGCCTGTGAAACATTTATTTTTATTCGCACCTCTTTATGTAAGCTCTAGACGCCATCTGAGGTAGTTATTGCAGAATAGCCCACCTATGATTCATGTTTAAAACACGAGGAAATGATCAAAAATATCTGATTTTCTTAAGAACGCATAGAAAAATATTACACAATAAGAGAACACTAAATTTTCTTATTTCTACATAATAGTACATTATGCAACAAGGGACTAAAGTCACAGATTATTCCCGCGGGTGAGTTCACTGCCCCAGCGGGTGTATCGAAGCGAGAGCAGTGTTCACCCAAGGGAATGATCGAATTTACTCCCGTATTATATAAAGTAATTTATTCCCATCGTCACTGTGGCCACTTCATAGATTTGAAAAGTTATTTTGTATTTATGTGTTATAATTTTGTTAGTTTTAACCCAATTCACCATAAACGTAAAAAATTAGACTATGTTACTTTATTCCCGCTAATTTACTTTATTTCCACATTATGCGGGATTAAAATAATAGAGGGAATCAGATACCACTTTTGCCCCGCTTTTTAGGCTATAAAATGGCCATTATAGTAGAGATGGGAATAAAATGCTTATTATGCACATTATTCGTTCACACATAGATTTACTGTTCATTACAGATTCACTATTACTAGTCACATTGATGCACTGTCCTTATGAATAATATTCACTTTATAAAAATAGTTTTTAAATCTCCCTTTTTATTGAATACACTTGGATTTTATTTTTATTTTTTCACAAATGTACACTTTTACAACCTCTTTAAGTAGATTTGATAAATAAGAGTAAATAATAAGTCACACTTTTATCTTCACATTACCACAACACAGGGAAATCATTATATTGATCAATGATTAATATAATTATATAATTAGGTTGCTCCAAATCTTAACATAAGCAATATCCTCCAGCCGTAATTTCTTTCCTTTTCTCTATATAAGTATACCTCTCCAGTTTTAAAGCTAGTGCTCTTTTCCACAATCTGAAATACAAGCACAAAGAATCAAAATTCTTACAAATAACAATGCAAAATATGATTGGAAATGTTTTGCTTATATGATATAGATATTAAAGCTCCAACTCTGATCAAGAAAATAGAATTTAAGCCTACCCAGTTATCTTTTTTCGTACAATACTATTGATTCTGTTTGAGATTCATACGCGTTCAAAATTGTAATTATATTTAGAATAAGGTACTTACACCATACGCCGAATATTTACATACACACGTACACTCTTACATTCAACTCTCACTTACCCTAGACATTACAGGAGCTATTCTATTAATAGCTCAGCGCTATCCCCACTATTGCGACAATCCAGTCGTCGCTGCTCGAGTGGATCTGTAATCTCGAAGCAAGAATCGCCAGTAATCAATCGGCCGCTAACCAGTGCACAGCGAGCTCGAATAACTAAAGTAAGTAAATAAACTCCAGTTAAACATATAATTGCTTCAAATATTTATTTATCGTTACTGTCACTTTTCCGAGCTATCCTCAGTAAAATTATGCCAGCAACGTTAAAAGAAGAAACATTTGGTCCGTCGAGCCGAATATCGCGTGTGCGCGATAGAGGATAGTTTCGTGGAAAAGTTTGCCACCGGTCGAAGTTCTCCGGAGTGCTAATCACGCGTATTGTTGCGACGTGTCGCGATGTTAAATTTCTATATTCCAATTGCGCTCTCGAGTCGATTGGAGATAAATTAACACTACCAACGCAATAAAAGGATGTGTCACGCACACACGCGAGTGTTCCTTTATTGCAAACTGCTCGACCACACGGGACAGCAACGATATATCGCATTCATCATGAGCGATGTAGAAGCTCTATTTGAACGCCAAGAAGAGCTTGCGAAGTCGATCGGAAATGCCATCACCAATCTCGATAAACTCGGTAAAGGCAACTTCACGCGCACAGTAATGAACGTAAGGACCACCAGCCTAGAGAAATCATGGAAGAAGTTCCATAATAATCATCTACAACTACTCAAATACTCAGCCAGCGCTGAAGAGAAAGACGAAGATCCCTACTTTACTAGGATTCCTATGCAGATACGGAGCAGTTTTATCTAGAAGCTTTGACGTACATGCTTAGTATCGCAGATAACCTCCAGGAACCCGCCAGTGCAAGCGAAGGTACGGTCTCAGCGCAAGCTTCTCAGATGCTTACTCTAAAACCGCTTCCGACAATAAATCTCCCGCGCTTTCCTCGAGGATACGAAAAATGGCCAGAGTTTCGAGACCTCTTCACATTGAAAATCGCGACAAATGTCGATCACTGATGTCTATCGCATGTATTATTTGAAAACTAACGTGGAAGAAGAAGCTGCTGATTTAAGGCCATGTGAAACCGTAAATTTCCATATTTTTTAAATCAACATTTAAACGTTTATTTGGAAAAAGACGAACGTCAAGCGCTCCGTACACGTAAACACTATATTCATTTTTTTTTTTGTGATTCTATTGGTATTTTCATGAGATATCCATGTTTGAAAAGTAGCTTAATTGCAGATTTCTACTTACCAACAGTACGGTTTTTATTTAATTAAATAAATTCTCATCATTTTTTTGGAAAAACACGAACATCAAGCGCTCCGTATATGTTAATACTATACTCAGATTTTTTTTGGACGATTCTATTGGTATTTTCATGAGAAATCCATGTTTGGAAATTATGTCGGTATTTCACATCATCTTAATTCAGGACTATAACGGGGAAGAAGACAGTTTCTCACCAGCTTGGGCTCTACTCAAAGATACATAGGAAAATCTACGACTGCAAGTAAGAGCACATTTGAAGAAATGGTATGCGACGTGGCCTGCTTCCTCAGAATCGGTGGAAGAAATTCGGAGAATTGCGACTGCGACCAACAATCTCATAGACGGTATGAAAAATCCAAAGCGCACGCCAGGTTCCTGCGATATTTTGATTTTCTTTACCGTTGAGCGACTTGATACTTGATACTAATACAAGGCGAGCGTGGGAGTCATCTCTAGGCACTACGAAAGATCCATCTATCTACGAGAATCTTCGGGCGTTCTTAAACGGGAGAATCATCATGCTCACGGCCACGAATTCTACGAAAAGCAGGAAGGAGTCGCAGTCATCAAACAGCTTATCGTATAATCTAGATCAACGAAAGACTTCAAATTCATTTGATGCTCATCATACTGAAGCCATGACCTTTTTATTTCCGCTGTGTCAAGGACAACACCACATCCACGGATGTGTCACCTTCAAAATAAATTCTGTACCCGAGCGTATAGCATTCGTAAAGGCAAAGTCGTTGTGTGAAAACTGCCTAGGTTTACACAAGACCAATGCGTGTAAATAAACGAAAAATTGCTTTGTATGCAGTGGTAGGCACAATAACACGCTTCATCGAGATGGTACCAGTGTAAGTGCAAATCTCGCGACAAAGACTGGTCCACCTTCAGTGACCTTCTCGCGAAACTCACTACCATTTCATATTTTGGTCAGCGATGAGACGTCGTTCGCACATGCGTTACTGCCTACCGCACTTGTTGACATTGTGGCTCCCGACGGCAGAAAGCACTGTATTCGCGCGTTGAATGACCAGGGGGCCCAATGCTCTACGATTAGCAAACATGTAGCCGAGAGTTTACAGTTGCTGAAAAAAACAGCTTATGTAGCCGTCACTGGTGTCGGTGGAACATCTTCATACGCTCAAGGGTGCGCAACATTCCAAATCGCTTCGCGTTGTAACTCTGAAGTCCAGATTGTCGTCGATGCTCTCATTTTGTCCCGTGTCACCAACTATATTCCGTCTCATCGGCAATTCGGGGAAGAGTGGACTCATCTGGAAGGACTTAGATTCGCGGACGACTATAGCAACGAACCAAGAAAGATCGATCTAATACTTAGATCGGCCGCCCACGCAAAAATCCTGCTCAGCGAAATTCAAAAGTTCGACGACGATGCTGCTATGGGACCAATAGCGCAGATTACCACCCTTGGATGGATAGTCTCTGGGCCCACGGGAGAACATTTGTTCAATAACACAACTATATCGACGAACCATGCCTAACAAGGAAACCGATCGAGGTGTCCGCCTCCGATTTTCCTGAATTTAAGAGACTCGCAATTTCTTTTATCGGCCCAATCCCTTATTAAAGGGGTGAAAACTGCCCTTAAAGTTTACCCCCGAAAACGGTTTTTTTTAATATCTTAAGTTCTAATCGATATTTTGAAATGAAACAAAATGGAAAATATTTCTCCTTGAATTATGTAACCATCAAGTATAGTTTGGTCCTCGAGGGTGTCAACCCTTACTTTTTATTTTAGAAAAACCTTATTTTTTTAACTATTTCTGCATATAATATTTGCAATAAAATTAATTAATTATTATAAAAATCATTTTTTGACTTAAAATAAAAAATAAAGTTTACGTGTTTCAGGGCTTTTGCAAATAAACACGTCATCAGGGGTAAACAACCCTTTAGGCACAAAATACTTTCAAACTATTAAAATTAATATTTTAAGTTATATATAATGCATAATTTATTTTTAGTTGGGCTATTTTTTCTATGGGCCCAATTTCCTATTAAAGGGGTAAAACGCACCCCTAAAAATCACCCCTAAAATAGGTTTGATCTGAATATCCCAAGTTCAGATTCAAATTTAAAATGAAACAAAATGAAAAATATTTCTCTTTGAAATGCCAAATTAGCTACCCTTATATTTTATTTCGGAAAAAAATTTTTTTTAATTTTTTTTGTATACAATATTTGCAATAAAATTAAATAATAATAAATTTTTCTAATAACAACATTATTGGGGTTTAGGAGCGCCTTGGGCACTTATACTTACAATTAGTACCTTTGAAATAAATATTTTGAGGTGTATGGTGCGTATAATCAGAATAAATAATCATGGATATTTTATTTATTGCAGATTGATTTGTCTATAGGCTCAATTTTCTATTTAATGAATAAAAATCACTGACAAAGAATTTGACAATTTCTTTATTTTAATGTTTAAAATATAACAGCATAAGATAAAGAGAGGAATAAATAATTACATGACTATATTTTTATTATTTCTGCATAAATATTTGTATGCAGAAAAGCTTTTAAAAGCTGAGCGAGGATTAAAATTATTTTCATGGTATATTTTGCAATTAGTTTTTTTTATATATCACTGCTTGATAATTATAGTTTACTTATAATTTTAGAATATTTATGTTTGCGTATTTAGGCATATCACATTATATTTCATTTGTACTTTTTCATAAATACTTATTTTTAAGTAAATATTTTCCTGATTTCTATTTATATATATGAATAAGCGATTTTTTGTAAGCCCATCTTGTAAACATGCATAAGCAAAGATGACGCAAGTGAGCTTGGAGTCCACGGCTGCCTAAAAACGGATTAGTTAGTCAGTATATTTTTATCGGTTCTGTTGCGAGGTACAAATTTTCGAGAGTCCGCTATTTGTTTTTTTCCTACAATATAATTTATTATTTCATAAAAATCAAAGAATAGAAAAAATGAAGGTAATTCTATCAACGCCATAAGTTTATTATTGGCAGCATTCTCAGGGCTTCAGATACCAGAAAGTCCTGTTAATCTTGTTGAAATGGATTTAGCTGAAAAATTCGAAAATATTTTATACGACAGTATGAATAATTTTATTGCGATTGAAACAATGGAAGAAGAAACATTAGATTTTCAAGAGCAATTTAAAAATTATGAAGTACAAGCCATTGGAGATGACGCAATTTTCAATGAAAAAAAAGATTACGATGTATGTTCATACGATGATGAAGAGTTGAGCTTCGATTATAAAAAAAGAGCAGTCGAATATTGGAGACCAGGTAAAACTAAAAAAAATCGCAGTATAGAAAGTGTTAAACATCGATTTAAATTAGTTAATTCAGAACGGCAACTGCGTCGGTGGGCTAGTCAAATCAACAAAGGTGGAACTTACAAAGAAAAATTATATCAAATTTCTGAATTTGTTTTAAAAAATCTCAAAGAATCTCTCGAAGCTGGCCATATTATTCAAGATATTGATATACGTAGGTGGGCCTTAGAAGCTAAAAATAATTTAGAATTTAATGATGTTAGATTCAAAGCAAGTGATTTCTGGCTGCGAAAATTTAAGAAAGCCCACAGAATTGTTATTAGAAAAATCAACAAATTTATAACAAAAAAAACTCTTGAGGACAAAGAAACTGTAAATCAAGAAGCCAGTAAATTTGTAGCCGACATCAAACTACTGATTTCAGAAGTTGGAACTGAAAATACCTACAATGCTGATCAAAGTGGATTTCAATTAGAATTACATACTGGTCGTATATTAGCAGAAGAAGGAACAAAGACTGTTGAATGTGTTGTGTAATCTGTTTCATCAACAACACATAATTATACAGTATTACCTACAATTAATGCTGCTGGAAAATTGGTCTCTCCATTATTTAGAGTTTTAAAAGAGACTCAAGATGAATTTGGACCAATAATACAAAAAAATTTATTTCAGCCAGATAAGGTATGTTTGATGGCATCTAAATCTGGCAAAATGACATCATGTGAGTGAAATTAAATAAAGTGTACTTGCATTCGTAAACTTGTAGCTTATATCTATTTTAAAGATTTTACTTGTAAACTTTTAATTTCAGTAGACTCATATTAAAAAAGATTTACAATAATTAGTAAAGTATTTTTAAAATAAGATATTTTAACGTAAACTCCGAAAATTATAAAAAAGTTCTTGTAAATTATCAATGAATTTCATTATTTATTTTTGTTAATTTGATTTCATGAAATAAATCGATATATATATAAATATATGGGGCATTCTCTGTCAACGCGACACCCCCTCTGCCCAGAACAATTTTGATCCAAATGGGGTCTATCTGGGCTCAAATGAAAGCTCTTGACTTCTACTTTCGAACGCCGTCTGGCGATTCCGAAAATTCAAAATGGCGGATCCAATATGGCGGCTGAAAGTTTCGGAATGATGGAAAAACAAGTTTTTCTTCACTCTAATAGCGAATCTGATACGAAAATTGTTATTTCTTGCCACTAATATGAAGTTTGCGACATATTTTCTTACTACTATCGTTCAAAGCGAGCGGTTAAAATTATATTTCAAGGTCATTTTGAAGGTCAAAAGTTATTTTCTGGATTTTCGGACTAGTATTCCACGAAACTAGTAGAAAACTTGATTAAGGTCATAACTAGACTTGACCTTGGATCATTTTTCAAGGTCATTTTCATGGTGAGTTCTAATTTTAATAAACCGATTCTTTCGCAGTTATACTTCTTCAGTTCATGCTATCAATCGGTTCTAATTCGGAACTGTAACAGAAAAACTGTGGTTATATCCACACTTTGAAACATTTCAGAATCACTGAAAAAAGTTTGGTCGAGAAGAAACACGTTAGCGTAGAGTATCAGTACCAAATGCAAGAATTGTTTCGTAACTAAACATTAAGTTCTTTACTCTCCCATTTTAGAGCAAATGTTGCACTAAAATTGTTCCGCATTTAATCTATTTCATCGTTCTTCAGGAGTACAAAAGTTTAGGGCAGAAGAAGCACTAAAAAGTGTGGCAATGGTACAACACATTTGTGCTGCTACTGCTTTTTTGATTTGGTGCTCCTCCTGCACAAAAATCGTGCAGTATACGCGCTGAGAGAAAAAAAACCGACGTGACGCCGTGGATGCTATAGTTGGTGTAAGACCGTGTGACTATACACGTATACAATGCGATCAAAAATTGCAAAATTTTTGAATTTTGCAATTTTTGAATTGACTTTGAAGGTCAACGACGAGGTCAGATTCAAGGTCGTCAGACCAGACAAATCCTCGTTGAAAATTACTTACGGTATGACCTTAGCTTTTTCAAAAAATATCGTTTCTGGGAAAATACGGGGTTCCCATACTTTTTGATAACCCTGTAATTAAACTTTACAATAGAACATTTCTAAAATCTCTCTAACTTTTTTTATTCCTCTTTCGAAACTCTTTAAGTACCGATACTTCTCTAAAAGTTTAGTGCGGCTGTTACTCTAACTCTTTGGTGTATCTGTGGTTCTATATTTCGTGCATTATCTTTCCTAAACGTTTCGTACATATAGTTCTCATCGATTTTCGAGAGGATTCAAATTAATTCGAAGACATTTTTCACAGCACCTGTTCTAACAGTCCTACGTTATTATATTCGAGTATTATCACTTACTTAGATGGATTGAATATGTCTACTGTAGCACGGTCCGATCGTTGTATCAACCCTCTCAATGGTAAGGGTCACATAGGTAATGATTTACGCTTGTTGTCGAACAACTTAAAACGAAGATTTCCAGATTTGCCAGATAATTCAAAAATTTGTATTAAGTGTAGAAAGTTATGTGGATCTCCCATTTCATCTATTGGTACAAGAGATAACGAAGGCAACAACGAATATGAAAACATGGATATAGAGACGACATCAGAAAACACTGGTATTGATAAATCTGTTCAAGAAGCTACACGATCAGCTAGAGAAATCGAATTGGAAGACATGTTTTCAGAATTAAAAGAAAAGTTTTCTAGATTAGCAGTTAATGACCCTTTGAAACTAACTATACTTACAATCGCCCCATCAACTTGGAATATTAGTCGAATTTCCCGTGAATTCAATACATCAAGACATTTAGTAAGAAAGTCGAAAAAACTCAAAGCCGATGGAGGTATTTTAGCTACAACAACGGCTAAACATGGTAAAACTTTGTCAAAGGCAGTAATAGAAGTCATTGTTGAATGTTATAATAACGATCTGCACAGTCGGATGATGCCGGGTTGAAAAGATACTGTCTCTGTTATTATTGATGGAAAGCGGACTCAGGTGCAGAAACGTCTTTTATATTTCGATTTACGAGAACTTTACGAATTATTCAAGATAGCAGAACCAACAGCGGAAGTAGGATTCAGTACTTTCGCGAAATTACGACCAAAACATTGTGTTCTTGCTGGTGCTAGAGAAACGCATAGCGTCTGCGTTTGCACCATTCATCAAAATTGTAAATTGATGTTGGATGCAATCGATATTCAGAAGCTCACGAAAAATCAAGAAGAACCCATTTGTAGTTATAAAGATTGTTTACAGCAAATTATGTGTAAGAATCCTACACCTGACTGTCACTTGGATGAATGTTCGAAGTGCCCTGGTTCTGAAAATCTTACGTCTCGTTTACTTGAAATATTGGATGGGGCAAATATCTCACAAATTGAGTACTGTGCATGGTCAGGATAGATCAACTTTGGAGAATTTAACTCTACCAGGGGCTTTATCGAGATAAACAAAATTTAAGTGCTGTTTTCATTTCTGGCCAATCAGCGAGCTGGAAATTTTTCAATAGCCAATCAAATTTCTCAACACCTCGAAAATTTCGCCTTGTACCGAACACTCGATAAGGCCCCAGTTGAAGAATTTGTTGATGAATTATATGCCAAATTGGTGATACTCAAACCCCACTCATATATTGCCAAAGAACAAGGTAATTTTATTGCTCAAACAAAAAGTAATCTAGACAATGGAGAAGTTCTGGTAATGTTCGACTATTCTGAGAATTACTCTTTTGCAGTTCAAGATGCATCTGAAGCCTTCCATTTTAATAATGACCAGTGCACTGTTTTTCCAGCTATTTACTATTATAAAGAAGATTCAGAGCTGAAGCATGAAAGTTGTGTATTCTTGTCGAATAGTTTGAAGCATGACACTTCTTCTGTCTATAGTATTCAGAATTTATTGATTCCAGAAATCAAGAGAAAAGTAAAAAAAACTTAAAAAGATGATTTACGTGACAGATGGAGCAAAACAGCATTTCAAGAACCGCTTTCAGATAGCAAATCTTCTTCATCATGAGAAGGATTTTGGTACTGAGGCAGAGTGGCATTTTTGCGCCACTGCTCATGGTAAAAGCTGTTATGATGGTCTTGGTGCAATATTTAAAAGAGAAGTTTATAGAGCTAGCTTGAAGGCGAAACCGAAAGATGCTATTCTGACGCACACACCTCTTGTGAAGTGGGCTAAAAATCATTTTGAAAATATAAGGATTTTTTATTTTACGCAGACTGAACATGATAAATTCAAAAGGAAACTCAATCGTAGGTTTCAAGATGCATTATCTGTCCCACAGATTCTTAAACATCATTCTTTTCAATTATCAAGTGACGGGAAAGTTATCATGAAAAGGTACTCGAATGCTGCTAAGTCTGTATCTGTTATACTTTAATTTTCATTGGGAAAATATACTGAATTTTTTTTATAATATTCAAGTTTTTCTATTTTTTATCCTCCTTTTTTTTAATTTTTTTTATGTTCTGAGAGAAGTAGTACCTCCACGTGGTTCAGAATGGGTTATGCTAAAACTACTTGATAGTTCTATTGTGGAACATTATCTTCTCTAAGGATTTTATACATGAAATTTTAGATCGCCGGTCGCACGATATGCACAAAGGAACAAATGTCTCATAGGAGGTTACGTTCAACAAAACATTAATTATGCAGAGACAGAAATCATGACCTTGAAAAATGATCCAAGGTCAAGTCTAGTTATGATCGTAATCAAGTTTTCTACTAGTTTCGTGGAATACTAGTCCGAAAATCCAGAAAATAACTTTTGACCTTCAAAATGACCTTGAAATATAATTTTAACCGCTCGGTTTGAACGGTAGCAGTAAGAAAATATGTCGCTAACTTCATATTAGTGGCAAGAAATAACAATTTTCGTATCAGATTCGCTATTAGAGTGAAGAAAAACTTGTTTTTCCATCATTCCGAGACTTTCAGCCGCCATATTGGATCCGCTATTTTGAATTTTCGGAATCGCCAGACGGCGTTCGAAAGAAGAGGTCAAGAGCTTTCATTTTAGCCTAGGTAGACCTCATTTGGATCAAAATTGTTCTGGGCAGAGGCGGTGTCGCGTTGACAGAGAATGCCGCATATATATAATATATATATATATATATATAAATATGAAATTCTGGAAGTTTGAGGATTATATTCAGCACCCGCTTGGAAGTTTGAGGGGTTATGGGAAGTTTGAGGAGCCTCCTCAAACTTCCAATCTATATATTCAGCATCCGAGCGGAAGTTTGAGGGGTTTTCTAGAGTCTATTTGTCTAGAGTCGGTAACCTGAGGGTTATTATTTCTTTAGCCACTCTGACCGACCGGGGTTGAGCTCCTCAAACTTACTAGCCTAATATATATATATATATATACACACAAATAGCAATAGTTTACTATAATGACCTGCAAAATTTATTTGTTTACAATTTATTTTTAGATCATTTTCGGAAATGGTTAAGGGATGTATTTTTTCCAAATGTTGGAAAAAATAGTATATTATTGCTAGATTCATGGAGTGGACATTGCACAGAAGCAGTCGAAAGAGAAAAACCTGATGATAAAAACATCAAACTTTTCAAAATTCCTAAAGGTACAACTGGAAAAATATAACCGCTGGATGTGTTTGGTTTTCGTATATGGAAAAATTTTGTGAGACACTTTTGCGATAGTGTAATTTTGTTGGATAAGGATATAAGTTTGCACGTACGAAATAATGTAATTAAATTGCACTCTCTGGTGCACAATCAGTTATCTTCTCCTCGATACGTAAATCTTTTTAAATACTCTTGGTATAAAAGCGGTTATATCGATAATAAACCAAATGAATTTTTAAATCCGGTGGACTTTAGCTTTGGTGGATCCCAAGCTCATTGTGAGGTATCAGGATGTAAAAATACTGCTATTATAAAATGTTCATGGTGTCAGAAATCACTCTGCTTAAAACATTTTTTTGAAGATTTTCATTATTGTTCAACCTATAATACTTAAACAAAATTAATTGCGATAAGAACTAAATTATAAGCTCATTTGTATAGAGTTTCTTTGAATATTTTTTTACTATTTGTGAAAATATACCTATATTTTACTTTTAATAAAAATTAATTACATAATAACAATTAATATTTTATATTATATTTTTCTATTTATATTTTAATTTTTTTATTTTTATTTATATTTTTCTATTCGTTAGATTAGTCAATCATTTAACTCACCTATTCTTTTCCCAGTTCCACCTTTTTATTTACCTATAAATACGAACAAAATATTCGAATATAAATTGCACAATAAGTATAAGAGTTTATAAGTGACTTCATTAATTACGCTATCTCGATAAAAAAAACTGACACAAAAATAAACTAAATCTGCATTATACACCTCAAAATATTTATTTCAATGGTTCAATTGTAAGTAACTTGTCCAAGGGGCTGCTAAACCCCGATAATGCTTTTATTAGAAAAAATCCTAAAACAAGTCAACTTTGATTTTGAATTTTAATAATAATTATTTAATTTTATTGCAAATATTGTCTACAAAAAAAATTAAAAAAAAAATTTTTTCCGAAATAAACTATAAGGGTAGCTAATTTGGCATTTCAAAGAGAAATATTTTTCATTTTGTTTCATTTTAAATTTGAATCTGAACTTGGAATATTCTGATAAAACCTATTTTAGGGGTGATTTTTAGGGGTGCGCTTTACCCCTTTAATAGGAAATTGGGCCCATAGAAAAAATAGCCCAAATAAAAATAAATTATGCATTATATATAACTTAAAATATTAATTTTAATAGTTTGAAAGTATTTTGTGCCTAAAGGGTTGTTTACCCCTGATGACGTGTTTATTTGCAAAAACCCTGAAACACGTAAACTTTATTTTTTATTTTAAGTCAAAAAATGATTTTTATAATAATTAATTAATTTTATTGCAAATATTATATGCAGAAATAGTTTAAAAAATAATGTTTTTCTAAAATAAGAAATAAGGATTGCCACCCTCGAGGACCAAACTATACTTGATGGTTACATAATTCAAGGAGAAATATTTTCCATTTTGTTTCATTTCAAAATATCGATTAGAACTTAAGATATTAAAAAAAACCGTTTTCGGGGGTAAACTTTAAGGGCGGTTTTCACCCCTTTAATAAGGGATTGGGCCGATAAAAGAAATTGCGAGTCTCTTATTTTTCGGTCCTCTACAACATATCAAAAATTCAGGAAAATCGGAGGCGGACACCTCGATCGGTTTCCTTGTAAGTATCACAACTAGACCATCCAGTGAATTCTTTTACAAAAACTGAAATAATTGTTAAATAATTGTGCTTGCTATACAAATTGTATTCAATCTTTACGTAATTTCGACTATGTAAGACCGAATATATTAATGTCAATTACAGACATTAAGGCGGGCGGAATGTTTGAGATACATACAAGTTCAAAATTGTAATTATATTAAGAATAAGCCATACGCCGAATATTTACATACACACATACACTCTTACATTCAACTTTCACTTACACTAGACATTACACGAACTATTCTATTAATAGCTTGGCGCTATCTCCACTATTGCGATATTCCAGTTGTCGCTGCTCGAGCGGATCTGTAATCGCGAAGCAAGAATCGCCAGTAATCAATCGGCCGCTAGCCAGTACACGGCGAGCTCAATTAACTAAATCCAGTAAATAAACTCCAGTTAAACATATAATTGTTACAAATATTTATTTATCGTTACTGTCACTTTTTCCGAGCTATCCTCAGTAAAATTACACCAGCAACGTTAAAAGAAGAAACATTTGGTCCGATAGAGGATAGTTTCGTGGAAAAGTTCGCCAACGGTCGGAGTTCTCCGGAGTCACTTTTTCCGAACTATCCTCAGTAAAATTATTCAAGCTACTTTAAAAGAAGAAACAGATTCACTTTTCTTTACATGTTGTTGACTTGAATAAAATATTAAACCTTATCTCTTTTTCTAAATATGTTGTAAGCGCACGTGGTGCTATCTTAATAGTTTTGAATTTTTAATCGGACTTCAACGAGCCAATCTCTTATGCGTTAGTCGAATGTTTATTCTCAAATCGAGAAAGGTAGCTTTTGTTTAAGCTTCCTCCTCTCTCGATAAGAATTTTTTGACAAACGGTGACACACATAAGAGAAAAATTTTTTTAAAATGAATAACTATTAATTTCTGAATAAAATATAATATCGGGGAGTTTCGTCCTTGTCGTACTTGGTGGACTCGTCAGGAAGACCCAAGTAGACATATCTTCGACTCCAAAATAATGAAATTACTGTGAATTCTTATAGTGTGTAAGTTGCAATTTTATATGTGGATTTGAAAAATTGGTTGCCATCTAGTGTTAAAAGGTTGGAACTAAGATTATACAAGGAAAGGCATTTTAGTGTCCGAATGCCATTTGATTCTAAATATGTTGTAAGCGCTCGTGGTGCTATCTTAATAGTTTTGAATTTTTAATCGGACTTCAACGAGCCAATCTCTTATGCGTTAGTCGAATGTCTATTCTCAAATTTGAGAATAGACATTCGACTAACGCATAAGAGATTGGCTCGTTGATGTCCGATTAAAAATTCAAAACTATTAAGATAGCACCACGAGCGCTTACAACATATTTAGAATCAAATGGCATTCGGACACTAAAATGCCTTTCCTTGTATAATCTTAGTTCCAACCTTTTAACACTAGATGGCAACCAATTTTTCAAATCCACATATAAAATTACAACTTACACACTATATTCGACTAACGCATAAGAGATTGGCTCGTTGAAGTCCGATTAAAAATTCAAAACTATTAACTTATCTCTTCTTGCTTCTTTTATTACTGCTAATTAATCTAAAGGACTCTACCTCTAGATTGTGTATTGCGTAATTGTGTCTGTCTGTCGTAGACAATAACATACTGTAACGGGCGCCAATATAAGACATGAATAAGCACGAATACAACGTCGCGAGATTTTAATCCCGCGCGCTTGCACATATCGTGATGCGTAGCGCGCCCGACGGCGCGCGAGTGAGGCAGATGGAGAATAAGACGATGCTACCACGCCGCGAGGAAAGCGACGCCGCGGCCATGATGTTGTCGATGGTCGTGACACATGGGAGAAGCAACCGAGAGGCTCCGCGCGAAACGTGAGAGTGTGAGTGAGTATGTGTATTCAGCGCATCCACCGCTGCAACCACCAGAGTCGCCGCGCCGCCGCCAACGACGAGAGCGAGAGAGACAGCGAGTGCGACGAGAAGGGGAGCCAGAGGCGGAGGGTGGTCCGTCCAGCGCATCTCCCCCGCCGATTGCAGCGTCTGCGAGAGAGAGAGAGGCAGCGACAACTTCACACAGGAGAGAGAGCGAGAGAGCGAGGGACTTGTTGCTGCGTTATGGCTGGTCAGCTCTGTGTAAGTACGCGTGACATGATTATCGCGGCTGATCGCAGTTTGTAACGCCACTCGTACCGCGGCCGCGTGCGTCCGTACACCCTTACCTCGCGCGGAGGTTAGGTCGGCGGCACTGGCCGCTGTATCGTTAAGACTCGGCCTGCGCTTGTTTGTTCGTTACTTTGTTTGGGTCTCGCGCCCCTAGCGCGACTCATTTATTTCTTTTAATAAACCTCTTTATTTTATCATTTTCTTGTCGAGTTTCGCGTCTTCATTATTGCGAGCCTAATCTATGCATAATTTGCGAATACCGGCCTCTACCCATTTCAGCAACTGCAGCTAGTCGCAGGCATTGCCTCCTGGAAGCACAGCGGTAGCGGGGGTAAGTATCATCGAAGCCGCCTAGGTTTAACCTAGTGGCGTTGTCGGAGAGCAGTCGAATGCACAGATAAAGCTAGATCTATCTAGTACCCGGTCGACGCGGAGCAAACGCTGGAGAAGTCCAAGACGTTTAGTCCCCCGGCATCGCCAACAGCCGCTCTACTTCCGGAGATGTCGTATAAGCCGCTCCCAAAAGCCGAGCCGGAGAGGAAGCCAAAGGTAGATGCTAAGGAGAGCAAAGTGGCTGCTGCGGCCGGTGAGAAAGACGCCAAGTCAGAGAATTTGGAAGATATGTTTCGGCGAGTGCTGAAGCAGAGTCTTTCGGAGCTGGTGAGTCCCGGATAAGGGTGTTCTGGAAGAAATACGCCTGCTAGGCCGCGCAGAGGGTTGGGCTACCAGCCGCCGTGGTGGATAGGGGTAAAGAAGGCCCCCGAGTCCAAACCGGAACAAAAGGTGCCGAGCTTGCCGAACAGCTCCGCGACACCCGCAGGCTTCGAAAGAACCACAGAGAGCCGAGGCCGTCACTGAGTTGTTACTCGTGCGGCCTCGTTGGGTATATGGCGCGTTATTGCCAGAACTGCGCGGGAAGCGACAAGGGGTAGGTGTAGAAGGGATCACTTCCACTTCCCCCCAAGCAGAGATCCTCAAAATGGAGATCACCGTGGCCGCGAGCGACAGCTGTCAGGATCCGCAAGAGCAAGAGGCTCGCTCGCGAGTGGGTAGTAGAGAAGGGGCTTCAACTACTCATCCGCCTGACGTAGAGACACGATGGTGCCTACGGATCGGGGTTGGGGAGTTCGACTTCCGCGTGCTGTTGGATCCACGAGCGTCCATCATGATCATGGGTACCTTCGACCTCCAATTGGCGACAGGTCAACCGGGATTTCGTAGCGTCCGAGAAGCAGAGAAGCAAGGGGTAAGGCGAAATGCTGCGAAGTGCGTGATCTGCAAGTCAGACGTAGCGTACCTGGGCGTCTTCGTCAACCGGGACGGCGCGAGGCCTAACCCGGCCAAGACGGAGCCCATAAAGAATTACCACGTGCCACAGAACCTGTAGGCGCTGCCGCGGTTACTAGGCACGTCATCCTGGTATAGGAGATTCATCCCAAACTATGACACCATCGCCGAGCCACTCACAAACTTGACCAAGAAGAATCAGAAGTATGAGTGGCTAGAGGAGCAGCAGAACGCTTTTGAGCTGCTCCGGACAATGATTATGACCGCGCCGGTACTGCACCGATTTGCTCCTAACGAGCTGTTCATCATGCATACGGATGCGAGTGACATGGGCCTAGAAGCAGTGTTGCTTCAGGAGGTGGAAGAGCAAGAGTGGGTAATAGAGTTTGCGAGCCGTATGCTCTCGTCGGCGGAGCGAAATTACAGCGTGACCGAAAGAGAGTGCCTTGCGGTCGTATGGGCGATCCAGAATTTTTGCCCCTACACGCAACTGGATCGTACACCCATTGGAGGCAATCTTGAAGAGCGACGCAATATGCGAAATATTGCGAAAAACAACGAGGCAGGCCGCGTCACAGGCCCAACACCCAAAGCTCCCAGGAAGCACGGCAGGCGTGCATAACCCAGACTACCGTGAAACGGAGCAGCATTACGAAGATCAAACTACGTCGACAATACACAAACTTGACAACGGACAAGTCGCGGTGGAAGAAGAGCAAAGGCCACAACAAGGTGACGTGCTTCATCTTCTGTCAAGTGACGGAAAAGAGTTTCAGGTGCCGAGAGACGTCGGTACGCTATTAGAGGAGCTAATAGCTAAAGTAAAGTCGTTGGAAGAGAGATGAATGGACTGCCAGCGACAAACGGTCTCCAGTAGTAGGATGACCGAGGACAGACCAGGGCATCACGTGCACTTTGATAACACGTTTTCGGTCTCAGATGAATGTGAAGTCTGCCACCAGCTCGCCCCGGAGACTAGGCTGATTTACGGGACGTAAACGCAGCCTGGACAGGGGGTGACCGCCGGAATCCGGCGAGGAGTACAGGCTGGCCGAACTTCACTGCGCCAGGCACGTCGGCCAATTTCTCGAGGTCGGGCTTATACCACTCGAGATGTATAGGCCAGATAGTGCGCAAGTGGCAAATGCGCTTCTCTGAAGCGAAGAGCTAGAGCATAGATGTATTTTTGGTGAGGCTTGAAGACTGCAGAGTCCTGATCAACCTCAGCGAAGAAGACGTACTGTCATCGTTGCCGGAACTGTTCACAGACACGGCCACCACGTGGTACTGAAATGAGAAGGAGAAGTGGGCCATGTGGCAAGACTTCTTAGCAGAAGCTAGGCCCTGGTGCGGGACGACGAAGAGGCTAACAACCGCATTCAGGTCAAAGATGAGACAGTGAGAGATTACATCACATGCCTCATCGCCATCGTGCGGAAGATATCGCCTGCTGGAAGATCAGCAGCTGGACCAGCTGGACAGGAATTTCCGACTCCAGCTACAAGTAATGGTTCCGAGGACAGAATTCATCTCGGTAGAGGGACTTGGCGGTGGACGTGGAGCAAACGCTGCAGAATTCCAAGACGTTTAGACCCCCGCCACCTCCAATAGCCTCCCTACTACCGGAGATGGCGTATAAGCTGCTCGCAAAAGCCGAGCCGCAGAGGAAGCCAAAAGTAGATGCTAAGGATCACACTGAGCCAGCGAACCGCCCGTTGCCACCCTCACGGGAGCAATCCAGGGACGCGGAAGGCCGCCGAGGGCCCGAGTCGAGGTCACGGGATCCGCCGAGCCCGCTCCGGAAGGGTCATCCGCCACTGCTAACCAGCGTCAAGGACGCGTTCGTCCCCGAAAGCCCTGATTGATCACCGCCCCGTGTCACAGCCGGCAATTGGCAGTGATGCGCGTATGCTCAACCGTCCGCAGATCTGGGACCAAAGCCTGACGGAAGAACAAGCGCTTCCAGGGATGCGCGCCAGCCTGGAGGCGACGCGACGATTAGAGGAGCGCCTCGCCGGAGCGCTGGGGTAAGGAGCCGCTTCGCCCCTCCCCCTGCCCGAACCCGATCTAGCCGCGATTATATGTGGAAAAGTTCGCAACTGTTGCAAATAGTAGGAATGAAAGAAATATTGTGCATTTGTGGCATGGAATGTTATTATTATTAAATTTCATGACTAATTACCTTGTGATACTTGTGCATGTGCTTTTATGTACATATAATATGGATCATATTATAGGTTAAAATGAATAAATTTCATATAAAAAAAAGGTAAAATAGTCAAAATGAAAAAAGTTGAAAAAGAAAGTTATAATAAAATAAATGTAAAAATAAGTTCATTATGTGATTATATGCGGATCTAGGGCAACTTCGCATTTTCTGAAAATAAATGAGCAATGGGTAACTTGACTAATGTAAATATATATTAAATATTGCTAGATTCAATTAAAATCACTCAACATTTAATTAGTAAACAGGCTATGGCCATCTCTTAACGTATAGCTGTGTCGTAATAGCAAAAGTGTTTTTTGTTTTATAAAAAACCACCAGTCTTCCATTTAAAAAAAAGAAAAAAATAAAGTCCTCAATCATTAACGGGGAGGCAGAAGCATTTTGAATATAAAATAGCCTACTTTCAGGAATTTTTTGGTAGTCAAAAGCCTGATCGGAATTGTTCTTTTTCCTCAATTTAAGGTTTGAAAAGAAATATTATGACACTCACATGAAATATAAAATATTAATGATTGGTCCTTCTTTTTAGTGAGAAAATTTCCTAACTTTACTAAAAGAAGGTTTTTAATTTATATAAACCTCCTTCCTTACTAATATAGCGTCGGGAGGTGGGCAGCCTTCCGGAGAGCTTCCTGATAAAAATCAAGATAAAATATATAAATTCCACCCAAAACAAAACGTTTCATTTGTGATCTGTATAGTCTCTAGAAGGTTTATTATAAAAATGATTATGCAAAGTGTAGAGATAAAAAATACGTAAGTGATGATTTTATGATATGCCCCAAACACGTGGAGCTCAACATAACCTTGAAAGACAGTGAAGTTAATCTTACAAGGAAAGGATACTTGGTATCCGCCTCCAATTTTCATGATACTTCGCACATGAGTAGAGTGTCAAAAAATATTTCACACGTATTTTTTTTTTATCTGCGGAAAAACATATCTAAGGGGTGAAAACCGCCTTTAAAGCTCACCCCTAAAACCCGTTTTTTTTTTATATCTCAAGATGGAATCGGAATTTTTTAATGAAACCAACACCTACTTGTTTTTTATAAGGGTAAATATGATATTTTCCCTTGTATTTTTGATATAAAAATGTTTTAATGAGCCAAATTTGATTGGAAATTGCCATGTTATAAAGAAAACTGAAAAATATAGTTGACCTGTTTCGACATTTAAAAATAAAAACACGTTGACGGGGTGAACTACCCCTAATTTAATTAATTACCTTTTTGTTAGTGTCTGCCTCCGATTTTCATGAAACTTTGCAACTGGTTACAGTATCGAAAATAATTGGACACGTATTTCTTTTTATCTGTGGAGAAAGACATCTGGGTCTGAAAACCACCCTTAAATTTCACCCACAAAAACAGCTTTTCTTAATATTTCGAGATGGAATCGGAATTTTTTAATGAAACCAACACCTATTTGTTTCTTATAAAAAGACGAGTATTTGGACACAGCTTTAATGATAAGTTGTTGCACCCCCAATTTTTATGGGGGTAAAATTTTGTTCACTCTGTTTTTGAAATAACAAAGTTTTGACGAGCCATATTTGGTAAAAAAATGCCATGTTGTAAAGAAAATTAGAAACTATAGTTGACCTGTTCCGAGGTTTAAAAAAGCACATAGAAGGGGTGAGCTACCCCTATTTAGTTACTTATATTTTAGTGATTAAAAAAAATTAATCACAACATTCCTTTGGATTTTTAATTTTGTAATGCTATTTTGATTCATATTTACTAGTAGAAGTTAAAAAAAATAAAAAAAAATTTAATTTTAGTTAGGGTGGCTACCCCTATTAACATTATTATTACTAGATTATGAGCGAAAACTTTTTTTCATTTTTATTAATTTGTACAATGTGATGATTTGTCAATGTACAGAAATTGATAAATTGCAAATTTTATTCAATATACGTTTGACAATAATGATAATCTGTGAAAAAATGTTTAAAACATAATAGCTTTTTACACCATGCACATCGTATGACTGCAATTCCTCCACACATGTCGCAAATTGGTTCCTCTTGAGTATGGAAACAGAAATCTACTGGATTTTTATGTCTTGGAGGTTTTTTCGTTAGATATCCACTTTTATACCAGGCATATTTAAAAACATTTTGAAATCTTGGTGAAGGAAATTGATTATGGGTTAGAGATTGTAGTTTGATTATATTATTTCTCTCGTGTAATTTAGCATCAAAATTCATAAGAAGTGTTATGTCTGATAACTTTCTCATAAAGTTTTTCCATAATCGAAAACCATATACATCAAGAGGCTGTATCTGACCAGTTGTGTCTTTTGCTATCGTTTTCAATATAAGATTTGACTCTTCGGTAAAACTTCTTTTACAGCGTTTTCACATTGTTCCCTCCATGAATCTAATAGCAGTATAGGTGAATTCCCACTGTGAATCAAAAATACATTTTGAATCCAAATTTGAAATAGTTCCTTGGATAATTTACCGGACGCTGATGCTTCTACGTATATATTTTCTGGTTAGAATACAGGTTTCACTACTTTAGATCCAAATTGCCCATGAGCCTCTTTCAAAACTATAAATAACGGGGACATAAGCTGTCCCTCTGCTGATATTGTTGGTTGAATAGTGTAACTACGTTCTGTAGAAGATACCGACTGAACGATGTTTTTTACATTTTTAATCCCCTCATAACAAAGAGTGCGACCACTATGAATCTCTAAATTGAACCCACTTTGATCAGAATTGTGAACGTTTAGGGCACCATGTACTTTAATCAGATTTTTGACATCGTTAACAAAATTTTCTTTGTGTTGTTCTACTTCTATTGGCTTCTGTGTAGATGTTATAGTAATAAATTTTGTTATTTTACGTGAAACAATGTTTTTTTTTTTTTTTTAATATTTGTATCCATCTATGTGATGCTTTAAACCACGGAATATTTAGTTCTGCTTTCTTTACGAAAGTCCATCTTTTTATATCAATATCATGCAGTCATTTTTTATTCTATCCCTTCTTTAATTTTTGAAGTACATAAGTTGTTATTCCATATAGAATAGTTTTTCTGACCCACTGCTTCAATTTGTAACTTTCACCTTCGCAATCGACGATCGGAAGTAACTTTTCTATACTTCGATTGTACACTTGTCAAGGATAATGGCTTTCTTTTTACACTTTGCCAATACTGCACTGGCTGTTTCTTATATTCAAAGTCTACATCTTTTTCATTCGGTAAACAAGCAGGAAGCTCTGCATAATCTGTATTTAATTCATCCTCTTCTTCAATATCTTGTAGAAGTGTCTGTAGTCATCCTGAAAAAGTAAAGTATATTCTTTTCTGTATGTAAATTGTAATTTACACTCTCCTTTATTATATTTTCTATTGCATGATATAAAGTTATCTCTTGTTTGTTAGCTTGTGATTCTTCAATTTTAACATTGTTAGGATTAAAGATTATAGATAATAAAGATATTACAACCAGTGGGTTAATAGCATTTTTTAATTTTATTTGAGGCAATGACGTTCAAGCAACAGCCGTAGATCATTTATTCTATAATTATTATTTTACTTAAAATAACTTTATTTTATTTTCATGAAAGTCAATTGAACTTACTTTTATTTCAGATATTTCATAATTTTATCCCCTTTATTAAAATTGATGGCTATGTTATTTCACGTTTTATTCGTAATCCGATTGGTCGGAAGTGTTGCCATGCTGTAGCTATATGCATGGCAACGTAATGTTGTTTGTTTATATTTTTCTTATAAGGTTATTTTCCCATTTTTGATTATTGTATTCAAAGCACAGTACATCTCCGCGCGCGCAGCGTTTGATCTAGTCTTCTTTTTAAAATAAAGTTATGTTTCACTGAAATAAAATATATTATAATTACTACAATATTATGTGACACACACATATAATTTAATTTATTTAATTTGTTTATTATATGGTAGAGAGAATCGTGCCAGTTTAATATAATAAATACATAAAATAATGAAATTGAATCTATGTATTTACACTAAAGCGCGCGAACGCACTCACACGCTTACACACGCACTCAGACGCTTACACACGCACGCTCATGCGATTTCATTAATTTTATTTATTAATTGTATTAAATGGGTAATATACTCATTACAATAAAATATTATACTAGTTTAATTTAAAAGAGTTATTGAGGGCATGTCGAATAAGAATAAGAAACTTTACCGGCCACCACGTGCTTTAATTAAAAAATTAATTTGTAAACATTTATTTGATATAATCTCAACTTCAGGCCTTCGATTTATGCGGAGATAATTTTCAGAAATTTTGTGGATCATTTTTGTTATAATATCTGTGAGATATTTGGGTTGAAAAATCTGACGACTTTTGTAGATAATTGTAATTATTTAACATACACGCAATAAAAGGCAAACGAAAAATTTATTAATATATCATGATATGATATTTATGTATATAACAAATATTATAAATTCTATTAACTCTAGGAAAAAAATGAAAACAAGTCGATGTTTTTTACAAATATTCTTCTTATCATGGTTATATTAATAAATTGAACATTATTAGAATCATTCTTTTATTTTATGTTTTTTTAATAATCCTATTTACATTATATCACTTCTTTTAATCAAACTTACTATTTACCTTTAGATATCATTTTAATATTTAAACTATTTTATTTTTTCAAGAAAGCTCTTTTTTGTTGAACCGTTTCACCGATATGACTAAAAATAAAATAGCAATACTTACAAGTCCTTCTTAATAATATATTTTCTGTATACTTAATGCGTAATTTAAAATTTTTTTTTGAAGAGTATATAATAAAATGTATAATTATATCAATTTAAGCAATTGTATAAACACCAACAATATGTAATCAGTTTAGTAACTAGCGTGTAGTCAATACAAACAAACACTACAAACTGGCCACAGTCGAATAAAAATATCTCTCGTTTACTCGAGAATTATCGCGTATTCAAAGTTTATTTTTAACTTGACAATATTTTTATAAATGTTGTCGCGAAAAAAATATTCGTAGAAGCGTGATGACATTGAAAATTGTAATGTAAATTTAATATAATTATAATTATATTGCATATTTCGGTAAGAATGAAACCTTCGCTGATAAAAATCTTAAATTTTTATGACATCAACAATACAAGTATCAATACGGAAAATGAAATATTATCCTAATATAATGTAAAAAGATGAATTTTTAATAGAATTTTACCCAGAAAAATTCTTTGTTTATAAATAATTTCATCATTAATTTCACAACCAAAAAAAAAATAATCGATAAAAATTTTCTTGCAAATTTTCATTTAATGTATTAAATTATAGTAGTCAATTTTAGTATTTCACGTAAAATATGATTTGAAATAAGCATCTCAAAATTAAAAATCAAAAAGAATGTTGTGATCAATTTTTTTTAATCACTAAAAGATAAATAACTAAAGTAGGGGTAGCTCACCCCTTCTATGTGTTCTTTTTAAACCTCGAAACAGGTCAACTATAATTTTTAATTTTCTTTACAACATGGCATTTTTTAATCAAATATGGCTTGTCAAAACTTTGTTATATTAAAAACAGGGTGAAAAAAATTATATTTACCCCCATAAAAATTGGGGGTGCAACAACTTATCATTAAAACTGTGTCCAAATACTCATCTTTTTATAAGAAACAAATAGGCGTTGGTTTCATTAAAAAATTCCGACTCCATCTCGAGATATTAAAAAAAAAACTGTTTTTGGGGGTGAACTTTTTTTCGATACTCTAACCAGTTGCAAAGTTTCCTGAAAATCGGAGGCAGATACTGACAAAAAGGTGATTAATTAAATTAGGGGTAATTCATCCGGTCAACATGTTTTTATTTTTAAATCCCGAAACAGGTCAACTATAATTTTCAATTTTCTTTATAGCATGGCAATTTTCAATCAAATTTAGCTCATTAAAACATTTTTATATCAAAAATACAAGGGAAAATATCATATTTATCCTTATAAAAAAACCGCTGCCAATTCATTGGTACGTAGCTTCCTCAAACTTAATTTACTGATTCCTTTAATTAATTTTTAATTCCAATATTTAAAATTTAATACTTCAGAAAGACAGAAATAACAAAACTCCAACCTAATTTATTCAAATTTTTATACATTATACATTTCCACAAAATTTCACATATATAAAATATATATCACGATTGCCTATAAATTTGCAACTGATATTTAGAGCTCTATGTATTTGAATGTAATTTATAGCATTCGAAACATAATTAAATTACCTATATTTTCTAAAAAAAATTAATTTTCTAGCTATCACGGTTCTTTTGTTATTAACAGAAATGTAAAAATTTTAAAATAAAAAAAAAATGAGTTTTGGATGTTCAACTATTACGATAGTAAAATTGTCTTATTCGCTACAAAATTCATTGTACAGGTATATTATTGATAGTTCTCAGCAGAGTTTTTTTGGCAAAATGATTGGTTCATCATTTTCAGAGATATTATAAACCAAAATTATCTTTTTATAAATTAAATTTAATTTAATTATAAACTAAATTAAAAAAAAATTATAAATTAATCCTCAAGAAATAGATTTTAAAAATGTCTAGAAAAATTTTAACCTCAAATATCTCTGAAATTTATGAACCAATCACTTTGCCAAAAGAATTTATCCGAGAACTATCAATAATATACATCTACAATGAATTTTGAAGCGAATAAGACAATTTTACTCTTGTAATAGTTGAACATATAAAACTCATTTTTTTTTATTTTTCAATTTTTACGTTTTTGTTAATAACAAAAGTACCGTGATAGCTAGAGAATTATTTTTTTTTAGAAAATATAGGTAATTTAATTCTCTTTCGAATACCACTCACCCCATTTAGATACATAGAGCCGTTCTCGAGAAATTACGATTTAAAAAAAAATTGAAAAAAATTTTAACCTCAAATATCTTCGAAATTTATGGATCAATCCTTTTGCCCAAAGAACTCACTCGATTGGTATACAAAATCTACCCCTACAAAGAATTTCAAAGTGATTAAGCCAATTTTACTATAGTTATTGAACGACAAAAAAAATCACTTTTTTTATAAATTATTTTTTTTCTCAAAAAATAATGAATAAAAAAACCTAAAAATTTAGTAAGTTATAGTACTTAATATCCTTTATAACCAAAAAAATATTCATGTTAATATCTTTTTTAATTTCGAAATATAACCTATCTACAAAAAATTTCGTTTTCATCAATAACTTATGACGAAATATAGCTACCGACTTTTTTTTTTTTTAATTGTAGATAATTTTATCCTACATACAGAGAATTCATGATATATAAACAATATTTGTTCTAAATATTAAAAAAATCGAAAAAAAAATTTTGAAAATAAAAAAATGGCTATAAAAAAAAAAATTAAATTTTACAAAAATAGAATATTGACCCCAATTGTGGAAGCAAAATCTAAAAAAATGATCACTCTTCCGTTAAAATCGGTCGAGTAGATCATGAGATATCAGTGTATACTGACATACATACACACACACACACACACACACACATCCATACGGACATTTTCTAAAAATAGTGTATTTCGATTCCAAATTTGCTAAATAACATTTCTAACACATTATCTCATAAACTTTTTTTTTTTACTATCACAAAGCTTCCTCTATGAGGAAGCAATAGGGGTGCAACCCCCCAGCAATAAAATTGTGCCGAAAAACTCGACTTTTCATAAGAAACAAATAGGTGTTGGTTTCATTAAAAAATTCCGATTCCATTTTGAGATATTAAAAAAAAACGGTTTTTGGGGGTGATCTTTAATGGTGGTTTTCACCCCTTAGATATGTTTTTCCGCAGATAAAAGAAACTACGTGTCGAATATTTTTTGACACTTACTTATATGCGAAGTTTCATGAAAATCGGCGGCGGATACCAAGTATCCTTTCCTTGTTAGTGAATCTGCAAGAATGGTTATTGCGAAAATTAAATGCACAAAAGAAGAACTAATAAAACAGCAAATCTTAAATGAAATATCTATTACAGAAGATTCACTAAATGAAAGTAATTCATGAAGATCAGATGAATGTGATAAACTTTATGCTACTATACTATCTGAAAATACGGAACTGGATAATCTACAAACTGAAAATATGATCTTAAAAGAACTAAACCATGAACTTACTGATAAAAACGCTATATTAAAAGAACTTTTTGAAAATATTAAAAACGGAAATGTTAAAGATTCAGAGATGAGGCAGTATAACTAAAAAACATATGCAGAATAATATATTATAACTGCGAAACCGCCAATTAAAACTAAAAGAGTACCCAACATAATAGTTAAAAAGCTCAACAAAGAACCTTAATACTTCGCTGAATTTTCTAAAAATATATGTGATGTTTAATAGAAAAAAAACCGCTGCCAATTCATTGGCACGTATCTTCCTCAAACTTAATTTATTGATCCCTTTAATTAATTTTTACTTCTAATATTTAAAATTTAATACTTTATCTTGTACGGTTAGACTAACTAGGAGAGGGTCATGAATCCAGATTCACCTTAAACTGGGCGTTATATCTTTTTTCGTAATGGACCGATTTTTTTGGGCAACGAAGTTGATCTGAAGTTATATAAAAGCTACATCTGCGCCAAATTTCACGACGATTGGGTAATTTTTGCTCTAGTTATCGTGCGACAACGAAAACGCAAATTTTTTCTAAAATAATTTTTTTCTAAAAAACAAATGAAGATACTCTCCTGAAATTTTAAGCAAATATAGTGTTCTATAAATTTAATAAGTGGTTAAAATTTTAAGTCAATAAATCAAGTATTTTTTGAGAAAACGCGATTCAAAAATTTTTTTAAAAAATTTTTAACCGCAAATATCTTGTTTCGTAATGGACCGATTTTTTTGTGCAACGAACTCGATCTGAAGGTATATAAAAGCTACATCTGTGCCAAATTTCAGGACGATTGGATAATTTTTGCTCTATTAATCGTGCCACAACGAAAAAGCAAATTTTTTCTAAAATAATTCTTTTCCAAAAAACAAATGAAGATAATCTCTTGAAACTTTAACCAAATATAGTCTTCTACAAGTTTAATAAGTGATTAGAATTTTAAGTCGATAAATCAAGTAATCTCTCAGAAAATGAGATTCAAAAATTTTTAAAAAAAATTTTTAACCTCAAATATCTTTTTTCTTAATAGACCGATTTTTTTGTGCAACGAACTCGATCTGAAGGTATATAAAAGCTACATCTGTGCCAAATTTCAGGACGATTGGATAATTTTTGCTCTAGTTATCGTGCGACAACGAACGCAAATTTTTTCTAAAATAATTCTTTTCCAAAAAACAAATGAAGATAATCTCTTGAAATTTTAACCACATATAGTCTTAAATTAGTATAATAACTGGTTAAAATTTCAAGTGGATAAATAAAATATTTTTCGAGAAATTGATTTATGAAATATAAAAAAGTTTTCCTTAATAACAAAGGACAGAGTGAAGATATTTTAAATTTTAAAAAAGGAAATTATAGGTAATTAAATACTTTTCAAGAAAAGTTTATTATATTATGTAATAATGGCTATAAGATATGAAAAAATCAAAAAAAATAAAAATTCAAAATTCGTTTTTGGAAAATAATTTTTTTCTAAAAAACAAATGAAGATAATCTCTTGAAATTTTAACCACATATAGTCTTCAATTAGTGTAATAACTGGTTATTTATTTCAAGTCGATAAATAAATTATTTTTTGAGAAATTAATTTATGGAATATAAAAAAGTTTTCCTTAATAACAATTGACAGAGTGAAGATATTTTAAATTTAAGAAAAGAAAAATATAGGTAATTTATATACCTTCCAAGAAAAGTTTATTATATTATGTAATAATGACTGTAAGATGTGAAAAAATCAAATAAACTAAAAATTCAAAATTGTTTTTTGGTTATAAAACAAAAGAAAATCAAAAAAACTCAAATCCATCAGGGTACCTTTCTTTTCTCGCGTGACGAAGAGATTAAGCTTTACCAGACGAAAATCGGTCGATTCGTTTCGGAGATATGAAGAGTTCACACACACACACACACACAGACACACACACACACACACATACACACATACACACACACACACACACACACGCACGCACGCACGCACGCACGCACGCACGCACGCACGCACGCACGCATACACACACACGCACGCACACACACGCACGCACGCACATCCACGAAAACAAAAATGATCAAAATCAACTAATATACACATATATCGCCTTTTTTCGAAAATTTTTTTCACCGTTACAAAGCTTCCTCTATGAGGAAGCAAAAGATATACAAGTTAAATATATGAAAAAAAAGAGAATGACAGTGAAATTGATATAAGAAGTAAGAATGAAAGAAGTGCTCTAGCAACAGCTGAGTTACTTAAGAAGAAACTTTCAAATAACCATAAACCATTATTGAAAGTATTGAATAACCTAAAATGAAAATCGTTGGAGTTGATAACTATGTTAATAGGAGCTTGGAATAATTGGAAAAGGGCTTGAACGAAAGGAACTTTAATAATTACAATGAAGAGTCTAAAATACTGCACATAAATCATAAAGGTAATACTAGCAAGATAAGCGTAATAATAGAAGTGCCAAGAGAATTATTCAAACACATCAAAAACAATCAAGACAGGAATTTAATTGAACACCAATGCTGCAAAGTATGGGATCTAATTAACGTTAAGCCGTGTTTTAACTATTGATGGTTTGGAAACAGTACAATGAAATGCAGAAACACTCATTGCTGTATAAAATGTGCAGGTCCCAATTCATCTGTCCAGTGTGTTACATCTGAGAATACATGTATCAATTGCTTCTTCAGCAACTCCAAATACAGTACAGCTTACGTGGTTAACCATACGGCTAACGATACGGAAAAATGTGCAATACTAAAAAATAAACTCAACAGCTACATAGATGACTATCTATGACTGACTATCCAATAAGACCTACTATACCAAGATACGTAGGTAATGTAGGAAACAGCAGCAAAACTACTATGGTAAAAAACGTGATCAATGAACTAAACAAGAAAACTGCGAGTGGATCTAGTGCATTGCAGCCTTCAAGCAGTTTGCAACGATCTTCCCAGCGAAAGGACTAACGGATCAACACATCGACTTTGTAGAAGAATTACAAAAGGAAGTAATAAACAAAGAAATTTCTTATAGGGATCTGAAAACTCTTCATGGAAATTTTAATAGAAATGATAGTCTTATACTACATGTTAATATTAGAAGCTTAAATTATAATCGTGATAAATTGGAAGTTTTCATTAAGAGTTTAAAGATCGAACCAAATATAATTGTATGCACAGAAACTTGGAATTTATTAAGGGGGTGCCATACTCAATTTTTTCCGAACGAGTCGGTTCAGCGGTTTTCACTTAAAAAAAAAAGAAATAAACTCAATTATGCAAAATGAAGAGTTCATTGCCCTAAGTTCTATCATGCTCTACCCTCCTGCCAAGGTTCAAATCAAAATATCCATTAGTTTTTGCGTAAACTTTTACAAAAATTTCGAGGTGGTGTTGAGGGAATGTCAAAATTTTTGTCAAAGTTTACGCAAAAACTAATAGATATTTAGACTTGAAACTTTGCGGGAAGGTAGAGCATTATAAAACTGAGCGCAATAAACTCTTCGTTTTGCATAATTCGCAACAAAAAAAAAATAGATTATTATACCATATGGGTAATGTGTAGCATCGCTACAGAGTCACAATGGCGGCGACACTGTTGCCCGTACTGCCCGTGTGCGTGTGTACGCCCAAGCGCATGCGCTGCAGCTCATTTGTCGGCTGCCTCTACAAATCCAGCGGAAAACGCGCGCGAGTACGCGTGCACGCGACCGGTTCCCGTGTATAAGTATACCTATATATATGGATATGCGCACGATCGTGCGCGCTTTCTGCTGGATGTAGAGGCAGCCGTCGTATCGTGGCGAAACGCCAAGATACGGCGACATCCGCGTCGCGCGAGAAAGACCGGATGGTGTACTTAGATTGTTTACCAAGAGTATCGCGAGAAGAAGAAGCGTGGTAAATCGTGAGTTGATTAACAAGAAAAAGCTGCCTGTCTTTCCCGTCGACGGCACCTATTCCAAACATCACACGCCTAACCTAAGGAACGTCAATCGCTATCGTACTTGCAACAAAATGTCAAGTCGTCCTCACAGATAATGCTCCAGAAACTATCAGGTGGAAGCAGCAGCATCCTGTCTCGGGACCCTAATAGGGACAGACAAAGAATCTCAAGTAGGTGCAGCTACAGCTTTGGTCACTATGTGGAGAACACACTTGAGTCTGGTGCTTCGCAAGACACGGGAACGGCCAATCCACCTCAAAAAACTCGAATAATGTACAGACGTCGTACGATGGCCATTCCAATCATCTGAGGCATCAGAATCTCCTCTGCCAATAGTTGACTCGAAGAAACTCAACGTCAGCCAGACAGCCTTCACGGTCGTCAAGTCATCAAATGCTCCAGTCTCCGCAGTGCAAATACTGCAAATTCGATGTCCTTCACTTGATACGATAGCACTTGATATGATACACTTGTATATGATAGCAGCAGCAATAACCAAGTAATATCAGTAAATAAGCAGTAACATCACGAGGCCAGTCAGCAGAAGGCGATAACCCTTGATGTAACAAGACAATCTGCTGTAAACTGACCCGCCAGTTCTTATCAATCATCCTTCAGTAAGTTGAAGGTGTTAAAAGTTTAAATATTTAAAGTTTAAGGAGTCTTCTGGCATATAAAAGCTGCAGAAGAAGCAGAGAACATTGTCTCGTAGCAGCGCTGTACAGTAGATAATATTTAACGGTCAAATCATCATAGTGAGTGTATCATCTGTTTCTAATAATATAAAAGCAATGTATGTCTTAAACATGTCTGCTAAATCTGAAAGCTGAATTTTATTTTTTCTTTTAAAGTTTTAAATTTGAAATCCAATATAGTATAAATGTATCTAATAGATCTAACAGGCGTATTTGCTTTAAGTATTGCACTTAATCGTTACTTTACAATGGCATGGTTGAGTAACAACACACTTTTACAGCTTGAATACTCAATCTCGTTTTTTTAAAGTAAATATTAAACGTAATGCATATTGCAAACATGCCTATAATAGATAGGACAGATACACTTATATTACTGGATAAGTTTGTACAGAGGAAAATCATACTAAAATCTCCATGTCAGATCTAGCAGACATATTCGCTATATGCATTACCTATAACAGTTAATTAATATCTAATCTACAGGACATAACAATTAACAAAACCACTCCTAGGAGTGGCTATAATGCATCTTTGATATTTCATGTACTATTCAGCTGATTTTATCATTTTACAGGTACGCATGTTTAATTAAAGAAATGTGGAGAAATTCTGTATTTTCTGAGTTTTATCATACTAGCTAGAAAATATACAATTAATTAATCCTAAAAATTATTGACAACATAAGATTAAAAATAATGATTGGTTAAAAAAATGAGATAAAATTATGCATTTTTTCAGTTTTATCGTGCTAGACTAATAGAAAAAGTTTTACTAATCTTATGATATCAATATTTTTGGGATTAATAAATTGTGTATTTTTTACTATGATAAACTGCATAGTTTCACTCTATTTCTTTAATCAATCATACCTACTTAAGAAAGATAAAATCATTTGAATGATATGTACACGAAATATCAAAGATGTGTTGCAGGAGTGGGTTTCTTTAACTCTTATCATTCTGTAGATTAGATATTAAACTATGTCACCTCGAACTAAGTCTTATATGTAATGCATATAGCGCATATGTCTGTTAGATCTGACATGTGGATTTTGGCATGATTGTCCTTGGTACAAACCTAGAATTCAGTAATGTGAGTGCATCTATCCTATCTATTATAGGTATGTTTGCAACATGTATTGGGTTTAATATTTACTTTAAAGAGACATAATTGAGTATCTAATATGTAAAAGTATATAAGAATTATGGAAACCTGTCATCATAAATGATTAGCTTCTTATAAAACTAATTTTTATGATGGTTTTTCAATAATTATATATTTTATCCAGCTCATACTACAAGGAAACTGACTGTTAGAGGTTATGGTAAATTTTTCTATATTTCTTCGACGCTCCCACAGATTTCTTAGTAAATCATACCCTTTTAAAGTAAATATTAGAAACCATGCATATTGCAAACATTCCTGCTAATCTGACAGTTACGTTTATACTATACTGGATTTTATATTTGCATAGAAGAATATTTAAATGTAGTTTAGTCAATAAAATTTAAACCTTCAAAGAAAATAAAAGCTATCTGTTAGAATTAACAAACAGATTCAAGGCATGCATTGTAGATTGTAACGTGGCAAATTGCCAGTTACATATGAATGCGCGGTTCGAAGGAGATACGTAAGGAAGAGCACGACGGCCGCGGCGAGCTACGCTCGACATCCGAGCATACACATGCGCGCGCCCGTCCCTTCCCGCTGTCGTCTCCGCGCACCCGTCCCTCCCCTCCCGTATCCAGCAGGCCAGGAGTCGGAGGAACCAGCAGCAGCTACAGTGAGGACAAGCTGTAGCTGGAGCATGAGTGAGCTCGCTCTCCCAGGCGGCTGACAGGAGCAGACGACAGCCGAGAGAAGGAGAGAACGAGAGACGCAGTGGCTCAGCGCCGTATCGGCCATCCGCCGGACGGCGCGTGCGAGCATTGGCCGTATACGGACCTCTCGCGCACGCCGCAGTGAAGACGACGGCCGATGGACGAACGAGGGGACGGCGGAGAGAGCAGCGTGAGCGCACCGGCCGGCATTTTTGCATTTTGTCGCCTACTGCCGTGCCGCGTACCGCTATCGTGATTGGCGTTCGAAAAACCTCGCGCGGGTGTGCCTTGATCAGCGTCGTCGTCGCCGAGAGAGAGCTGCAACGACGGTCCACGTCGTGGATCTGCTAGGGAAGCGAGAAGGAGAGAGAGAGAGAGAGAGACCTGCAGCAGCGGAAAACTCCTGGCCGAGGTTTGCCCTTTTTTTATTCCCGTCCCCGTTGTTCCTCGCGTAGAGTGTGTGCGTGTCCGTGTCGGGAGTCGCGAGAGACTACGAACTCGCGCCAGCTGCAGCTCGTGCTGTAGCTGTAGCTTAGATTAGAATTTTCTGCTTTCGGCTGAAGCTAGCCGGTGAAGGCTTATGAGCGGTGCAATTGACGCATGCACCTGGCGCCCATACCATTGTACTGTACATTAGATTGATATTAATAAACTACCTAGAGTTTTACTTGGTTGTTTATCTGTTGTATTTGAGAATTACCCGCGAACCTCTGCCTTGATCCCCGGCAGAGCGTTACAAGATATGCAAGTAAGTTTTATACCCAATGCATATAGCAAATATTCTCTGCTAAATCTGACAAGTGGGTTTTATATTCTAGAATCTTTATGAATTTTTTATTAAAATATTAAGCACACGTGCGTAGCTGTTAAAGAACGGCGTTGGTTGTTAATGCTGATCTGCTGTGATTTCTTTCCAGAAGAAGCAGTGGAAATAACAATAGCAGCAACATGAGCTCATGTAGACGGATCAAGTATGTCATTGCTGGAAATGCAGAGTGTATATAACAGACAGCTTTCCCGGAGAATATGTGCTCATGGTGTAAGTACACTTTCTCTTTGTAGGTTGAATGTTTAAACTTTTTTTTAGTATAATGATGCCTATTAATAGTTAATTTTTAAATTAAACTCTTAATTTAATTTTTAAGTTTAATTAATTTTTTAATTTTTAGATTTAATTAATTTTTTAATTTCTAAATTTAACTAATTCTATTAATTTTTAAATTTAATTAATTTTTTAACTTTTAATTTTTAGGATGGCCTTGTTTTCGCCCACGAAAGCTAGAACAGAAACAGAGAGCATCACTTGAAATTCTTCAATCTCATATAAGCGTCTATAGGCCAGCAGATAATAATAATTAACAATTAAATTATAATGGATACATAAATCGTTTTTAACATTGTAGACAATGCATGTTTTGAACATCTGACGAGTGGCTTTTATTTTAGACTTTATATTTATATAAATAATTTCTTTCTAATTTAAAAGAGAACTTATTCTACTCCGACAATATAAAGGCTACCTGTCAGATTTAGCAGACATATTCGCCATTCAATGTGGTTGATATTTATTTTGAGGTTATGTGTTTTAGTATTTAATCCAAAAGAGTATAAAAACGGTGGAAATGCTCTTGTAATCCATTTTTTACATTTCATTTATTTTTAAGCTGACTTTATCTTTCTGCAAGTAGGTATAATTCAATAAAAAAATTAATTTTTGTAATTTTTCAGTTTTACAGTACTAGAAAATATACAAGCTATATTTCTCAGCTAAAACTGAAAGATTGCATTATTTCATGTTTTCATTAAATTAAACCTACTTATAGAAAGATGAATACAGCTTAAAAATACATGAGATGCCAAAGATGCATCACAGGAATGGATTTCCATCATTCTTATACTCTTTTGGATTAAACCACATTACCACAAAATAAATATTAAACGCAGTGGCCTGCAAATACATCTGCTTAATCTGATAGGTGCCTTTTAGCTTTTATACTCTAGGAGCAGCATGAATTATTTATAAAAGTATTGCTAATATGTTGTGATTTCTTCCCAGAAGCAGTAGCAAGAGTAATAGCATCAACAGCAATATGAACTCAGAAGGACTGCTCAAGTGTGTGGTCATTGAGATGGCTCGGTGGATAGACTGCTGATCTGCACAACAGACAGCTTTCCCGGAGAATATTTGCTCATGATGTAAATGCGCTTTCCTCTGTTGGATCTTGATTGTTGAAATCTTTTTTTAACACGATAAGTATTCTGGGATGTTTAGTTTAATTAATTTGTTAATTAGTTTGTTAATTAAACTATTAATTTAATTTTTCAATTTTAATTAATTGTTTTAATTTTAATAGTTTAGCTGAGTAATAACACACCCACATGCTCATAAGAAGCAAATCATTTTCCACTGTCTTTTTGTTATAAATACACATGGAGGTACACTCATAAATTTGTCTTTTTTTACTTCTTTTGCACCGATGATACTTTTACATTCATTCAGAGTTAACCCATTAATGCGCAAAACGCTAAATTTGGACACGAAACTTCGAGCCCACTGTGCTGTTAGAAAAATAAATCCATTTTTGTTCAAAATCCTATATAAGGAGTTTTCGGAGATGCTCTTTCAGAATCTGGCACTTATTTTGTAAAAAAAACAAAATCATGATTTTTTTTTGCATTTAAAAAGAGAATTTTTAACGTTTTTTTTTTAAATCAATTTTTACTAACATTGCTGCATTCAAATAAGCAAATTATTGCCAGAAATCGCGTCCTCGATGTCTGAGGTTTTCAAAACCCTGGTTGAGAACTTTTTTTTCCCCCTTAGTTTTTCCAAAATGGCGGTTTTTGTGAAACAGCATGACCTTAAACTTCATGATTTTTTTTCTTGACAGCTTTGAACCTTACGAAAAAAATTTCATGAATCATCCAAAGAACATATGTGAATTTTTTCAAAAATTTTTGAGCCATTTTAGAATTTTTCAAAAATAGGCTATTTTAAAAAATTTGAAATTCACTCAAAAACTTCTGGAAAAATTTATAAATATTCTTTAGATGATTCCGAGCACTTTTTGTTCTATAACTTATTTTCGTAAAGCTGATGCTTTTCAATAAAAAACCGCTGCCAATTCATTGGCCCGTGGCTTCCTCAAACTTAATTTGTTTATTCCTTTAATTAATTTTTAATAACAAAATTTATAATTTTTGCAATAATTTATGAAATAATTATAATTAAATTCATTTATGAAGATAAAAAAGTATTAATTTTAAAATTATGTATAAAATATGAATAAAATAATAGGTATGATTTTTTTTTTAAATTATGTGTGAAAAATAAATAAAATAATTGATTGTAATATTATCGTCAAAACCTTTTAAAATTTCTAAATAACCTTTACTTCAAATTATATTTTCTTTGTGAAATTTCACACATAGGGTACTGGTCTCTAGTAGTATGTCTGTCCGTATTTGGGTGCTCTTTCTGGAATTTCCAATATAAGAAAAGGGTTCTAAGCTTAAAAATAATAAATGGCTATTACAAAACAAAAGCAGGGCCACAACATTCGCGCATAGTGTAAAGCGCATGTCATTTCCATTTTCTAGTATACATAAATGCATTCCCGAATAATTACGATTTTAAAAGAGGGCTAAAATACGAGTAGTTTTAACCTCAAATATCTCTGAAATTCATAAACGAATTCTTTTACCCTAAGAATTCTTCTAATAAATAATATATAAACTCACCATCTCCATCAAATATAATCTCCATCAACTTTCAAAGTAATTAAATTTTACTCTAGTTATTGTGCGACATAGAAAGTCATTTCCAGAAATACCAAAATTTTAAATATCAAATATCTCAAAAACTAACCATATAATCTGGATGATATTTTAAATACGTATTGCCTACATCACATACAAAATAGTCTATAAATTTCACACTGATACATGAAGTCGTCATTGAGAAGTTACGATTTTGAAAAAAACTTTAAATATTTTCACCTTAAATATCTCTAAAAATTATGAGACAATTCTTTTACCTAAAGGATTTATACAATTAATATATAAACTCTACATCTCCACAAAATTTCGACATGATTAAACCTATTTTTTCTTCTCTAGTTATCATGCGACAAAGAAAATGACTTTGTAAAATACGAAAATTTTAAATATCAAATATCTCAAAAGGTAATCTAACGATCTTGATGAAAATTCGCACATATATTATGTATATCACATACAAAATTGTCTATAAATTTGAAGCTGGTACGTCGAGCCGTTTTCGAGAAATTACGATTTGAAAAATGGTTAAAAAAAATTTTGACCTCAAATATCTCTGAAATTTGTTGAGCAATGAAATTAGCCGAGAGCTATCAAAAATCTACCTCTACAAGGAATTTCAAAGCGATTAAGTCAATTTTACTCCCGTAATCGTGCTTCATACACAACGCATTTTTTCATTTTTCAATTTTTTTCTCAAAAAGTAGTCGACAGAATGGATTCAAATTTTTACAGATTATAGCTATTTATATTCTGCATTATCATGATTTTTTTCAAAAAAATTTACCGTTACTTTTGGAGTTATAGGCTTTTAAAAAAAAAACACGTTTTTGTTAATAACAAAAGAACCGCAATAGCTAATGTAATTATTTTTTTATTAAATATAGGTTTTTTATGCTCTTTCGAATGCTATCTGTCCGATTCAAATATCTCAATGTTATCATTAAAAAAAGCGCAAAAATAAATTTTGCGAAATCGAAAATTCGAAATAAAACAAAAACGCATCGGCGAATCAAAAAGAGGATTTTCTTCTCCCATTGACACAAAGAAAAATGAGACCTGTCCGGTTTAAATCGATCGAATAGATCCTGAGATAAAACGGTAGACACACACACACGCACGCACGCACGCACGCACGCACGCACGCACGCACGCACACACACATACAGAAATTTTCTAAAATCATGTGATTCGATATTTTATTACCTCTATTCGTGTTTCTAGAGCGATTTAACGAAACTTAAAATTTTACTATTACAAAGCTTCCTCTAGGATGCGGCAAAAATTGTAATGCTAATATTATGGGAAATTAACAGTAATTATTTTGTTTTTGTCAGATTACGTTACTACTCAACAATTAAGTACAAGACTACAATTTGCATAAAAATTGTTTTACGTCATTTAACACATCTCAAATACCCACTAATGCGTTCACACTGTCACTCAGAAAGTCATAAATCTTAAGAGTTTTTCCCAGATGAACGTAATATACGACTAAAACCGAAATACTTATAGAAATCCCGTAATATCGACATATCTAAGGGCAATTTGTCTACTTTCCTGCATTAGGGAAACGCAGGCGTTGGCACGAACTAATACTTACCTGCCCGTAACATCGACATACCTAAGGGCAATTTGTCTACTTTCCTTCATTAGGGAGACGCAGGCGTTGGCACGAACTAATACTTACCTGCCCGTAACATCGACATACCTAAGAGCAATTTGACTACTTTCCTTCATTAGGGAAACCCAGGCGTTGGTGCCAACTAATACTTACCTGCGTACCTAAGGTTGTCCTTTCTCTTGGCCCACGTAGATCGAGGCGTCCTATATATAGGGCCGGAGGAGCCCAGATGAGCTCAGTCGAAGGACATACGTTTTAGCCGACAGTTGCTCTTCCACGGTTACAGGAAAAAATATGAAGAGTTTGACTAGGGAATTGTGGAAGGCGACGCTAGAGGGCGACTACGACTTGGCGAAGTGTATTATCTATAGAGGGGCGGACGTGAAGAAGCCATTTAATGCACAATCTTGCCTTCAGAGCGCTACCGCGCTCCTTGATTTGGACCCTATGACGACGCTGCTGCACTTGGCAATGTCGTCTCGTAATGTCCAATTCGTGCATCTGCTTATAAAACACGGTGCAAATTGCAATGCGCGTGACAGTCGGAAGCAAACACCACTGCACTTCGCGGTATTGACCAAGGTCTATCCCAAAATCGTCGAAGATCTCATCAACGGAGGTGCCATCGTGGATGCACGGGACGAGAATCAGTTTACGCAGCTACATCTGGCAGTGATGCATGGCTTCAACGAGCTGGCACTAAAGCTTATTGCCAGAGGAGCATCTATTGAGGCGGTAGAGGCGATAGGTCGGAATCTACTTCACTTGGCGTTACTCTCCAAGAACTTGACGATGGTCAAGGTGCTGATCAGCCACAAAATAAATATAGATGCTGAGGACCTTTTCGGAAATACATCGTTGCACTATGCGATTAAGTGTACGGACACTGTGAGTCTACAATAATATGTACAAATGTTTTCGATCATTTTCACTTCCTTATAGAAAAACCTCCGTAATACTATATGTTTAAGTTTTTTTAAAAACATATTAGGAATATGTTTTAGACATATTGAGTGCGTTCGTGCGTGCGTGTGTGTGTGCGTGCATGCATGTGTATGTGTGTGTATCTGTGCATGCGTGTGTGTGTATGTGTGTGTGTGTGTGTGTGTGTGTGTGTGTGTGTGTGTGTGTGTGTGTGTGTGTGTGTGTGTGTGTGTGTGTGTGTGTGTGTCATGGGAACACTTTTTTTATTGTTTGTACTTTCACAAATAATTTATCAAAGAAATTAATATACTCGAATTTGGGTGCAAGAATGTATTAATTATATCAAGTCCCATAATTATATGAGTCTTACAAACAATAAATTATAAGGAATTACCGAGTTGAGAGTGAAGAAGTGGAGTGCCAATGAATTGGTAATGGCTTTTTGATTTAATTCAACTTATAGATTCAACAAACGTTTTGTTTTCCAGACCAAGATTCTTCTTGACAACGGTGCAGACATGGAGAAAAAGTCACGAGAGGGCTTGTTCCCCTTGCACTTAGCCGCGTTGAACTGTCCGGCATCGCTCCATCTCCTACTGAAGCGTGGTGCCCGCATCAACGAAAGAACAAAAGGGGGTAAGACCGCACTGCATGTGGCCTGCGAGTTTGAGATTGCTGAAGCAGCGGATTTATTGTTTAAATTTGGAGCCGATTTGAAGGCATGCAACTGACAAACTGGGCAGAACGCCATTCGAACTGCTCCCAAACCGCCCATCCAGCGAAGCTACCGCTAGAGTCATCATCGGCGAAGCCGTTAAACGTGAGGCATTGGGCGAACCTTTCTGTAAGGGATACATAAAAATGGCACAATCCCGAGAGAAATACTCGATGTTTCACCAAGAATGCCATGAAGAGGTTAAACGAATGAAAAGTGAGAGAACAGTATAGAGGACAGCGCCGCACAGTGGTCTATTTCGCAAGAAAGTTGGCCAAAACATTTCATTCTATTTCCAGTTTAATCAACATTTTCGTGTATTTTTGATAATAGAATGTAATTATATTATGAAAAACATATAATAAATTATTCCGTTAATTATATTAACATAATAAATTTGTTTATTATGTTATATACAACAAATATATAATACAATAAATATTTTCAAATAATTATGCATTTTTTGTCTTGTATTTGGTATACTTAACAAACATTATTTGCTAAACTCTCCCATCCTCTCTTTATTCCCCTTCTCTCTCCCTCTGTACCAAAAACTTTAATGAGAGCTTAAATATTTTTTCAAAACAATCAACACGTTCTTTAAAAAACTAATTTTTTAAATATATTCTAACAACACAATTTGTCTATAGTCCTTTTATTTATTCTAATCTCACCTATTCAATAAGCACTCTCTACAAATGGTAATAATTTTTTTCATGACTGTACAAATAATAACACACACATACAATAATTAATAATAACCATAGTTACAAAAGAATAACATATAACTTTATTTAAGATCATAAACACACACAATAAAACATGTTATCAACAACAACGTCTCGAATCAACTAACTCGAATTGAGAACAACAAACTAGTCGCTTGGCAACGCTTTTCTTCTTGTGTTCGATGATGGTAGACGAACACATAACATTATTCCCCCTTCTTTCAGATTGTCGTCCCGACAATCAGAATTGGTCCATCTTGAATTCTTTAAATCATTTTGAAATCATCTTGAAATCATCTTGAAATCATCTATTTTTCAGCGGGTTGATCCTTGACTTATCTGGTCAGAGCACCCGTCTCTTAAAAAATAGAATCGTCATTTTTGGGTATCATCGTGTCATTATTCTCCATCCTTTTAGATTGTCGTCCCGACAATCTTAAGATAAAACGAAAGAGAAGACGTCTTCTTCAAGCGGGCTGATTCTTCGCACACGGCCAAAGGGCCCGGCCCTTGAATTGGTCCATCTTGAATTCTTAAAAACATCTTGAAATCATCTTGAAATCTTTTTGAAATTGTATACTTTTAAGCGGGTTGATCCTTGACTCATCCGGATATCTTCATGTCATTATCGGTGGGTAGAGTCTTGTTGGTAATTCTTGGACACAAGTGGGGAGTTGGCATGCCGTGGTACCTCATCTCTGTCCCTGCTCTGGCATTTGCCCTGTGTCTCACGGGAAAAACCACGGCTCAAAATAATTGTTCACTGCAAATCAAACAAACGAAAGTTGTGAAATCAATTATCGATAGTAAAGTAATGCAAACCATTCTCCGAAAAACTGTATGACTATAATGTTCTCAGAAATGTATACAAATTTCTTCATTCTTCTATACAAATTAAATTAAATAAATTAAACACAAGAAAGTACTGAAATCAATTAATTGTAGTCAAGAACCGGCCATAAGAACTTTTCGTACCTCGCATGTAAAATTACATTTTATGCCCACGTTGTAACTTCAAAATTATTCAGCCAGCGGGCATGAAGTACTACTTAACGCCCAAGAGGCCCAATAGCTCACACACTCCTACAAAACTTTATAGTACCTACGTACTTTACGCCTGAGTGGGCGAAAATTATTTTAATTATATAACTATAATGCCTTCTTTTTATTTCTAAAATTCATAATAATTTTTTCAGGTATTTACGAAAAGTCAAAGCCTATATAAAATATAATTAAATTCATTTATGAATATTAAAAATTGTTAATTTTTAAATTTATTTATTTATTTATTATTTATTTATATCAAATTTATATAAATTTTGAGCTGATAAATAAAGTTATCATTTGAAATAGAAGTACAATATTTATATTTTATAATAAAACAAATAGATATCACGGTTGTTTTGTTATTAACAAAAACGTGTTTTTTTTATATTTCATAATTCATATTTTTTAAGAAAAAAAAATTTATAGCTATCATTGTTCTTTTGTTATTAACAAAAACGTGTTTTTTTTAAAAAAGTTCATAACTCAAAAATAAATTATAATAATGCATAATATAATGCATTCATAATGCATAATCCATAATTATAATAGATTATAATAGATATAATTTTTCAACATTTTAATTCATTTTGTTACACATCATTGGAGTTGTGAGTTTTAAAAAAAAAACACGTTTTTGTTTTTGATGATAACTAAAGAACCGTGATAGATAGAAAATTAATTTTTCTTAGAAAATATAGGTATTTCAATTCTCTTTCGAATGCCACCCACCCCATTTAGATACATAGAACCGTTCTCGAGAAATTACGATTTTTAAAAAATGTCAAAAATTTTTTAACCTCAAATATCTCTGAAATTTATGGACCAATCATTTTGTCCAAAGAACTCGACCGAGAACTATAAAAAATCTACCTCTAAAAGGAATTTTGAAGCCATTAAGTCAATTTTACTCTTGTAATCGTTGGACATACAAAACTGATTTTTTCATTTTTCAATTTTTTACTCAAATTCTGGCCTACAGAATGTATTCAAATTTTAACAGATTATAGCTATTTATATTCTGTATTATCATGATTTTTCTCAAAAAAATTGACCGTTAAGTTTAGAAGTTATAAGCTTTTAAAAAAAAAACACGTTTTTGTTAATAACAAAAGAACCGTGATAGCTAGAAACTTTTTTTTTTTTAGAAAATATAGGTATTTTAATTCTCTTTCGAACGCTACCCTGATGGGTAGCGTTCGAAAGATTCAAATAACTCGATCCTATCATTAAAAAAAATCAAAAAACAGTTTTGAGAAAATCGAAAATTTGAAAAACAAAAACAAAAACGCATCGCCCCAATCAAAACACGGATTTTTGACCCGCCATCACGCAAAAAAAAAACAAAAAAATGAGACCTGTCCGGTTAAAATCGACCGAGTAGAAGCTGAAATCCAGGCGTGTACACACACACACACACACACACACACACACACACACACACACACACACACACACACACACACACACACACACACACACATCCATACAGACATTTCTCAAAAACCATGTATTTTGATTCCTAACACCTCGGAACACAATTATAACATGTTTTTACAACAACTCAAAAATTTACTATTACAAAGCTTCCTCTAGGAGGAAGCAAAATATCAAAGTATTTATTACGTAATGGATATAAAGCTACAATGGTTTGAAGACAGGGCATAATCGTCATTTCATTACTGCAAATTATACAACGTTGTATGCTTCATATAAAAGTACCCAAAATAGAAAACAACATTCTAAAAAGAAAAAAGAATTAGAAAGTAATAAAAAAATAAAAAAGAAAATAAAAGAAAACAAAAAAGAAACGGTTCTCTTTTATCGTCTACCTCCTCGTGGTGAGAACTGGGCAATGCTGTATCATATTATATACGTATAGTGGCAAAGTAACAATTATACTGTTATCAAACCGAAAAATAGTTTGATAATTTTTTTATTGAAAAGCATCAAAAAGTGCTCATAATCATCTAAAGAATATTTATAAATTTTTCCAGAAGTTTTTGGGTGAATTTCAAATTTTTCAAAATGGCCGGTTTTTGAAAAATTCTAATATGGGTCAAAAATTTTTGAAAAAATTCCCACATGTTTTTTGGATGATTCTAAACATTTTTTGTTCTATACCTTTTTTTCGTAACGTTCAAAGCTGTCAAGAAAAAAAATCATGAAGTTTAAGGTCATGCTGTTTCACAAAAACCGCCATTTTGGAAAAACTAAGGGGAAAAAAAGTTCTCAATCAGGGTTTTGAAAACCTCAGACATCGAGGACGCGATTTCTGGCAATAATTTGCTTATATGAATGCAGCAACGTTAGTAAAAATTGATTAAAAAAAAAAAGCGTTAAAAATTCGTGACTTTTTTTTTTTTTAATGTAAAAAAAAATAATGATTTTGATTTTTTTTTTACAAAATAATTGCCAGATTCTGAAAGAGCATCCCCGAAAACCCCTTATACAGGATTTTGAACAAAAATGGATTTATTTTTCTAACAGCACAGTGGGCTCGAAGTTTCATGTCCAAATGTTGCGTTTTGCGCATTAATGTATTAATAGACGCCTTGTAAAAATAACACTTTGGGTGTGAAATAGTAAAAATAGCATTTTATAATTCTACTTAAACTTATTTTAAATTTGATTTTGCTGTACTCATTTTTGTACGTATAGTCAAGTTTTAAAAGACTAGGATTGTAAGAATAAATGCATATGATATATCTAATGATAATTCTGTTTTTAGATTTGATAACTGCTTGGCACCAATGGTTCTGATGACATCCCAGTAAGTCTAGGCTTATCGGATACAACAGGTCAAGAAAATTATGTTAGACTCCAACCACTATCTTACCCACAGACAGATGTGTTTCTTATTGGTTTGACTTATGAAATGATTAAGAAACATTAATTGCATTGACTGAACCTGGGGATTGAGTACCATTAAATGCTAACAAGGCCCAGAATTAACTAATATGGTAAATAACAGATTAGATCACATAAATGAGGAGTTATTTGATTAATAATAAAAAGATAAATTTATTCTTATATTTTTAATAATTATTTAAATTATATACTATTTTAGATTCATGCTTAAGTAGATGAAGTTTTCTGCTTTAACACAACGTGGTTTTGAATGGTTGGAAGATCATGAATAGACAAGAAAAAATTATACAAAAAAAGGAAGTAATTTAAAAACGTATTTATAACTTTAAGTTAATCACAAGGGGGGGGGGTCCAAAGTTTAGACGATACACTTTACTGCAGATTGTGCAGAATTTCGAAATTCTAAATTACGAAAATCATATTTTCGAATGTGACAATTCACCTACTGCCCAAAACATCGAATTTCATTTATAGAATTTTAATAGGGATACAATAAAAATATTTTGAAATAAATCATTAGAAACAGGTTATATTCATTTAAAAATAGTATTGATGAAATTCGATGTTTTGGACAGTAGGTGAATTTTTACATTCGAAGATATGGTTTTCGTAATTTAGAATTTCAAAATTTTGCACAATCTGCAGTAGCTTATGTCGGAATGGAGAACGTCTAGAGTTGACTTCAATTCTAAAGTGGATCATCTAAACTTTGGACTCCCCCCATCACAAAAGGGGCACACACTCTTAGAACTGACGAAGTTTCAGTAAATTCATTCACAAAAAAAAATTGCTCAGCACTTAGAATACACTGCGCACTCAACCCATGATGAAATAAGTCAACCCTGTGAATACTGTCCCGCCAGTTGACAAATACAAGTCACTTTTCAGTGCTGAAAAGACATCAACGCTCACGTCACCATCGATAGAGTCTTCACAGATGCAAGAACTGACGCAGAGGCAGCGGACGTCGCCCTACTAAAAAATGCTAGCCGTACTTCTGTGCCGTACATTTTCTACTAGAACAAACGCAAGCTGTCGCTACAACGGCTGTTACAGTACTTCGGGTATCCTGATTTTCTTCGTATAATTTGAAATTGTAGTTGAGCCAGTAACGGGTTACCTGAGCTTCTGGTAGAGTTTCTGCTATTGTAGTGGTATAGTTTGGTGTGTTTACACTGATGCTAACAGACTTTATATGTATATGTTGCTAAGGAGTAAATTGTTGTCGATAAGTCGCGTTGTTGGATGTAAAAAGGTGCCAACTTAAGTGTTATAAGGTTATTCAAATTCAAATTTAGTTAAATTTATTTTTGTTCAAATCCATAGAGTGAGAATTTTGAATATATTTAAGACAAAGAAAGGAGAAAATTGGTAGAAACAATTTGAACAAAAAATAAATGAAAAGCTTTATCAGTATTTGCTCTCGGTCTTTCATTTATCTTAGTATTATAAATAATTATATAAGTGAATATAATGTTATAAAAGGTGAATCAATGGACGATGGATTAAAAGTACAAAAAAGGACAGCTTATTAGCAATAACTTTTATTGGGATTGGTGCTGTTAAGATAAGATTATAGATAAAGACGCGCAAGCTGTCAGATCTTATATTTTAATCATTTCATGTAAGAGTACGGATCTCAGATAAGGAAACTGAGCTTCAAGAAGGAGAGAAAATGAGGGATAAAAATATAATATTTTATACTTGTGCATAACTTTTTGAAGAGACTTATTTATAGATTTGGATGGGACTAGTTACAAATTACTTGTACATGAACCTGTAGTACGTACATTCTGGAATTAAAAAAATTTGTGACTACAAATGGTACATATGAATCAATGTATATTTAGGAGAAGAATCAAGAACATATATACTCAAGAGGATATCCAAGAATATATTCAAGAGGATATTGAAGAGGATACTCGAGAGGATATTCAAGAGGATATTCAAGAGGATATTCAAGAGGATATTCAAAAAGATATTCAAGAAGATATTCAAGAGGATATTCAAGAGGATATTGAAGAGAATATTGAAGAGGATATTGAAGAGGATATTCAAGGTAAAGTACCCAAAAGGATAGTCAAGAGGAACTACCCAAGAAGATATTCAAGGTAAAATACGCAAGAGGATAGTCAAAAGGATATGAAGATAAAATACCCAAGAGATAGTCAAGAGGATATTCCAGATAAAATACCCAAAATATTAAAAATGAAACATTCAAGAGAATATTCAAGAGGAAGAACTCAAGAGGATACTCTAGATAAAATATTTCAGAGGATATTTAAGAGGAACAGTCAAGAGGATATTTAAGATCAAGTACTTCTAAAAATACAGGAAATTTAATTTTATTTTAGTCATTTCTACGGTAAAAGCTCAGCTAATTATCAGCTGGTTCTCATCTGGAAATCTGGTTAATATTTTTATTTATTAGTAATTATTATTATTTATTATTATAAATTATTATTATCATTCAGTTACTTGAATCTACGGTTAACTAAAATCTGTTTCAAATGATGTACATGCTGGTAAGCAAAGAATTTTTGAATTGTCATAATTTAGGAATGTAAAATAAAATATAAAAAAATTTTAAATTAACGTTAATAAATGATAAAAATAATTAATAATAAATGAAAATACCAACATGATTTTCAGGTGAAAATCAGCTGACCGCTAATAATCACTTGTCAGTCACCTGATAGTCACCTGATAATCAGCTGATTATCAGCAAATATGCACCTGAAAATCATAGTTAATATTTCTATTTATTACTATTTATTATTATCATTTATCACTGTTAGTTTAAAATTTGATATATTTAACTATATATTCCTAAATTATGAAGAGTAATTCAAAACTTCTTTGCTAGCAACAACATTTTTTTAAAGACATTAGTTAATCGTAGATTCATGTAAATGGACGATGATAATAATTTATAATAATACTTAATAATACATAAAAATATAAACCTAATCTTTAGGTGAAAATCAGCTGAAAATTAGGTGACGTTTTGGCATGGTTTTCACCTGATTTTCACCGAATTACCAGTTGATAATAAGCTGAGTTCTTTCAGCAGGGATTTTATGCGCGCGCGCTCACATGTACACACATGCGCGCGCGTCCTCGTGGCGCGCGCTGTCACGCGCACGAATGCACACACGCCATCTGACGGTGGAATCGTGTAGTTATCACAACTCTCACATGGTAAGGCAGTTCGTTGCCTGAAATCGAGTATGGCACCCCTTTAAATTCTCAATCACTTAATTTTATTAAATAAACTATATAACTATGGTATAAGTGGTAAAGCGCATAAGCTCCTAAGCAGTTACTTATCCGGCAGGGAATAAAAAGTTAGAATAGCAGAGATATAAAGTACCTATGAAACAATAACCACCGGAGTACCTCAACGTACTCAACTACACTTGGACCACACTTTTTCATAATTTATGTCAATGACTTACTAACTAATAGAACAAAGAATACCTTAGCGTGCACTGACGATGCAGCAATTCTCTCAAATGATGACACTTGAAAAAAAGTAGAAGACAAAATGCATGAGTATCTTGATGAAATAAGCTATTGGTTAGCAATATATAAATTGTCCTTAAACGTAAATAAATGGTATTTATAACTTTTGATAATTATTGTGATAGTGTTCCTAAAGATATAAATATACATATACAGGGTACTAAAATAAATAGAGTAGGATATTATAAATACTTATGTATTATTTTTTATTACAATCTAAGATGGGTAAAGCATATGAATATATCATAAGGAGGACAAAGTATTTAATATATATATATATTGTGTAAAATACCTAGCTATGTGCAATCAGATGTACGAAAAGTAATATATTATGCATTTTTCCACAGCATAATTAGCTACGGAAATATTTCATGAGGAGGTGCTATTAAAACTGCCCAAAACTTGCTTAAAAAAACTCAGAATAGAATATTAAAAATTGTAAACAAAAATTAATTTGTACAGGATAACCCGTCAAACTTAACTCAAATTTTTGCATATCAATGCGTTATACACCACTACGATGAACTTAAAGACATATACATATGAGGCGTTTCACGTCAACTGCCCCAGCGCCGCGCGCGAGCACCAAATCGTGCTATTTCTAACTCATGTTTATGATACTAAAATGTAACTAAAAAAATTGTTTCATAAGCGTTTGCGACGTATTTTTTCTTCAGCTTTCCAATGATATAGGCAGTTTTTCCGAAATTTTCTATTTTCACCTTCAAAAAGTACAAAACGTCTTATATCTCAAAAAGTGTATTTTTAATATTTTTTTTACCATTTAGATCGAGACCTGAGCATTTTTTACACAGGAAATAATTTTTTTTCATAATTTGCTCAGGATGTTTTCTTCGAGAAATAGAACGCGAAAGAGTAGCGCAACGGCTCTCCTGCGCGCGGGACGTCGCGCGACACCGCATGATTCATTTTTCTTTCGATAGGTGGCTTCCATATCGGAATTTTCTATCCGTATGTGAATCGTCTCGTCGAAAGTATATAATTGCAATGACTTTTCGTCTTATTCCTCTTCGGAATTTTTTCGAATTTCTGTCAATACAATCAAACTTGGATTTCATAGTGTCTTTCGTGTATTTGATAATTAATTCATCGGTAATTCTTTATTTCGTTATTTCTTTCGTTTATTGTAGCAACTAAAATGGATTCAACTTGGAAATTAAAATGCATAAATCGTTTAAATAAAAATGATCACCCTTCAAATAAAATAAAAGATTTGATCAACTTTTCAACACGTTTAAAAAGCGTATATCCCTTAGTACCAGGAAAAGCAAAAATTTGTTCTAACTGTCAACGCCAAATTTACAAACATAAATCAAGTTTACCTCCAGTTGATGCTAGAAAAGCTAAAATAGTGTGTAACGATGAGTATCACAAAGCTGTTGTTGCAGTTCTTGAACAAATAAAGAAAAACATTTCAGAATCAACAAATAAGCAAGAGAGAATTCAGTTACTATTTCTTGCGCCTGAGTTTTGGTCTCGTAGGGACTTAATGCGAGAATCCGCTTGCACTGAACGGAAAGTTCGCGAAGCAAAAAATTTAGTAGCTAAAAGTGGAAATTTTTCAATACCTGCTAATAAAAGTGGCAAACTACTTTCAGCTGAAACTGTAAATTCAGTGAAAACATTTTATGAAAAAGATGGTGTAAGCCGAGTTTTGCCAGGTTTAAAAGATTACATATCTGTTAAGCAGACTAATGGTAAAAGAGAACATGTTCATAAAAGATTACAGCTAGGTAACTTAAATGAACTGTATAGTTCATATAAAAAAGAAAATGAACACGATAATGTTGGTTTTACTAAATTTACATAATTAAGGCCACCACATTGTCTATTAGCTGGAAGTAGTGGTACGCATAATGTATGCGTGTATGTACATCACGAACATGTAAAGCTCATGCTAAGTGCTATGGATCTAGAAAATTTAACAAAAGATACTAGATTGCCTCTTAAAAATTACCACAATTGCATCCAAGCAATTATGTGTAAGGATGCACACGATAGATGCTATTTGGGTGACTGTTTATTGGGACCCTGAATAAGTTCTCGCTGTTTTTTTTGGAAAATTGATGCTTTATTTAAAGTACGTAGTAAAAAGCATGTCACTCAAAATATTGCCCATCACTAGTCACTACTTTCTTCCACCTTTTTGGCAATTTACGGATTCCATCTCGGAAGAACTGCTCGTCTTTTGAAGCTATCCAAGAATCGACCCATTTTTTGGCATCTTCATAAGAATGGAAGTGCTGGTCAGCCAAGCCATGAGCTATCGACCGGAATAAGTGGTAGTCGGAAGCAGCAATGTATGGACTATACAGCGGGTGAGGTAGGATATCCCATTGAAGTGCCTCCAAAGTTTCTTTGAGAACTTTTGCAATATGTGGCCGACCATTGTGATGTAACAAAATCACCTTGTCGTGTCTCTGCTCGTACAGCGGCCGTTTTTCCTTTAGGGCTTGACTCAAACATATCAATTACAGTTTATAGCGATCTCCCGTGATAGTTTCGTTCGGTTTCAGCAGTTCATAATAAATTACACTGCTGATCGCACCAAATGCAGAGGAGAAGCATCGAACCATGGATATTTGGTTTTGCGGACGATGTTGATGCATGGCCGGGCTTACCCCACGATTTTTTACGCTTAGGATTATCGTACTGTATCCACTTTTCATCGCCAGTCATGATACGATGCAAAAAACCTTTGCTTTTCTGCCGTTGCTTCTGGATCATTCCTGACGTTTTTAAACGTTTCGAAACTGTTGTCTCATCTACTGGTAATGATGTTGCGAGTTCAGCTAGCATCTGACATGAGTGTTCATTTAGTAATTCCTCCAATTCTTCGTCTTCAAACATTTTGGTGCACCGGCACGTTCTTTATCTCCAACATCAAAATCGTTATTTTTGATACTGGGAGAAAAATTGATAAAATTAAAAACGATTTTTTTGCTAAGAATCAATCACTTTTTGTAAGTGACTTAAAAAACAACCTTCAACAAGGAGAATTTCTTGTGTGCTGTGATTTTACCGAAAATTATGCGTTTGTTATACAAAATTCTAGACAATCGTTCCACTGGAACAAGAACGAAGCAACTGTTTTTACAGTTGTTGTGTATTATAAAGAAAATGGAGAGCTTAAACATGTAAGCATTGCTGTGATTTCCGACAATCTAAACCATGATACTGTTGCCGTTTATGAATATCAAAAAGTTATAATATCTTACCTCAAAACTAAATTCACAGTAAAAAAAGTCTATTATTTGACTGATGGAGCAGGTCAGCATTTTAAAAATAAATCAAATTTTCTAAATCTTCTTTTTCACGAGAAAGATTTTTGTATTCCAGCTGAGTGACATTTTTATGCCATAGCGCATGGCAAAGGTGCATGCGATAGTATAGGCGCCGACCTAAACAGAGGTGCAAAACGAGCGAGTCTACAAGTTTCTTGTAATAATCATATTTTAACGCCAGAAAACCTTCATAACTGGGATAAAGATTATTACAAAGAAACCAAAGTTTTTTTATAGCAGTAAAGAATCATATGAAGGTACTGTCTTGAAACTAAAACCAAGACTGGATAAGGCTATATTCATACCAGGCACATTACATACCATGCTATTATTCCAATTGATGAAAGTACATTGAAGCTCAAAATACCTCTTTATGTTCTGACTATCAAATCTTCCCGAGAAAAACTGTTAGAAAAAATAAAGAAAAATTATCTGCACTGAGAAAAACGCGTTATTATAGTTACTATATTGCTGTTGGCTATGAAATTCTGTTTTTTTTTTTTTTTTTTTTTTTTTTTTTTATAAAAAGGCCAATAAAATATTATTCTTACGTTACAAAGAATTCGTTCATCGAAAGAACAGGTAAAGATTATGAAAGGTTATTAGGTAGCGAGGCAGGCCTCGTTTACGTGACGTCCCGCGCAACGTCCCGGGCGCAGGAGAGCCGTTGCGCTACTCTTTCGCGTTCTATTTCTTGAAGAAAACATCCTGAGAAAATTATGAAAAAAATCATTTTCTATGTAAAAAATGCTGAGGTTTCGATCTAAATGGTCAAAGAAAATCTTAAAAATACACTTTTTGAGATATAAGACGTTTTCTACTTTTTGAAGGTGTAAATGGAAAATTTCCGAAAAACTGCCTACACCATTGGAAAACTGAGGAAAAATTCGTCGGAAACGCTTATAAAACAATTATTTTAGTTACATTTTAGTATCATAAACATGAGTTAGAAATAGCACAATTTGGCGCTCGCGCGTGGCGCTGGGGCAGTTGACGTGAAACGCCTCATATTAACAATCTGTAGAACTAGAATAGTATATTGTGTGCCAAGGCTGTAAAGTGGGTTTTTTTAGACCGAGTGTGGGGTTGCAGTACGAACCGAAGACGAGTACTGCAACCACACGAGGTCAAAAAACCCACTTAGCCCTTGGTGCACACCATATCTTTTGTAATGCAAGTATCGATTTTCGCTTTTTCTTGTTCTAATGTACTAAAATCGACAGCAGGCGATTTTCATTTTTTACCGCTCGCTACGGCGAGCAGCGAGCGTTTTTCAGTTTTTACCGCACGCTAGCAGCGGGCGCTTTTCGATTTTTACCGTCCTCTACGGCGAGCAGCGAGCGTTTTTCAGTTTTTACCGCCCGCTGGTCGGCAAGCGGTCGCTTTCGGCTCTATTAATAGGTTCGAAAAACGCGAAAATCGTGCTTGCGGTACAAAAATAAAATTATAAAACCACTTAAGTGTTCAAAAGCTGTTGGTGATAAAAACAATTATATCAGAGCGTTTCAAGTATTTAACTGTTTGCCAAAATGGGATCCAAACCTAAAAGCTTTAGACATTACCAAAAATTACAATAAAACAAAAATTAGAAAATGGATAAATACTAATATATTGTAGTAAAATTTAAATCTAGATAAATAAATTCGTAAATTTTGGACTGGTTTTATATACTAAAATTGTCAAATTTTATATGTATATTTATACCTGTTTTCTCTTCTCATTGGAGAGATCTTAGTTTTAGGTTAGTTTAAGATTCATTTTTTGATTTCTCGATTTGACAGAGAGTGGGCCACATATTTTCTTAAATACTTACTACAACCGAATTCGTCAGAGCTATCAATACAATCGTTAGTTCCGTCACACTGCAGACTCTTTGGAATACATTGCTCAAACTTTTCACATTTAAATTCTCCATAAGTGCATGGTGGTTCGTAATGTGAACTTGCACAGTTTTCTTCATCACTGCCATCAATGCAATCCTTATCACCATCACATCGCCAAACTTTACTTATACATTGTTTATTGGTACAGTGGAATTCATTTGGTTCACAACCGTGATGGCCTAAAAATCATAATATTATATAGTACCACATAAAAATAATTATTTGTATTTAATCTCTAGACAAAATATAGAAAGGGTCTTATTACTAGAGTATAAAGCTTTGACGAATTCAATTTATGGAATATTTTATTTTTATTTCAGGAAAATATTTTAAAAAGACAATTTTGCTTTCTCCAAGAGAAAGCTGGGTAACGGTGAAATTTTTCGACCTCGAGATTTCGATGATTTTCGATATTTCTGAGCTTCCTGAGTCTAGATATGCATTTTTTAGAAAATGTCTGCGTGCGTGCGTGCGTGCGTCTGTGTGTGTGTGCGCGCGCGTGTGCGCGTGTGTGCGTGCGTGCGTGCGGGCGTGTGTTTGTGTGTGTTATAAATTTGTTCGCAGCATAACTCAAAACCGGTCAGAGATAACAAGTTTATCTTTGGCAGGTATTTAAAGCTTATTTTGAAGTTGTGCAAGTTCAATTACATAGTTGATCGGATAATATTAAGTCGGTTAAAAAAAATAAAGCAAAATATCGAAAAATCGAAATTCTTTTTTCATCGCCGAATTTGGATATCGGTGGGAAGTAGGCCCATTTTCTGAAAGGCCTTGAAATTACCTATCAATCTATATTCTTTGTTGGCCCAGTCGGATATAATTAAGTTGGTTGAAAAAAATAAAGAAAAATATCGAAAAAAAGAACATAATTTTTTTTAGCTCTTGGTTTGAATATCGGTCGGAAGTAGGCCCATTTTCTGAAAGGCCTTGAAATTCCCTATCAATCCATATTATTATCGGCCCAATCGGATATTATTAAGTCGGTTAAGAAAAATAAAGAAAAATATGGAAAAATCGAAAATAATTTTTTTGGCTCTGGGTTTGGATATCGGTGGGAAGTAGGCCCATTTTCTGAAAGGTCTTGAAATTCCCTATCAATCCATATTATTATCGGCCCAATCGGATATTATTAAGTTGGTTAAAAAAATAAAGAAAAATATGGAAAAATCGAAAATAATTTTTAGGCTCTGGGTTTGGATATCGGTGGGAAGTAGGCCCATTTTCTGAATGGTCTTGAAATTCCCTATCAATCCATATTATTATCGGCCCAATCGGATATTATTAAGTTGGTTAAAAAAAATAAAGAAAAATATGGAAAAATCGAAAATAATTTTTTTGGCTCTGCGTTTGGATATCGGTGGGAAGTAGGCCCATTTTCTGAAAGGTCTTGAAATTCCCTATCAATCCATATTATTATCGGCCCAATCGGATATTATTAAGTCGGTTAAAAAAAATAAAGAATAATATGAAAAAATCGAAAATAATTTTTTTTTGTTCTGGGTTTGGATATCGGTCGGAAGTAGACCCATTTTCTGAAACGTCTTGAAATTTCCTATCTACCTTGTAACGCTCTGCCGGGGATCAAGGCAAAGGTTCGCGGGTAATTACATAAGACCAGAAACTACACAACCGAGTAAAACTCTAAGTACTTTATTCTTACTAACTAGATGTTACTGAATACAATAATATGGGCGCCAGGTGCACGCGTCACTCGCACCGATCTAAGCCTTCGCCGGCTAGCTCCGCGGGAGCAGAAACTCTACTCTAAGCTGCAGCTACAGCGTGTGCTGCAGCTGGCGCGAATTCGGAGTCTCGTGACTCCCGATTCGGACACACACATACACACACTTGGAAACCGGGGACGGGAATATAAAGAGGGCAACCCTTGGCCAGGAAGCTGCTGCTACTGGCTTCCTCTCGCTCTCTCGTTCTCTCTCTCTCTCTCTCTCTCTCTCTCTCTCTCTCTCTCTCTACGACGCTGCCTCTTCAGACGGTGGCGAGGTGTCGGCAGGGCGCACAGGCGTGCACTAGATACTCGTCAGCGAGAACAAAACTATCGCGAGGACGCGGCACGGCGGTAGGCGACGGAATGGATAATGCCGGCCGGTGTTCTCACGCTGGTCCGCCGCTCCGGTTCGTCGGTCGGCCGTCTTCTTCACCGCGGCGCGAGCGAGCAGTCCACATGACTCCTGCTGCTCGTGCGCGGTATCGCTCATGCTGCAGCTACAGCTTGTCCTCGCTGTAGCTGCTGATGGTTCCTCCGTCTCCTGGCCAGCTGGATACAGGAGGGGAGGGATTAGTGCGCGGAGAAGGCAGCGGGGAGGGACGGGCGCGCTCACGTGTGTGTGCGTACGACGTCGCGTGCCGAGTCGTGCCGCACATTCTCTGTTTCGCGCGTTCCTTACGTAACTGGCGATTTACCACGTTACAACTCCCCCCTCCTAAAGTCGAAGTAGTGCGTGGACTACCTTCGCACGTTTCTCCCTGCTCTAAACTATTAAATCTGAATACAGCTTCCTTGCACTAGCTAACTTACTTTAAGCTAATCGGTCTTAGCTACAGCGGTGTGAGTGTAGGTGTTCATGTCCCTTAGCTTCTTCTTCTGCAGCTTGGCTTAAGTGTGAATCTGTGTAAAGTATAACCGGTGAGTCTATGACCTAACTATCACAACCTGGCGCCGGTAATTCGGAACATTCCTCCATTTACTCGAATACCTAACGACATCGCGACTTTCACGCAGCTATCTAATATTTCCACTCACTCATGACTTTACACAATAATGAAAATAAAGAAAATTTCTGTAGCAGCATCTTACCTGGCCGATCCCTTAGACTAATGCTCTTTTTGAGCCACGTTCTGGCAACCTGTATCACATGTTGATTTTATCGCGAATAAAAACATTTTTAGCCAAATGATTCAACCAACTGGACTGATTTCGTTTTATTGCAATTTGCCTAAGGCTTGTTGGTGCGAGAACACTCTCTCTTACTTATAGAAATCAAGGAATACGGGAAAGGTAAAATGAAGGATCTACCAGATGAGTTAAGGAGGCTGCTTTATTAGCCTTCGGCTCTCCCTAACTTTCACCTATAATCTATTCAGCAATCCGCTCCGACTCTGACACGTTTCTACCCTTACCGAGTATGGACTGCGAGCTCAAGCTTTGCCCTAGACCTCATGAATGATTCGGAGGATCCGAGATACTCGAACTTTTACTTCGAAAGCGAACTCTTTTACGAGGGAGCTTCAATGGCACTTTTCTCCACTCGTGGTAGCAGGTGCGGATATTGGAATTTACAACATTTACTTTGCCCTGCCTGCTGGAAAACCTATTGCAAACGTTACCAGGAACTGACCACCTATGCTGGAGAAAACGATACTTTTTAGCGGGTATTAAAAACTTACAACCTATGCCGACTGTAATCGACGACATCAACATAGATGCATTACCCTTGGACAAGGCTGCAGCGGAAGCTGAAAACTGACTTAACGTCGAACTGGAAACTAAACTCTCAACTACTGCTGCATGTACTTAGAATCAACGTCACTAGATCTCGGTAGATCGACGCACAGTGGTGCCGATCGATGCAAAAGTGATGAAAATTCGTGCTTTAGTACAATAAGGCTCAAAAAATTTTTATAAAATACGTTTTGGATTCGTGAAGTAATTTCCTACAATAAATCGTTTCCCTCATGGCTGTAGTATTGCTCTTTTTTTAGTAAGGAATACGTTAAATGCCGTTTTTTTGGAGTTTATTTATTTATTTTTTTTTTGTTTTTAAGTAGGATAATTTTTTTTTTGTTTTATAATAAGCACCCATATAAATATAATTTTTTTCAAACAACTGCATAAGTCCTAGAATTTTGAAAAAAATTATATTTATAAAAAATGGGCGCTTATTATAAAACAAAAAAAAAAAATTAATCCTACTTAAAAACAAAAAGAAAAAAAATAAACTCCAAAAAACGGCATTTAACCTATTCATTACTAAAAAAATGAGCAAGGCTACAGCCATGAGGGAAACGATTTATCGTAGGAAATTACTTCAGGAGTCCCAAACGTATTTTATAAAAATTTTTTGAGCCTTATTGTGCTAAAGCACGAATTTTCATCACTTTTGAGTAGATAGGCATCACTGGGTGACGTCCCAAAGAATCATAGGAACCGACTTTGTTGACTCTTGTTCGACTTGGAGAGGACTCGGCAGAACGACGTCTCTGAGGACTCTCTGGGTTAACGGCTCCGGTAACGCTATGACAAGCTTATCTTTGGGGCTCGAACTGCCACCCATATCATTTGCTATTGCCGTCAAGCTAGGAGGTATGGATTGCCGAGCATACGACGTACCTTTCAAATCCCTACTATTTTCCCTCTGACTACAATACTCAATAACAGAAGCGACCCTAGTCAACTGCGCTATGTCTAACAATAAGTGGAAGGGCTCGTATCCTACATGAGAAGCTATCGGAGCGGCTGCTTTGATTCTCCTATCAGCTGTTTCACCCTGCTCTACAGCTATGATGGAACAGCTATCCTCACTGGATCTGCAGGAGGTACTCGGCGTTCCGATGTGAAATAGTGTTGACGATAAAACACTTGTAATCGGTTCACATATGAAGGTTTCCTCGTTACACTCACTACTCGCCTGCGACAACAAATCAATGGAAAAGGGATCCACCCCCAGTCCGTCGGACGACCTCGTCAACGATGCCACGTTGTGAATGATTACTCCTACTCTATGCTGAAGCTCAGAAGCTACAGCTGCTGTCGAAGTAACTGCTAAACCTTGGTTATCATTGGACAACGATGATGTTGGCACTATCGTTGTTCCATCTGATTCCGCTTGCTCAACTAGGCCTGGATTCCAAGGAGCTGCATTTGGCCCGAGAAGTCTTCTCATTTCATATCTTTGTAGCCTATCTTGTAACTCGGATGCGCTGGCTGTGAAGTTCAGCCCTAACTCATTACACAAACAGGCCACTTCGCCATCGAATAATTTCTCTACGTGACTACTGACGGCAAGCAGATCAACACATCCGAAATGACCTTTCTCCAGACCTAGTGGAAATGGCTTTCTATCTAACGTTTCCATTGTCGAACGTGAAATCAACCTTGGAAAACCAACAAAATGATTCTGTCGTGCACTCGTGTTCAGGAAGTTACTCTTAATCTTAACACTCCCTGAGCACGTTGCAAAAATTCTATGTGCCGCGTGGCTAACGCTGTAGCAAGAAGTGAGTTTGAGAGTACCTCATAAACTCTCTCGCAAAAACACACGCAAATCGCAATAAATATTCGCAAATTAATTAAATTATTTATTTGAAGCACAATTATTCCAAAAACTTAATTTGAAACGTCTGGCAAAATTCAATTTGCTCACGGCGTCTATTAACACCTGGATGCGGTAGCTACTTTGAGCGCAAAATGGCTGCCAGAACGCTTCTGCCGCGCGGTTTCCCGTTGTGTGTGCGCGCCGCAATGGCGAAATCACGACGCGGATCACTTAACTTTGCCACAGCCTTTAACGTGGCCCCACGTTGGCTGCGCCACTTGTAACGCTCTGCCGGGGATCAAGGCAGAGCTTCGCGGGTAATTACATAAAACCAGAAACTACACAACCGAGTAAAACTCTAAGTACTTTATTCTTACTAACTAGACGTTACTGAATACAATAATATGGGCGCCAGGTGCACGCGTCACTCGCACCGATCTAAGCCTAGCTTCGCCCAGAAACCCTACTCTAAGCTGCAGCTACAGCATGTGCTGCAGCTGGCGCGAATTCGGAGTCTCGTGACTCCCGATTCGGAGGCGCACACACACACACTTGGAAACCGGGGACGGGAATATAAAGAGGGCAAACCTTGGCCAGGACGCTGCTGCTGCTGGCTTCCTCTCGCTCTTTCGTTCTCTCTCTCTCTCTCTCTCTCTCTCTCTCTACGACGCTGCCTCTCCAGACGGTGGCGTGGTGTCGGCAGGGCGCACAGGCACGCACTAGATACTCGTCAGCGAGAACAAAACTATCGCGAACACGTGGCACGGCGGTAGGTGTCGGAATGGATAATGCCGGCCGGTGTGCTCACGCTGCTCCGCCGCTCCGGGTCGCCGGTCGGCCGTCTTCTTCACCGCGGCGCGAGCGAACAGTCCACATGACTCCTGCTGCTCGTGCGCGGTGGCTCTCATGGACGGCCGACGGCGCTACGGCACAGTGCTTCTCGCTCTCTCTCTCGCGCGTCGGCTGCTCCTGTCAGTGGCCTGGGAGAGCGAGCTCGCTCATGCTCCAGCTACAGCTTGTCCTCGCTGTAGCTGCTGATGGTTCCAACGTCTCCTGGCCTGCTGGATACGGGAGAGGAGGGACTAGTGCGCGGAGAAGGCAGCGGGGAGGGTCGGGCGCGCGCGTGTGTGTGCGTACAACGTCGCGTGCCGAGTCTTCGCTCGCCGCGACTGCCGTACAATCTCTGTTTCGCGCATTCCTTTACGTAACTGGCGATTTGCCACGTTACAACCTATCTTTTTTTCAGCCCGATCGGATATTATGAAGTTGATTAAAAAAAATAAAGAAAAATAGGGAAAAATCGAAATAATTTTTTTTTGGCTCTGGGGGTTTGGATATCGGTCGGAAGTATGCCCATTTTCTGAAAGGTCTTGAAATTCCCTATCTACTCATATCCTTTTCGGCCCAATCGGATATTATTAAGTCGATTAAAAAAATAAAGGTAAATATGGAAAAATCGAAATAATTTTTTTTCTTCGCTTGGTTTGGTATCGGTCGGAAGTAGACCCATTTTCTGAAAGGTCTTAATATTCTCTATCTACCAATATTTTTTTCGGCCCGATCGGGTAATATTAGGTTGGTTAAAAAAAATAAAGAAAAATATGGAAATATTGAAAATATTTTTTTACGGCATTGGGTTTTTGGATATCCGTTGGAAGTAGTCACATTTTCTTAAAAGTCTTGAAGTTACCTATCAATCCATATTTTTGTCCGTCGAAAAGGATAATATTAAGTCGGTAAAAAAATAAAGAAAAATATGGAAATATCGTAAATAATTTTTTTCATCGCTTATACAGAAATTGCACTTCAACATCCTGGAGCTACCACTACAAAATAAAAGAAAAAAAATGCCTAATTTAGAGGATATTTGAAACCTTGGCGGAGTTATATGATTTATTGAATATTAATTATTGACTATAGAATATTGACCATTGAATATTGAATATTGATTATTGACTACTGATATCACCATTGAGTATTGACCGTTACTGATAAGAACTGATAAGAACTGATTGTTGCATTGGAAATTTGGCTGTTATTATTGAACATTTGCCGTTTTGATAAAAAATTAAACTATATTTTAATTATTATTGAACATTTACAAGAAAAAGATTGTATTATCATTATTAAAAATTTATCATGAAAACATTTAGTTATTAATATTGACCATTTATTCTGATTACTGAATATTTGAAAAATTGTAATTACATTTTTGATTAATTTTTCATAGTTAATATTGTTTATTATTATTTATTATTTCATTTGAAAAGTCATTAGAGTGATTTAAACATTAGTAGAAAAATCGAGCATGACAATGTAGAACAGGTAATTTATGAAAATCGTTGTCGCGGTAGACCTAAAATTGGACGTACTTCTGAGGAGGAAAGGGAGTTCCGAGAACGGCAACGGATTTTAATAAATGAAAGAGCAAGACGATACAGGGCACGTCGTGGGAATAATATCAATAATAATTCAAATACATCGGAACCTCATAATAATCAGGTAAATTCAACTCAAAGAAGTAGACAATGTAGGAGGAGATATCGTAATAGAGAGAATGATGATGAGGAAAGGGAATTCCAAAATCGTCGACGTGAACGAAATGCAGAGAATCGAAGATTTTTTGAACAAAATAGTAATGTTAATGAACACTATTTAGGTGAAATGGATGTTTTATGCAGTCTTTGTAACGCGAAACATTTTACTGCAGAGAAAGTAATTAACAAGGGTAATTCATTTCATGAATGTTGTGGTCATGGGACTGTCAAATTGGAAGCAATCCCGGATTTTCCAGATAATTTACGTTCATTATTCGAAAATAATCATCAATAAAGTAAAGCATTTTTTTAACGTATTCAGAATTACAATAGTTCATTTTCATTTGCATCCTTTAATACCAATGTAGTTGATATGCCTACAATAGGAAGAGCTCCGTATTGTTTCAAAGTACAAGGTCAAATTTATTACCAAATAAACGAGGCTTTATATCCACCGGAAAATGATGATCCTAAATATTATCAGCTTTTTATTGTAGATCCGCAAGAAGCTATCGATTATAGGATTGCGGCTATCGCATGAACTAACAGAGAAATAATGTATAGTTTAGCAAATGATAAGACAATATAATTTATTTTCCAAGTCATATGTAATGATTAAGGAAGAAATTGATTAACAACGTGAATTGTTGGGTAATGATACGAAACCTGAATTACAACTAATTTTTAGTTTAAAAATCTGGCTATGATCGAAGTAGGTATAATTTGCAAAGAAAAATGAGGTTGCTGCGGTTTTTGTTACCACAGCCGATAGTGACATTCCTGAATCATATGTGACTATCCGTAATAAGGCTACACGTGTATTGCAATCAGTAAGTTCGATGGATCCAAACGTAGAACCTATGGTATATACATTGTTTTATCCTCATGGATTGCAAGGTTGGCATAAAAATATAGCGAAGATAAATAACAGGTCATTCGTAGTAGATAATAATAATGCACAAGATGAACAAAGTAATCGTCGAGTAACTAGAGGTTCCTATGTTAAATATAGAATAGGTATAAGATCTAATATATTCAATGCATTTTTGTTAGGTCGTAGATTATTTCAACAATGGATTGTTGATAGTTACGTTAAAATTGACAGGGATCATATTGAATATATTCGGCGCAATCAAAAACAATTGCTTGTGGAATCATACCAGGGATTAGTTGATCATTTAAATAATACTGCAAATGATATGAATTATCAAGTAGGTAAAATAGTTACATTGCCATCAACTTTTGCTGGTTCTCCTAGATATATGATACAAAATTATCAAGATGCAATGGCTATAGTTCGTATGAAAGGAAAACCCGATCTGTTTATAACAATGACGTGTAATCCTAACTGGCGTGAAATTAAAGATAATTTATTTCTGGATCAACAGTCTTCAGATCGTCCTGACATTTGTGCGCGTGTTTTTCATTTGAAGAAAGAACATTTAATCTCGCTAATAACAAAAGAGAAATATTTTGGTGAAGTTACAGCTCATTTACATGTGTAGAACTCATGCACACATTTTAGTTACTTTAAAAGATGGTTATAAATTGTCTACGGTGAATGATATCGATAAATTTATTTCTGCTGGAATTCCTGATTCTGAGACCGATTTAATATTGTATAACACTGTGGTTAATAATATGATTCGTGGTCCATGTGATAGCAGATGTATCATTGACGGTTAATGTTCGAAACATTACCCAAGAGAATTTCGGGAAGAAACTATAATATCGTCTGATGGATATCCGTATTATAAATGAAGAAATGATGGGAAAAAAATGATGCATCGCAATCAAACTATAGATAATCGATTGGTAGTACCATATTGTCGTAGGTTATTACGCATATTCAATTGTTATATAAACGTTGAAGTAGTGTTCAGCATAAAGTCCGTGAAATATTTGTATAAATATGTTTATAAAGGTTACGATGCCGCAAATATCATAGTTGAAGAGTCAAATAATGAGAGGGTAATTAATCATAAAGAAGTTCGTAGTTTTATAGAAACGAGATGTGTTAGCCCAGTTGAAGCATGTTGTCGTATCTTAAGTAAACCATTACTTTAATAAGTGTAGTTGATACTAATGGCCATATCTACCAAGTGGTGTGTTGATTGTTATGGCAAAGGTTTCAATAAAACACAACACATCTATATATTTGTTTTAATAAAGAATGTCCAAAACGTCGACTAAAACAAATATATAGATGTGTTGTGTTTTATTGCAACCTTTGCCATAACTATCAACACACCACTTGGTAGATATGGCCATTAGTATCAACTACACTTATTAATAAACAACTCTACCATCAGCTTCTACAACTAAGTTAAACCATTACTTTGTAAAAGTCGTAGTATCATATGCTTAGCAGTTCGTTTACCTCAAAAACAATCAATCATAATTCATGATATTGATGATGATGTAGTTGTGGAGGCTGCATTAAAGCGAAGCAGTACATTATTAGCTTATTTTGATTTGAATAAAGAAGATATTTCAACTAGACAATACACTTATGCTGAAATTCTGGCTCATTACGTTTTTAAACAACATGATAATAATGATCATAAAGTTTATAGATGGTCAACACGAAAATCTAATGATAATTGTATTGGACGTATGTATTCCGTAAGTCCAAGTTAGGTAGAGTTATTTCGATTAGAATTAGTTTTATTAAATTATAGAGGCGCAAAAAGTTTTGAGGAATTAAAAAATGTAAACGGTGTTCAATATATGACATTTTCGGAAGCTTGCTTAGCGTTAGGTCTTATAGATAATGGTGAGGAATGGAGTCGAGCTATGCAGGACGCTGTAAGTTGGATGATGCCAGGTAGTATCCGTCTGTTATTTGTTCGTAATTTGATTCGTTGTCAACCTGTACATCCGGACGAACTTTGGAAAAATTTTAAAGATGCATTATCAGAAGACTTTTTAATATTATATGGAGATCATACTAGAGCTTCCAATTTAGCTTATTCCATTATTTGTGAAATGTTGATAGCTGAAGGTCATGATATTGTGAATTTTCCATAGATGCCTCGATTAGTAATGAACAATCACATCGAGGATGGTAATCAATTACATGGTAACTTAGCAGATATGGGCAATAGACAATATAACATGTTAAACAATGATTAAAAAGAAATCGTTGATAAGATTTTAAAAGTATCAAATATTATTGATTATAACAGTTCTAGGTGTTTTTATATCGACGGCCCTGGTGGTTCTGAGAAAACGTTTGTTTATACAACATAATATAATTCATTAAAAAGTCAAAGCAAAAATGTTTGTTGTATGGCTTTTGCAGGAATCGCTGCAACGTTATTACCTAAAGGATTGACAGCTCATAAAGTATTAGGTTTGCCTGTACCTTTATTATCGGATTCTTCATCTAGTATTGCTGTGCAATCAAAGGGAGGGCAATTTTTGAGGCAAACAGATGTGTTTATTTGGGATGAGGCACCAATGGGTTACGCATTAGAAATCATGGATAGAACTTTGAAAGATATTATGAGTAATGATTTATTGTTTGGTGGTAAAATTGACATTTTGATATTGATAATCTTGATATTCCTGAACGGTGTATAACTATAGATGCTAATTTCATTAATTCTATGTATGGTCATTCGATTAGAAATCACCTTTATGATGAAATGAGCTCCTCAGTTATATTAGCTGCACGAAATATAGATGTGAGCGAAATTAATAAAACTATCGTATCGTTATTAGATAGTCACAATGAGCGTGTATATATGAGTATTGATTCAGCTGATCATCGTGATGATAATGGTTTAATGGGTGAAGCAATTTAACCAGAATATCTTAATTCATTGAATCCACAAAACTTACCACCTCACAAATTGCACTTACGAGTAAATCCTATTGTTATGCTTATCAGAAATATTAGTATACATGAAGGATTATGTACTGGAACACGATTAAGAATTTTAGATTTAAATAATAATTTATTGAAATGTAAAATTTTAGGGGGGAATAAAGAGGGTCAAGTCGTTTTTTTAAATTGCATTACTTTATATCCTGATGATGAGTATATTATAGTACTCGATAATGAAGATAGTATGGATGTAAGCATAGGTTCGAAAGTTAATCAAGTGATTCATAAAGGTGCTGAATAGTATTTGCTTTTTAACAAATCTTATGCTTTTTGAAGAACAGAAACGAGGTCTTACTTTTTGAGGTTTAATCAATTTAACTGGAAAAATTGAAAAACTATATTTACTTTTTTAATTGAAAGTCGCTTTATAATCTTCTAACTTTTCAACTTGGTAAGTTTTCCAGTATTTTGTTTCTCAGTTTGAGACTGATAACAGGTTAACTTGATAAGATAAGAAAAGAAATAAATTTATTTGCACATGACAAAAGAAAAGGTTACATGAACAATATAAAAACATCAGGCTTTGTCGCTAGTTATTACAGCAGTCATATCACAGATTACGCAGATGGATCCACCATAATGGACCCATTCTATTAGACTAGTTAGTCATTAGCATGTAAATAACAGCACGAGTAATAAATTATAGTACAGATGTAGTACCAGGTAAATTCTTCACGACTTATCAATACGTAAATACTTTTTATGCGAAAGAGTCTAAGGTTACAATGGCCAATCTAATTTCTAATCTAATATCTAATATCTAATATCACAGTTTTATTTACAACAAGAGTCAAGAAGAGCGCAAAAATACTCGCATTGCCGTTTTGAACCTCGCGAATGATGGTAGCGTTCTGATTCTTTGAGGAAGCGAGTTCCAGAGACGCGCACCTTGGGCACTGATCGAGTTCAACCCAGTATCAATTCGCGAAACAGGGACTTCTAAATCCCGTGGAGCCCTATCTGAGGTTCTGGATTGGTTTTTGTTAAAGAGGGTTGCAAGGTACGATGGGCAACGCAAACGGAGAGATTTGTATATAAGTACTGCCATGAAATATGTCCTCCTTGCCTTAACGTCCAACCAGTCCAGTTTCTTCCTGTGAGGAGTTATGTGCTCGCTCCTTCTAACACCACAGACATACCTCACACATGCATTCTGCAATCTTTGCAGTCGTTTATGAAGCTCCTCTGATACGTCAAGATACACTACAGAGCAGTAATCTAGGTGAGAGATGACAAGAGCGCTTGCGAGCTGCGTGCGTAACGCCTCGGTGGTGCAGGATTGGAAGGATCTGAGTCCATACAAGGCTCTATTAACGTTTCGGCTAATCGCATCCACCTACTGCTTCCATGTCAACTTCGAATCCATGACAATACCGAGGTTAGTTACTAAATCGACAAAAGGTACAAAAAAGTTATCCTGCACCTCAACACCTGGTAGGTTCAATCCTTGTAATAAATTGATATTATACTCAGATCCAAAGATAATCGCTTTAGTTTTACCAGTGTTGAGATACAGGGCATTATCGGAGGCCCAAGTCGACACAGCTCGCGCCACAGCTGACAAGCGATCAATGCCTTCACTAAGATTGTCTCTGGTAGCTTGAGTGTAGATTTGCAGATCATCTGCGTAGAGCAAATGCGTGACACTATCTGATAAAATTCCATCTGGTCTGTTAAAATTAGAGAGAATATCTTTAAGGTCATTAAGGGGGCTAGACACCTTTTTTCTCTGAAATAAGAAGTCATATTTTAATACATAAATGTAAACTAATTATTTCATACTTTTTACATATAAAAGTGGGTATATTTATCTTACCTTAAAACTTTCTCCGATGGGCCTTTTATATGGTCCAAAACCATAGTCATCGATGAAACAAGTTTTTTCACTAACCGTAAGCTTTGAAATTTTCCTGTGGATGGATTGACTACAGATTTGAACTAAATTACTCCTGAATAGTATAATTCTTATATGAGTGTAGGGATTTTTGATCTAATGAGAAAAAAAAAATTGTGCTGTTTTTCAAGAGTTTTTTTTTTATTTTTTTAAATTTTTTATATTTTTTCATAATTTTTCTGATGTAAAAATTTTTTCCGACATTTAATCCTCAATCCCTACACTCATATGAGAATTATACTATTCAGGAGTAATTTACTTCAAGTCTGGAGTCAATCCATCCACAGGAAAATTTCAAAGCTTACGGTTAGTGAAAAAACTTGTTTCATCGATGACTATGGTTCTGGACCATATAAAAGGCCCATCGGAGAAAGTTTTAAGGTAAGGTAAATATACACACTTTTATATGTAAAAAATATGAAATAATTAGTTTACATTTATGTATTAAAATGTGACTTCTTATTTCAGAGAAAAAAGGTGTCTAGCCCCCTTAATATAAAGGCTGAACAGGAGGGGCCCGAGAACCGAGCCCTGTGGGACGCCGAGATTGGTTGTGAGCCAATCCGATTCGCCATTTGATTTCGCGACTACTCGCTGTTTACGTTCCGTGATGTACGACTTGATCCACAGGTCCACGGACCTAGAGAAACCCATCAAGATCAGCTTACGGAGTAATTTAGTGGGAGAGATAGTATCAAACGCCTTGCTAAAATCAAAGAGTAATAAAAAGGTGAGATATTGTTTCTCATTGTCGATACCAGTCCGAATGTCTTCCGTCAGTCTTAGTAGTGGTGTTTGCGTGGAGTGATGTTGACGAAAGCCTGTTTGGCGGGGGTCGAGGATTTTCTTCGAGTTTAAGTGCTCCGAAATTTGTGCATGAACTATCTTCTCCAGGACTTTGGAGAGAAAGCTGAAGAGAGCAATCGGACGAAAATCCGAGGCGGCAGATGGAATTGCCTTCTTCTTGAGAGGCACTAGATGAGCTCGCTTTCAGGCCCCGGGAAAGACTCCACTAGAGAGTGAGGAGTTGAATAGAGCGGCTAAATGATGACCAATTATCGGCAGCGACTTCGCGATAACGCTTTGGGGTATACCGTCCTCTCCCTTTGCTTGCGACGAGAAGTGGGCGACAGCTAGGACCACGTCTGAAAAAGTCACTTCGCGAAAAGTGAAACCATCATCACTAGCGTTCGACAAAATGTCGTCCATATCTGCCTCGCGCTCAGAGTGAGACACGGAAACCCCAGCGAAGTGCGTATTCAACTCACCCGGAGTAAAGCCGTGCAGCTGATCGTTGGGTTTTGGTAGCAAGCCAAGACTCCGAAGTTCATCCTAAACATTTTTGTTGTTCTCCATGGCATCAAATAGCCTGTCTTGAACAAACGCATCTTTTGCTTGATGCGTACGCTGCTCTGCCACCGTAGCAAGAGACTGAAACTCCTCCCTTAGGGCGCTGCTCCTGGTACCCTTGTACCGTTTACGTACTGCGTTACGTTGTTTATAGAGGTCCCTGAGATCAGCGTCCATCCAGGGAGGAAAACCTTTCTTTAAAGCTTTGAACTGCTTCAACGGCGCAAGCTGATCGACAACGCTCATGATATTCTGGCTAAGATGTTCCAGCCTAAGGTCGACTCCACTATCTAGACAGGAAACTGGCGACCAATCACAAGAATCAAGAAGGGGCAAAATCTCCTCCGATCTAATAGATTTAAAATCCCGGTACATGAAGCTGTTGAGAGCTGGGGGATTCGCGGGCTGAAAATCGATTACAACATCAATTATGTTGTGGCTGTTAGGAAAGGTCGTCATAAAGTTACTTGCATCCAGCACTACGTTGTCATCGTCAGTAAAAACTACATCAATCCACGTGTGAGAGTCTCCGACATCGTTGGTCGCGCCATGTTCTATTAACTTGAGGTTAAGTTCGCACGCAAGTTCCTTAATAAAAGTCGCATCCTGAGCGGTCGATAACATGTTCGCATTCAGATCACCCATCACAATTCTGTAGTCATAGCCCACCAAATATTTCCTCAAATCATAAATAAGTTTAGAATCTATTAAGGTACTACATGGAATATCCGGTGGTCTATAGACCACAGCCACGAAGACCGGAGGCAATTTGCCCTGCTGGACCCTGCACATTAGATACTCCGGGATACCCGGTTTTCCGACAGATTCTGACGTCGACGAACATAATATAGTCGCTTTATAATCGTTACTAATGTACAGAGCCACTTCCCCGCCGTGTCTATTCCTATCTTGACGTAGAACTGAAAAACCATTGATCTGCGCGAACACATCATCGACCTTCTGCGCGAAACGCGACTCAACCACGCCAGAAAGGTGATAGGATGGACGAGCAGTCGAGAGAAAGTGACGAAACATCGTCATGTGCTTATACAGCGATGTTGCATTTAGAAATCCCACCTTCAGCTTCCCTTGTTCCACCTCTCTCGAGTTGTCTTGGCCTAGTAACTTATCTAAATCGACAGTCATATTGCGGTTAGGTATTGTAACGGCGCTCGCACCAACATTTCCGCCGTACGACGCTGCAAGAGCATGCAGATCCGCTCCCGACGTGAACTCATGTGTTTTCTCTCCGTCTCGTCTCTTAATCAGGAACCGACCGCCTCTATGCCAAATATATTTAAAACCCAAGCCGCGTGCAATTCTCTTAAGGTTATTGAATCGCAAGAAACAATCCCTATTCAAAAGTTCGTTAATAAAAATTCTACTTTGTACAAGGCTATTACATGTTTTCTTATTAAGGGACGATACGTCGATATTTTTTGTGTTGAGTGCAGTAAATTTACTCTTCGCACACATAATCTTAGTTGCTAATTCGCTGCGAGAGAGGCGGACTACCCAAGGTTGCCTTCGATTTTCCGATGCTGACTGCAATGGTTCGTTATCTTCCTGCCTGTCAGGCCGAAGCGAGCGAATTAGCGTGATGTCGTCTCTCCCAATGGATGGAAGAACGTCGTCAGCATTAACAGCATCAGCAGAAAGGGCGGCGGCGTCGACATCTTCAGGCGCTGATGATCGAACAGGAGTCACAAGCGCCTGTTGGATACTGTCCCGTCCAACATTGGTTCCATTCGACGCACGCGAGACCTCGTGCGCCAGTGTCACGGCAACCGGTTCTACAGCGGCTATACCGCTTGCGCGTAAGCGTGTGGCTGTAGCCGGCGTCGACGCAAGGAGGGGCAGCCGGTGGTGGGGAGTCATGCGAGACTTCGTCGGCGTGTGACGCTGCGACGATGTAATCGCGCTCACCTGACGGGTCTTAACCGCTGCTGCGCTGAACGATAGTGTGAGCGTCTTACTCGATGATTCACGCTTCGGCTTGGTTTGCATGGACCATCCTTTTTTTTCCCAGCACACTTGGAATGACAGGGCTGGTTGCATTGGCGGCATAAGCCAAGTATTTGACTGGAAGATTCCTTGCAGACGACACACCTGTTCGCCATCCCACAATACACAGTAACGAAGGTCGCTTCTGTTGTGGCTTGTTTGTTTGTTTGTGTTGGTGTCTCTCCGTCAGCTACCAACGCAATACAGGATCAGGATTCAAAATTCACCATTGGAGATGTTTTAATTCCCGTTGAAGCTTTAACGCATCCAGGAGTACAGTGCTGGGGTGAATTGTGTTGTGTTGATGTTGGAGAATGATGGCCTTACTCAATTTGGTGCACCAAAGTGATCACAGTAACAGGTGTCGCAGTCTCATCAACAATCGCCCAGCCAGCTTGAAAATAGGTTAAGTTGTGTTAACACGTTAATTAAACCTGTTTTTGCTCTGAGCACGTCAACTAAAATCATAGGTACAAGATAGACAAGATAGATAGACTGGGTGGGCAGGTTAGTGAAAGTAACATCCGTAAAGGTATTAGTTTCACTAGCCTGTACCCCAGTCTATCTCTCTTATGTCTATGATTAATAGAAATAAGTCTATTTGTGATTTAAATCAAAAATTGTTTTTTATAAGTAATAATGACGCTGTGAACAAGTACTTTTATAAAAAAAGGGCGGGTGGGGTGGGTGGGTGGGGATTTGGCTATGCGTGCGTGCGTGCATGCGTGCGTGAGTGCGTGCACGCGAAATTAGTTAGATATTATGTTAAGACTAGGATCAATTGATAGTTTTCTAGTTATGAATGCATTTCATTATAGTGTTATTTGGATTGAATTTTTTCTGTTTGTAAATATTGTGAATTTCAAAGCAATCAAACTTCTTGGTTTGTAAATTTTAGATGATAGATAATTAAATTATGAACCGATTTACAACATTATGTATTTTCTTATTATTATTTTTTTTGCTTTCTCCTACAGGAAGCTTTGTAATAGTAATTTTTTCAGTTAGTGTAAAAACATGTTATAATTGTTTTTCGAGGTGTTACACAGAAAAAATTTGACGCAGCATTTGTTTCCATCAGGGTACGTCAGCGCCCCCTGCGCTGCGTACGTGAGATCTCCGACTTTTGGCACAGCGTTTGTCCTGAATGTTCAGAGGTTATACGGCAAGAGGCATCCGCGGTGCGTTTACAGAGAGGAGTTGTGCCAGTACGGGACAAGGGTTGTACTGAATCGCAGTAAAAGATACTTTTGGCACAGCGTCTGTACTGATCGGGTCAGCTGAGTGCCAAATTTTTTTCAGTGTAGGAATCAAAATACATGATTATTGAAAAATGTTTGTATGAATGTGTGTGTGTGTGTGTGTGTCTGTGTGTGCGTGCGTGCGTGTGTGTGTGTGCGTGCGTGTGTACGTGCGTACGTGCGTGCGTGTGTGTGCACGCCTGGATCTCAGCTTCTACACGATCGATTTTGACTGAACAGATCTCATTCTTGTTGTTTTCTTTGCATGATCGCGGGCCAAAAATTCGTTTTTTGATTCGCCGATGCGTTTTTGTTTTATTTCGAATTTTCGATTTTCTCAAAATTGATTTGTGCTTCTCTTTAATGATAAGATCGAGATATTTGAACCGAATGGATAGCATTCGAAAAAGCATTAAAATACCTATATTTTCTAAAAAAAAAAATTTCTCAAGCTATCACGGTTCATTAGTTATTAAAAAAAACGTGTTTTCTTTAAAAGCTTATAACTCCTAAACTAAACGGTCAATTTTATTTGAAAAAAATCATGATGATGCAGAATATAAATAACTATACTCTGTAAAAATCTGAATTCATTTTGTCGACTAGTTTTTGAAAAAAAAATTGAAATGTGAAGAAAATGAGTTTTGTATGTCCAACGATTACGGGAGTAAAATTGACTTAATCGCTTTGAAATTCCTTGCAGAGGTAGGTTTTGGATAGGTCTCGGTCGAGTTGGTTGGGCAAAATGATTAGTCCAGAAATTTCAGAAATATTTGAGGTTAAAATTTCTTTAACTTTTTTATCAAATCGTAATTTCTCGAGAACGACTCCATGTACCAGCTCCAAATTTATAGATAATTTTGTATGTGATATAGATAATGTGTGCGAATTTTCATCAAGATCGTACGATTACTTTTTGAGATACTTGATTTTGAAAATTTTCGTATTTTACAAAGTTATTTTTTTTGCCGCATGATAACTAGAGAGAACAAAAATTGATTTAATCATGTTGACTTAATCATGTAGAAATATTTAAGGTTAAAATTCTTTTATGGTTTATGTCTGTATGAATGTGTGTGTGTGTTTGTGTGCGTGCGTGCGTGCGTGCGTGCGCGCGTGTATGTGTGTGTTTGTATGTGTGTGTGTTTAGGAGGTTAGGAAAAATGCATTTACGCATACGCGATGTTATGTAGGTCTCGACTATTTCTGGCAATACCTACTAAATCCCCCTGCTATTGTACTATAGCAGGGCCCCCCCCCGACTGTAATTCCCCCCGCGGAAACCGCAGTTCGGCATTACTTCGCGAAGGACAGTCGCAGCCTTTGCGGCCCTCTACCCCGCCTGGTCCTCTGTGAGACGGTTTCCTCTTCTTTCTTCTTCTCGCCTTATGGAGTTCAATCTGTCCACCACCTCTGTGACGAGACCAATCACAGCATCCCATCCACTCTGCAAAGAGAGTAAGCATCTCCCGATGCCCTCGGGAGTTAAGGGGCCTTCCCATAAGGCCCGAAACCTTTCTCTCTCTTCCCGAAACCTGGGGCATACGAACAAAGCGTGTCCAACGTCCTCATCACTTTCAGAACATGTTGGGCACTCCGCGCTTTCGTACACTCCAATTCTCTTCAGGTAGCTGCGAAAGCAGCCATGTCCGGTTAGTACCTGGGTGAGATGAAAGGTCACGAGTCCGTGTCTCCTCTCTGTCCACTCCACGACACATGGGATAATGCGATGGGTCCACCGACCTTTGTCTGCTATATCCCATCGACGCTGCCAGTCTTCCACAGTCTTCCTGGACCATCGGTTTTGACGTGGTCCCTGGTTAAGTTCGCCCTCTGCTCTTATCACACCTTCGCGATACACCTTAGCTCTCACATGCCATTAGGTCCAAGGGTGGCAGTCCGGCGACTACCGAGAAAGCGATGTCTGATACGGTATGGTAGGCACAGGCCACTCTCAGCGCCATTGTCCTGCAGGCCCTTCGGCAAGCTGCACCATAGCTTGGGTTACTGCGTATAGCATTAGCCCAGATAGGGGCTCCGTACAGAATCACGGAATAAACCACCGATGAAAGAAGCAACCGTTGTGGCTGCTTCGACCCTCTTATGTTTGGCATGATGCCTGCGAGTGCTCGAGCCACTTTTGATGCCTTTAATCCTGCGTTCCTAAGGTGGTCTTTGAAGGACATCCGCGCATCTATTGTGACTCCTAGGTACTTCATGGTGTCCCTTGTTTTGATCTTCTCGTCGTTGACCGTGAAAGTGGCGTAGACTCTTTTTTGTTCTGGCAATGAGCACAGTGTGTGTATGTGTGTGTGTGTGTGTGTGTGTGTGTGTGTGTGTGTGTGTGTGTGTGTTGATTTTCTTTTTTTCGATAAACAAAAAACGATTTTGATTTTCTTTTATCGACTTAAAATTTTAACCACTTATTAAACTCATTGAAGACTATATTTGGTTAAAATTTTAAGAGAATATCTTCATTTGTTTGTTGGAAAAAAAATTTTTTAAACAAAATTTGCGTTTTCTTTGTCGCACAATGACAAGAGTAAAAATTATCCAATCATTCTGAAATTTGGCCCAGATGTAGCTTTTATATATCTTCAGATCGAGTTCTTTACCCAAAAAGATCGCTCCATTACGACCGAAGATATTTGAGGTTAAAAGTTTGTTTTTTAAATTTTCGAATCATGTTTACTCAGAGAGTACTTGATGTATGAACTTAAATTTTTAGCCACTTAATAAACTCTTTAATGATTATATTTAATTAAAATTTCAAGAGCTTATCTTCATTTTTTTTTTAAAAAAAGGTTTTTTACATTTACCCGCATTTATTTACATTTTAAAATTTTTGCCAGAGTTGTAATTAATTAAACTATTATTAACAAATAATAATAATAATAATTAATAATTCGTAATTAAATTAACAAATGATATTTGAGAAATATATTTCTGAATTATATTTTGAATGATATTTGAGAAGAATTAATAATTTGTAATTAATTAAACTATTATTAACTAATTACCTATAGTAATAATAGTACACACTGCACCAGTTCTAGTGTCACCTCCACTGTCTTCTTTCCTAAATCTATTTGCTTTTTATTCCTCTTCCAGTCTAATTTTTAATTATTCTATTCTGCCCCTTTCCCATTTCGAAGCTGCGAAATTTGAGGCATTTTATACAATTTGATAAAATTAATCATCATCAAAAAACGTTGTGATAAATAATCAAACTAAAATCAATTCAATTCCAATTACAATATTAATTCACAATAATAACAATTATTAATTATTAATTTGTAATTAATTAAACTATTATTGTAATCGAATTAACGTCGCTTGGGAGCCAGAATTGGTCACATTTTGAAAATTTGTTTGCAATAGTGTGTTCACATGTTATAATGTAAGAAACAGCATCATATAAAAATATCGATCTTAAAGTAACTAAAAAAATTTTTACCGACGAAATTTTAACATTACACAAGTAGTTATCTTTTAATAAAAAAATGTTCTAATTTGTTTAATTTCATATTGGAAGGATTGACATTGATTAAATAAAAGACATTCATTGTAAATAGTACATCCTGCACCCGTGCTAGAGCCCTCTCCACTGTCTTGTTTCGTAAATCTATGCTTTTTATTTCCCATGCTTTCCTCTATCGGCCGCATTCAAGATTTATTTGCCTCTATTTCTATGTTACAATAAAATTTGTTGTTCAGAATTAACATCATAACAAAATAATTAACAGTATACATTAACAAATACATTTATGTTATGATTTACATTACACAATTATTGTAGTCGACTCAAGATAATACAGCTGCACTGTAGGCGCGCGTAGCGCGCCCAACATTCTAGTATTTTTTTAATTATTTTTATACATGAAATTTATGCTGGTAATTATGAATTAAAAAAAGAAAACTGACACACGTTATATCGAGAAAAATATTAAATTAACGATAACTATCCCCAAAGGTCAACTTCGGAAAGACATTTTCTTTAATATATCTCGATTTCTAATTAATATTTTGCAGGGAGATAAATTGAAAGCTGTTTTTTATTAAAAAATGAGGCTATTTAATGTAGTTTTAGTAGTAGGACTGCAACCCCTATTTTGGTTCAAAAAATCTAAGAAAATTTTAATTCCTGTTGTTATTTTGTAAAATTTTCTTATATTCATAAATTCCTATCAATCATGAAAGACGAAAATCATCTAAAAATAGATGAAAGCATATTTTTGGTTAGATAAAATGAAGTGATCAATACGTTTCATTGTCTGTATTTTCTTGTATGAAAAAAAATATTTTCTTTCTATAATAATGGTAATCTTCATAGAAGTGTTTAAAACATAAAGGTTTCTTGCACCAACCATAGCGTATAACGGTAACATTTGTAAATCCTTCTATTTCGCAATGAATATTGCAGGAATCTGCAAAACTATCATCAACTCAAGTTTCATATATTTCTGGTTTTTCATCTATATAGCCACTCTTAAACCAGAAATATTTAAATAGATTAATATATCTTGGTGAAGAAAATTGGTTATATACTAACGATGTTAGTTTTATGATTTCATTTCTTTTATGTAAATTTAAATCATGATTCATTAGTATTACGTTATCTGAAAATTTACGAACAAATTTTTACTCGTTGTTCCTGTTGGAATGTTTTTGACATTACCAATTTTATTTGGTGACATTGTTTCCTCTATAACTCTATCGCAGTGGCCACTCCAAGAATCAATTAACAATATTGTATTGGGACCTACATTTGGATAAAATATTTTTTCCATCAAAATTTTAAACAGATCTGAAATTGTAATAACTTTATTTGTAAATTTAGTTACTACAGTATTAAATAAAATTAAAAATATATACTTACTTATAGTTAATTTTGCAGATTTAGATGCTTCTACGTGAGTATTTTCTGGCCTGAATAAGCTGGCTTCTACGATTGGTCCAAAGAAAAAGTGATGACTGTAGTTGTCTTGTAGCTGATATAAGCGGCTGTACGGTATAACTGTGTGTGGCAGATGATATTGACTGCACTACACACTGCACTTGCTTTTCTACTTCAACTACTAGTTTTCTCCCAGAGTGCATTTCTATTTCGAATCCAGATTGATCAGAACTATACATATTCTCGATTTCAATTGCTGATGCACACGATTTAACGTCGGTAACAAATGCATCTGCCTTCCGTTCTAGTTCTGAAATGCTTTCTATTGTTTTTGTGTTAATAAACTTATTCACTTTTCTAGATACTATTCTATGAGCAGCCTTGAACTTTGCTAGCGATTGTTTCGAAGCTTTAAATCTAATACCTTCTAAGCCTATTTCCTGCCGTGCTTGCAAAGCCCATCGCCGTATATCGTGTCCATAAATAATAAAACTAGCTCCTAATGTACCACCTTTCTTCATTATATGAGCTCAGCGATGCAGCTCACTGATAGATTTAACTTTCCTAAATCTATTCTGTACTATTTTAAGATTTAAGTCTGTCTTTTTTTTGCCACTCCTCTAAAATTCTACGGCTCTTTGGTTATATTCAAAACTCAATTCTTCATCATCTATTATACACTGATCTGTGGGTGCTTATGGAAGATCAGGAATGTGATGTCTTACTTCATCCTCGATTATTTTTGCATCATGATCTTTGTACTCTTATCGATACCTCAGGTTATCGATAAGGTCAGACTTTTTATTAAATGATATTCCTAGAGGTCTGTTAATGAGAGGCACCAGTAATGGATCGGTGTCACCCTTTTTAACGGAACAGAAAATATGTACAGAAATCCCTGGTTTACCGCTCACTTGCGTATAAAATGATGTTAGTACCTCACATGTATAGATTTTCCGCACATAAAGGGACACACCTCCCTCGTCCAGGTCTCTGTCCTGTCTATATACTTTAAATCCTTGAACCTGAATGATGTCATCTGAGATATACGGGTTCAGCCTAGTTTCTATCGCTTTCTATCACACCAAATAAGTCATAGGTTGGTTTATCACGTAGAATTATACGAACTTTATCAATGTGCGCCTTGAAAGAAGTCGCATTGATGAAAAATGCTCTCAGTACACCCCGATCTCTCCTACGACTTCCAACGACTTCCAGTGGAGAGTTTATCTATCCCGCGGGAGAGGCTACGTTTTGAGTCGGCATTATTGGTATACTTGTAACTATCTGGCTTTTAGTTTTCTTTATTTTTTGCTTTTGACTTATTCGCTGTTTTATTTTGTTTAGAATTTATTTCATCGTATTCTATATCATGTTCTACATTAGTGTTGCCAGAAGTAGCCTTTTTGCTATTTTTGTTATTTTTGTTATTGTTGTCATTTTGTTGGCCTGATTCCACATGTCCAATCGTGTTAATTTTACTTCCATTTACTTTATGTGACTTTAACAATATAATATCTAGATCTTTTTTTGTAGAAAAACGTTTGCTTTCTTCCCATCTCCCTTCTTGGTGAGAAATTTTCCACTTCTATGCCACACGTACTTAGGACCAATTGTCTTTGCATAGGTTATTAATTTCTTAAGTTCATTATACTATTCTTTTGGTAGAAAATAATTTATAAAGATGTGAGTTTGGTTTTGGCATAGTGGTTGAAATATCACCATAAAGTGAGGGATTTAAGTTCATTAGCGAGAAACTTATGAGGTTTCTTTTTTCTTTAAAAATTTGCTTAATTAACTCTCCACTGGACAGTCTAACTAGCAAAGAGAACGCACCTTTCGGACCGTCAATGATTTCACTTTTTTGAGCATTTTCCGATATTATAGGTAGTTCGTTCTCTAGTGTGAGAGATTCCGGCGCATCACTATTGGGTGATAGCATCTTAACAGCTTTGATGTCTGATTTCGAGAAAGATGGGAGTACAGTGTTGAGTACAGTGAAACTAAAATCCTCCGGCGGCATGTTGATCCTTCCACAATCCGTGCCACTAGAGATCACATTTCGTTGCACTCACTCTGCTACACCTGGGAGCTCGTCATTGGCTGAGGCACACGAAGTGAAATCATTGGTGATGCTTCTACCATCTCGCAGAGCACTCAGATCAACACTGAGATTCTTAATTTGATCTCTCATGATCTTATTGTCCTCCAAGAGCAGTTGACGATCTTTACGCAGTGCCTCCAGCTGCGAATTCTGCTTTGTTACAAGTTCCTGTAGAGCCAAAGTACGCGACACCAAACCCCTGTTTATAATTTCTGTAGGTGATTCGAGTGATGAAGAGTCACCGGTGGCCACATGATTCTGACTCATGTAAGACTTGATCTTGTCAAACTGCCCTTGGAGCATATTAAAGTGTTGGAAAAATAAATCTAAAGTGGTCTGCCGGATGACTACATTGTTATTTACATAAGGGAGTGACGGCGGTGATCTCCTGCTATTCCTACTTTTAGGTAGCTCTTGAGTAATGCTAGTGTTACTATGGACTGCACTACTAGTATCAGTATTAGCAGTGGGTTTCGATAATTCCGAATAGTCCTCCGCGCTATTCAAATTTCTCGCCGAGAAAGTCCCTTTAACGATAGGCGTCTGGCTCTCTGGTGAGAGAGTGGCATCGTGCGGCAAGTGTAAATGGGGCGACTTGAATTTTCATGCCTTTGCTCGTGGGAGTGTCATGAGCGATGTAGAGTCTGCACTCGCACGCGGTTTCTTTGCAGCATTGGTGGGGGTTTGCTGCTGCTCTCTTTCTCGGTCGCCGTACACAGCGGGGAGCCGAGCGGTCGCTGTCTGCTCACGCGCTTGATGGTATGCTTATGCTCCCATTGTGCAGGGAGGGGTCTTTCGCCTTAGGTTGGTGTTTTGCTGCACGACACCGGTCACATGGCAGGTTTTCCTTGTTCACCGCACATTTCATGTGACTCTGAAGATTGCATTCCGAACATGGGTTCAGCGAACGTGGAGGTATGAGTTCACTGCACACAATGCACTTTGAACAGTCCAATATTCACACGATGATAGGAGGAAAAGACCGTGGCGTACCTTCCTCTAATAAATGCGACGGTTAATAGCGATAGCAGGTGTCGGCAAGGTAGGAGTACAGTAGGCAGGCGGCACGCTAGGCGGGTGACTACATGAGATGGCTGCTGTAAAATGCTGACTCATTATCTGCGATGATTAGGTATTAGAAAAAGATGCAGCTGATCTTCGGTCCGGGTGTATGGATGGACTGCGGTGATGTTTGCAGAAACAGCGGTGATAGGGCCAAGCAGCCGAAGACGCAGGGGCAGAGTGCCGGCGATTGGTGAGAGCGGTCAATACCATTTGAAGTTATGATGCACAGTGATTTCGGAAACTAGTCTCTGGCTCATAGATTTGCATCGCAGTGCATGCAATCTTAGACTAGTAGCTTGAGAGCCATTTGGAGCTATTTTTTTGAAAAAATTCACTCGAAGGAGTGAAGGGGTGGTAAATAAAGTGTAAAGTAAGACGGAGTAGAAGAAAAAGTCAACTACACTTACCATCAGTTAAAGTGGTACAAAGAGCTCCATGGGACGCCGAGTCGTCGAGAAACTATGGCAGGTCGTGGCTGAAGACATCATCGGACCACTGCCTCGCCCCTCCAAAGGCTTCGAGTACATCCTCGCACTCCAAAACCTATTCGCCAAGTTGGTGGAGGCCCCCCAATACGCAAGGCCAACGCTAATACGGTGGTAGTGGAGCTGAATCGCAAGATCTTCTTTCGCTTCGACTACCATGAGGTCTCTGACAACGGTACTGAGTTTAAGAACCATATTGTGGAGAATTTCCTGAAGGAGCTACGTGTGCATCACACCAACACACTACTCTATTACTCTCTGGCTAATACATTGGAGCGCGCCAACCGTACATTGAAGACCATGGTCGCTTCTTACCTTAAGGAGTGGCACACGACATGTGACGAGAAGCTTTCGGAACTTCTCTTTGCCATGGATACGGCTGTGCAGAGATCCACCGGGATGAGCCCTGCCTTGCTACTTATGGCAGGCAGCCAGAACTACCTGGCACGCAGCGTAGGCAATAGGTGGCGGCAGAAATGCCGGCTCAAGAGGAAAGCTTGGCTCACTGGAAGGAGCGGCTCGACGGCCTACCCGAACTACACCAGCGACCCGCCTCCCAGGCGAGGTCGGTTCAAGACCGCCTAGCCACATATTACGACGCTGGCAGGCGAGAGCCGAACTTCAAGCCGGGTGATAGGGTGTGGAAGCGTAGCCACATGCTTTCCCCCACCACCAAGTGCATAGCCGCAAAGCTAGCGCCAAAGTTTGAAGGTCCGTATTTGATTACGGATGTCCTTGGCTCCAATACCTACCGGCTGGTAGGTGAAGGTGGCCAGGTCGAGAAAGTAGTGGCCGTGGTGAAATCAAGCTCTACCACACTGAGTCACCCGAGCCCGACGAGCCGGAGGGGGGAGATAGCCCAGAAACCGCGTCAGCGAGCGAACGACCCGTCACCGCCACGACGGGAGCAATCACGAAGAGGGGAAGTGGAAGGCCGCCGTGAGCCCGAGTCGAGGTCGCGGAACCCGCCGAGCCCGCTCCGGCAGGGCCAGCCGCTACTGCTAACCGACGTCGAGGACGCGGCCGTCCCCGACAACCGGATTGACCCCCTGCCCGTATCTCAGCCGGCGATTAGCCGTCACGCGCGCGCGCCTCCAACCATCGGCATAATAATATTTAATTGTGGACTTTACGCGTACAGCATCATTTACACGCATCAGCGTGAAGGAACAGTTATCAAGGCAAGGCTCATTTAATCATTCAGTTGATTGAGCACTTTATTTGACAAACTCGCACTTGGCAACACTCACGGTAGAACCCAGATTAGTTTTCCTTTCGAAGGGAAGACAATTATAATATACACTCATACATACATACCAAATTACTGACAACACTCTACACAATAGATTTTAGATTTTTTAACAGAATATTATGTAAATTTAAGAAAACTTTCACTTAACTTAAAATTATTTCAACTACCTACAGCATGTAACTCACTTTAACTTATGATATTCTCCAACCCCGGATATAGATTGAAAGAGTGTTTGGCTTGTTTGGGGACTAAATTAACGTATTAATTATAAATATTTTTAAATACATTAGTTTTCTTAATTTATTGAACATTATCTGCGCATGTTTTAGAACAGATAACCGCGAAACTTTTTTGTCAAAATCCTGTTCAGCCACCCTGCGTGTTCATTAATTAAGTTCTCGAATTGTTTGGGGTTTAAATAAACGTATTTATTATAAATAATTTGATATACATTAATATACATTATTTATTTAACATTTGATATCTATATTTTGGATCGAAATCACCGCGAACCTTTTTTTCTCTAAGTCCTATTCAGCCTTGCTGGGCATAGATTGAAAGAGTGTTTGAATTGTTTGAGAATCAAATAAACGTCTTTATTATAAATATTTTTATGTACAATATACCGTATTTATTTATCATTTTATGCGTATATTTTGCATAGAAATCAGCGCAAAACTTTTTTTGTCAAAATCCTCTTCAGCCTTACTGGGTATTCATTAATCGAGTTCTTGAAGTTTGAGGATTAAATAACGTATTGATTGTAAATAATTTTATATTATAATGTACAATATTTATTTAACATTTTATGTCTATATTTTGTATCGAAACCACCGCGAAATTATAAATATTTTCACAGAGAAACCTTTTCTTCTCAAATCCTGTTCAGTCTTCCTGGGTATAGATTGAACAAGTATTTGCCTGTTTTGGGGATTAAATAAACGAATTTGTTTATTTATGTGCCCTGTAAAGATTGGTAATCTGAACAGACCGATTATCAGCTCGCACTCGGCGTATGCGGAGCCCATTTCTGCGATTCGTCTAGCCGAGAAGAAATATCAGGTAGTTTTTACACATACAACTCACAAGGAGTGTATCTCAGATCCGGAACATAGATCCTCACCAGCTCGCAGGATCTTTATTCTTTTACCTAAAAATGGAAGCCTGTGCGATACTAGATCCTAACGCTTTGAGGATTCTGACAATGAGATACAAACCCTTGAATTATTTAAAAATTGAATGGTATTTTCCACTAAAATTACAGTTTTGGCGGGTGAACCTTCCTCTAATACCTACATGGTTACTTACTTGATTATGGTATCACATGGTAAAATGTATAAAAATCTCTAATGAAAGAATCTTTAATTATTTTATATTACCTTATTTGATGAAGTAAAAGTTCTTAAAATGCTTATTTAGCAATAAAACCTTGTATTTATACCTATAAATAAGCATTCAGGCATTATTATCACATAATTTATGATTTTATATGATAAAATATATTATAATTTTTCACAAAAATACTATTGTTAAATTTTCATTACGTTGTTTGAAGTTATGCAATGCCTTCTTTCCCAATATTTCTCATTTAAATTGCAATATGAGTAATTGTCGCCTTGGAGACCTTGGTCGCCTTGAAGGCATTGTAAGTCTTCAAACAAGGTAATGTAACTGTAACAATAGTAGTTTTGTGAAAAATTATAATATATTTTACCATATAAAACCATAACTTAAGTGATAATAATGCTTGAATGCTTACTTATAAGTATAAATACAAGGTTTATCGCCAAATAACCAATTTAAGGGCTTTTACGTCATCAAATAAGGTAATGTAAAATAATTAAGGATGTTTTCATTAGAGATTTTTATACATTTATACCATAATTTTATACCATAATCAAGCTAGGAATCATGTCTGTATGCTTGTTTATAGTTATTAGAGGAAGGTTCATCCGCCAAAACTTTTAGTGGAAAATACCTTTTAATTTTTAAATAATTCAAGGGGTTGTATCTCAGAATCCTGATAGCGTTAGGGTCTAGTATCGCACAGGCTTTCATTCTTAGATAAAACAAGAAAGATCCTGAGAACTGGTGAGAATCCATAACCCGGATCCGATATACACTCCTTGTCACTGCGTCCCTCTACAAACTCCTGACTATTTAGTACGAGTTGATTTTAATTTGAGAGATTTCTTGAAGGAAGTCTTTGCAGTTCTCACAAAACGATACTCTTACGTTACCATTGGCATATCACGTGCGTATAATAAGGTAATTTCAAGGGCGGAAAAACATTTGCCATAAAATAGGTCTGGTACCTATGATACGAAATTTTTAAGGAAGCAGAAGCACAGAGCTTAAAAGAGGTCTGATACCTGTGGCAAGGAATTTTTATGAAGGAATAAGCATTTACCTGGAGATAGGTCTGGTACATATAAAAAGAAATTTTTATGGTGGCAGAGTCATTTACCTGGAAATAGGTCTGGTACCTATTTACAAGGAATTTTTACGGAAGAAGCATTTGGCGAGAAATAGGTCTGGGACCTATAACAAAGAATTTTTGCGGAAAAAACCTTGAAATTGGTCTGGTACGTATAACATGGAACTTTAACTAATTTAAAACGAATCATTTACGTTAGTTACCTGTAATGAGAAAGCATTGTTTGAAATCAATATTGGCTTAAACTAAATTATTATAGCCATTACTTACAAGGAATAAAAACTCCTTCGATTTGACTAGAAATATAAATATCTTTATTGGAGCCTGGGCTTTCAACAAATGTTTCGCACGTCAAGTGACGGACCGAGTCTGAACTTTACGCCCGCTCGCCTTGCTCACTCGCCTCGCACTTCTCCTTCGGCTGTCCCGCTCTCCTCACTCCGCTGAGTGGGAAATTTAGCCGTAAATCCCTACATGCGTCATAATGTCACACCATCTGTTGGTCAACTTTCATGCAAGTTACGATTCGTAACGGAAGAGGCGCTACAAATTAATTCTTCTTTCTGAAATATAATATATCGATCGGTGAAACGGATATAATCTCAAATACTCATTTTTTTCAATTAAGGCATCCCCTTAATTAAAAATAAAAATTATACTCTTTAATTAAAACTCGCCTAATTAAGAATTACATCTTGAATCTTTAATTAAACGCTTGTAAACAATTAAAATTAAGAATTCAATTTTGAATCTTGTGACGGGCGCCGATATAAGCCATAAATAATCACGGATACAGCGTCGCGCGATTTGAATCCCGCGCGCTTGCATGTATCGTGATCGTTAGCGCGCCCCATGACGCGTGACCAAGGTAAATGGGGAAGGAGACGAAGCCACTACGCCGCTCGATAAAAAGCGACGCCGCGGCCATTGTTGTTCACCGCGCGTCCCGAGAGAGACGCATCGTGAGTCACCCCGCAAAACCCTATTGCGTGTCAGTGTGTGTACCCGTGACTCCACCGCTGCAACCCGAAGAGCCGCCGCGCCGTCGCAGGAGAAAAAGAGAGAGAAAGGGATAGTGACGAGCGAAGGAGAGCTGAAGGGCAGACAGCGGTCCGCCCAGAGCACCTTCCCCACCAACGGCGGCAGTACAGCGGCAGCGAGAGAGAAAGAGGCAGCGACAGCCGCATATCATCGAAAGAGAGAGAGAGAAGGAGAACGAATGCTTGCGGTACGGCTGACCAGCCACGAGTAAGTAAGCTTGCGTATTATCTGCGTGACTGTATAGTGTGAGCGGGGGAGCGGCCCCCACTGTATCTGCCACTGCTTGCGCACCGGACGCGTGCGCCCGAAAACCCTAACCTCGCGCCGAGGTCCGGCGGCACCGGTCGCCGCTTTCGCAAAGTCTCAGCCTGCGCGTTTTTATACTGATACCTTCTATTATCTCGTTGAATAAATCCTTTGTTTTATCTTAATTCTCGAGTCACGCGTAATTACTTGGCGACCCTGACCGATTCATGATTATCTCGAATACCGCTCTCTACCCTTTTCAGCAGCAGCAGCAAGTCGCAGGCATCGCATACTGGAGGATCATCGGTACGGGAGTAAATACTCTAAATCTGTTGAGGTCATACCATCGGCGTTGTATGAGAGACATCGGCCGCGCAGATAAGGCTAGCTTATAGCTAGCATTCGGTAGTTCGCGGGTAGCAGTTGGCAGCAGCAACAGCCCGCAGTGCCGGCTCTCATAGAAAGCGGCTTAGGCTTTCTACTATAGAAGACGGATGCGCCTGTCCGTACCCTGTGCCACTGCACTTCGGACTGGCCCGCAGGGAATATTACAACGGCGAGTCTTCCGAGCGTATAATACGCCTGTATGCTACCCCGCGAACCCCAGAGTGGGATTCTTACCCACTCATAGTTACATGCCATTACAATCTTTATTTAAACGAGCGTTTATAATTAATTATAATGAATTCCATAATACACATATTTATTTAATTGTCAAAATCATTATTGAAAAGTCAGGTCTAATTTTTTTCACAATTTTTAAAGACACCGATTTTGTAGAAATAAAACTTTAATCAAGATACGCAGAGCTACCACTACAAAATTTGAAGAAAAAAAACGCGTTTGAGATAGCACGTTCTGTAAGCCTCGGCCGAGATAGCACGTTCTGCTAGCCTCGGACGAGATAGCACGTTCTGTAAGCCTCGGCCGAAATAAGACGTACGTCTCTAAAGTTGGAAGAATACTTTTAACCCAAGATAAAATAAACTATTCGATAATTTGCGGTAAATTATCCGTAAATTATGCGTGGAATTGATAATTTTGCCGCGACCATTTTTAAAAAAAAACGCAAATGTTCTACTCACTTCCACCGAAGTTACATAGGAATTGGCCGCTTTTTAGCCCTAACAAAACTGTGCAGTTTCCAATTTATTTTATTATAACAATGGTACTGTCATCTTCTTACGAAGCTAGTAGGTCACCTCACTGAAACCTAGTGAAGACGAGCGCTATCGAGATAAGAGCGGTACAGGCATTTGCCGCTTTTTAGCCGTAACAAAACTGTGCAGTTTCCAATAGTGAAATATTATTTTCTATTTTATTATAACAATAGGACTGTCAGCTTCATATGAAGATAGCAGGTTACCTCACTGAAGCCCAGGAAGGACGAGCGCTATCGACACGTTAGTGGTACAGGAATTAGCCGCTTTATAACCGTAACAAAGATGTGCACTTTTAACCCAAGGTAAAATAAACTATTGGATAATTTGCCGTAAATTATCTCTAAATTATCCGTGGAATTGATAATTTTTCCACGATCATTTTTTTAAAAAAACGCGAATGTTCATTTAATTTCCACCGAAGTTGGCAGAGCACCTGTCTAAAACTAATTAAAAGCAACGGATATCACAACGGCACTTACATAGGAATTTGCCGCTTTTTAGCCGTAACAAAACTGTGCAGTTTCCAACTCTAAAATATTATTTTTTATTTTATGATAACAATAGTACTGTCAGCTTCATATGAAGATAGCAGGTTACCTCACTGAAACCCAGGGGGGGACGAGCGCTATCGACACGTTAGTGGTACAGAAATTTGCCGTTTCTTAGCCCTAAGACAGCTGTGTGTTTGTCGAAAATTAAAAAAAATTATTTTTATTGTTATAAACAATAATTCATTAGCACCCATATAGCTCCGTCGCCGACCCATTAAACTAATTAAAGAGATCTGATATTACATCGACAGTTACTTAGAATTAAGCAGTTTTTTTACCGTAACAAAACGGTATAGTACAGAAATGCAGATGAAAATTTTTTTAATTTTTACAACAATAGAGACACGAAGCTAGCAGGTCACCTCCCTGAAACCCAGGAAAGAGGAGCGCCATCGAGACGAGAGCGGTACAGGGATTTGCCGCTTTTTAGCCGTAACAAAGCTGTGCACTTTTAACCTAAGGTAAAATAAACTATTGGATAATTTGCCGTAAATTATCTCTAAATTATCCGTGGAATTGATAACTTTGCCGCGATCATTTTTTTAAAAAAAACGAGAATGTTCTGCAAACTTCCACCGAAGTTGGCAGAGCACCTGTCTAAAACTAATTAAAAGCAACAGATATCACAACGGCACTTATATAGGAATTTGCCGCTTTTTAGCCGTAACAAAACTGTGCAGTTTCCAATTGTGAAATATTATTTTTTATTTTATTATAAAAATAGTACTTTCAGCTTCGTATGAAGATAGCAGGTTACCACAATAAAACCCAGGGGGGACGAGCGCTATCGACACGTTAGTGGTACAGGAATTTGCCGCTTTTTAGCCGTAACAAAACTATGCATTTTCCAATAGTGTAATATTGTTTTTTATTTTATTATAAAAATATTACTGTCAGCTTCGTACGAAGATAGCAGATCACCTCACTGAAGCCCAGGAAGGACCAGCGCTGCCGACAGGATAGTGGCACAGGAATTTGCCGCTTCTTAGCCGTAAGACAGCTGTGTGTTTGTCGAAAATTAAAAAAAATTATTTTGATTGTTATAAACAAGAATTCATTAGCACCTATATAGCTCCGTCGCCGACTCATTAAACTAATTAAAGAGATCTGATATTACATCGACAGTTACTTAGAATTAAGCAGTTTTTTTACCTTAACAAAACGGTGTAGTACAGTAATGCAGATGAAAATTTATTTAATTTTTATAACAATAGTCTTGTCATCTTCTTACGAAGCTAGTATGTCACCTCACTGAAACCCAGGAAAGACGAGCGCTATCGAGACAAGAGCGGTACAGGCATTAGCCGCTTTTTAGCCGTAACAAAAATGTGCAGTTTCCAATAGTGAAATATTATTTTCTATTTTATTATAACAATAGTACTGTCAGCTTCATATGAAGATAGCAGGTTACCACTCTAAAACCCAGGGGGGACGAGCGCTATCGACACGTTAGTGGTACAGGAATGTGCCGCTTTTTAGCCGTAACAAAACTATGCAGTTTCCAATAGCGTAATATTATTTTTTATTTTATTATAACAATAGTACTGTCAACTTCGTATGAAGATAGCAGATCACCTCACTGAAGCCCAGGAAGGACGAGCGCTATTGACACGATAGTGGCACAGGAATTTGCCGTTTCTTAGCCGTAAGACAGCTGTGTGTTTGTCAAAAATGAAAAAAAATTATTTTTATTGTTATAAACAGTAATTCATTAGTACCTATACAGCTCCATCGCCGACCCATTAAACTAAGTAAAGGGAACTAATATTACATCGACAGTTACCTAAAACTAAGCCGTCTTTTTACCGTAACAAAACGGTACAGTACAAAAATGCGGATGAAAATTTTTTTCATTTTTATAACAATAGTTCTCTCATCTTTATACGAAGCTAGCCGGTCACCTCACTGAAATTCAGGAAAGATAAGCGCTGTCAACACGATAGTGGCACAGGGGTTTGCCGCTTTTTAGCCGTATGACAGTGGTGTGTTTGTGCACAAATAAAAAAAATTATTTTCCTATCTTAAAAAAATGATGGATTGGTTGTGATATCATTTTATTCGTGCTTTGATTGGTGGGAGTAATGGGTTGCTATGTTACAAAAGCAAAGGTGGCGCGAAGATTTTCTAAATTTATGGCGTACGTAGCGCACTTAGAGATGACTAGTTATTGTTATAAACAATAAGTCATTAGCACTTATATAGCTTCGTCGCCGACCGTTTCAACTAATTAAAGAGATCTGATATTACATCGACAGTTTCTTGGAATTTAGCCGTTTTTTTACGGTAACCGTATTTTAAAATCGCGCAGTTCTGCCACTACAAAATCTGGGAAACCAAAATCTCAATTGAGATAGGGCGTTCTTGAAGCGGCAGCCGAGATAGAGCGTTCTTGAAGCGAGCGCTGAGATAGAGCGATCTTGCATCCAGCCGACGATATGTCGAACTGAAAAACGTCTATAGTTGACTTCAATTTTATAGTAAATCGTCGAAACTCTAGACCCCGCCCCCGGAAAACCCTGCTTTGTAGGGGAGACTAGGGCGATAAGAGCGTAGACAGCGTGTACGTGAACACATAAACCATGACATATCAAAAATTCTATCTCGAAAACGAAGTCTTATACCCCGCGAAATTTTTAATATCTTTTTTAGTATAATAATACAAGCTTAAAAAAAATTGGAAGGAAAATTGTATGTCCGAGAAATCCTACTTTGAAGGGAAGATTGGGGCGATACGAGCGCAGACAGTGTAATTGAGAAAAGAACACGAAAGTTGCAAACAGCAGGCGGCCGAAGGGGCAGGTAGGCGGGGCAATCGGCTGCGCGGTTGCGGCGTCAGCGGCATTGTTGTTATATGAGTGCGCGCGTGGACCGAGTGTCTCTACCACTCGCGAGCCGTTTTTCAGTTTCTAGCGATTCTAGCTGGCCCAAGCGCCGAAAAATTTTTCGCTTTTGTCTATACCCTCTATACCGGCTACTGCACTTGGATAATATAACCATCGTTTATTATAGATTTTGATTCGTAGAATCGAAATTTCGAGATTACAATTTATTAAAATTGCAAGAACCTTGAAGAAATTGCAAGAAGAAGACATAAGCTCTGCCAACTTCGGTGGAAGTTAGTAGAACATTCGCGTCTTATTAAAAAATGGTCGCGGCAAAATTATCAATTCCACGGATAATTTACGGATAATTTACGGCAAATTATCAAATAGTTTATTTTAGCTTGGGTTTAAAGTACACAGCTTTGTTACGGCTAAAAAGCGGCAAATTCCTGTACCACTAACGTATCGATAGCGCTCATCGTTCTTGGGTTTCAGTGAGGTGACCTGCTATCTTCATACGAAGCTGACGGTACTATTGTTATAATAAAATAAAAAATAATATTTCACAATTGGAAACTGCATAGTTTTGACACGCCTAAAAAGCGGCAAATTCCTGTACCATTCTCGTCTCGATAGTATTCGTAATTCCTAGGTTCCAGTGAGGTGACCTGCTATCTTCATACGAAGCTGACAGTATTATTGTTATAATAAATAAAAAAATGGTATTTCACTACCGGAATCTGCCTAATTTTGTTACGGCAAAAAAGCGGCAGATTCCTATGTGCGTGCTGTTGTGATATCTGTTGTTTTTAATTAGTTTTAGACAGGTGCCCTGCCAACTTCGGTGGAAGTTAGCAGAACATTCGCGTTTTTTTAAAAAAATGGTCGCGGCAAAATTATCAATTCCACGGATAATTTACAGATAATTTACGGCAAATTATCCAATAGTTTATTTTACCTTGGGTTAAAAGTGCACAACTTTGTTACGGCCAAAAAGCAGCAAATTCCTGTATCGCCCTCGTCTCGATAGCGCTCGTCTTTCCTGGGTTTCAGTGAGGTGACCTGCTAGCTTCATATGAAGATGATAGGACTATTGTTATAAAAATTTAAAAAATTTTCATCTGCATTTCTGTACTATACCGTTTTGTTACGGTAAAGAAACGGCTTAATTCTAAGTAACTGTCGATGTTAATATCAGATCTCTTTAATTAGTTTAATGGGTCGGGGACGGAGCTGTATAGGTGCTAATGAACTATTGTTTATAACAATAAACATAATTTTTTTTATTTTTCGACAAACACACAGCTGTCTTACGACTAAAAAGCGGCAAATTCCTGTACCACTAACGTGCCGATAGCGCAAGTTTTTCCTGGGTTTCAGTGAGGGAACCTGCTATCTTCATACGAAGCTGACAGTACTATTTTTATAATAAAATAAAAAATCATATTTTACTATTGGAAACCGCACAGCTTTGTTACGGCTAAAAAGCGGAAAATTCCTATGCAGGTGCCGTTGTGATATCTGTTGTTTTTAATTAGTTTTAGACAGGTGCTCTGCCAACTTCGGTGGAAGTTAGCAGAATATTCGCGTTTTTTTAAAAAAATGGTCGTGGCAAAATTATCAATTCCACGGATAATTTAGGGATAATTTACGGCAAATTATCCAATAGTTTATTTTACCTTGTGTTAAAAGTGCACCGCTTGTTACGGCAAATTCCTGTACCGCTCTCGTCTCGATAGCGCTCGTCTTTCTTGGATTTCAGTGAGGTGACCTGCTAGTTTCGTATGATGATGTCAGGACTATTGTTATAAAAATTAAAAAAATTTTCATCTGCATTTCTGTACTATACCGTTTTGTTACGGCAAAGAAACGGCTTAATTCTAAGTAACTATCGATGTAATATCAGATTTCTTTAATTAGTTTAATGGGTCGGCGACGGCGTTGTATAGGTGCTAATGAATTATTGTTTATATCAATAAAAATAATTTTTTTTTAATTTTCAGCAAAAGCACAGCTGTCTTTCGGCTAAAAAGCGGCAAATTCCTGTGCCACTATCGTGTCGATAGCGCTCGTCCTTCCTGGGTTTTTGTGAGGTGACCTGCTATCTTCATACGAAGCTGACAGTGCTATTGTTATAATAAAATGGAAAATAATATTTCACTATTAAATAAAAAATAATATTTCACTATCCAATAGTTTATTTTACCTTGGGTTAAAAGTGTTCTGCCAACTTCAGAGACGTATAAGACGTTCTGTGAGCGTCGGCCGTGATAGCATCTTCTGTTAGCCTCAGCCGAGATAGCATCTTGTTCAACTCAGCCGACGACATCTACTCTTAAACTCAAGGCACGTTTTAGAACTTCGTGAGTATGTTTCTTTTCGCCTTCTCGAACTTATTTTCTTCTGGTGTCCAGGCAGTGGATTTGTTAAAATCAAAATTGTGGCACATGTGTAAAGAGTATTATAATGGACTAATTACTACTAGCAGGTGGATCATCACGATCGTGATCACAAATATTGTTTTTAGCATTATCATAATTAGAATGAAAGAAATATTTATCCATTTCTGACGTGTTTCCTGCTGTGCTGAGGCTCCATCCATTCACCATTTAGCTAAAAATACTATTTTGTTGTCCTTTATTTTTTCCAGCTTCGCTTCACTTGGAGTCGATAATACCTATCTGCTTCACTGTTTCACACAGCAAAGATATGGATGCAGCAGAAGCACCTTTGTCATTTACTTCCAAAACCAGTTGGATAGCAATCATTTATAGCCTTATATATTTTGAAATGAGAAGAATAATTATCTGTACCAGTTACATTAGCATTATGTTTTTTGAATGTTTCATGTATTCCTTTTGTAAAGCGTAGAGCGGTATACATTGTATCAACATCAAAATATTTTTGATTTTCTTCTCTTAGAGATTTTTGTACATGATTTTCATTAGATTTCTCGAAATTTTCTACGCGATTTCTCATTGCAAGTGCTTGCAGCAACTCTTCTTGGGTAAATGCTACAGAAACTTCGTTAATAAATCTTTTTGCTTTCTCAAAGAGAAAGCTTTGTAACCGTGAAATTTTTGGACTCCGAGATTTCGATGATTTTCGATATTTCCGAGCACCCTGATTCGAAATATGCGTTTTCTAGAAAATATCTGTCTGTGCGAGTGTATGTGCGTGTGTGCGTGCGCGTGCGAGTGCACGTGTGCGTGTACATGTGTGTGTGTGTGCGTGCGCGTGTGTGCGAGCGTGCGGGAGTACGTGCGTGTGTGTTATGTATGTGTATGTGTTATGTGTGTGTATGTGTGTGTTACAAATTTGTACGCAACACAACTCGAAACTAGACAGAGAAATCATGTTCATCTTTGGTAGGTGTATGAAGTTTATTTTGAAGTTGTGCAAGTAAAATTATATAGTTGATCGGATAATATTAATTATCTAAAAAGTAAAGAATAAAAATATGCAAAAATCGAAAACAATTTTTTTCTTTGTTTGCATATCCTTTGGAAGTAGGCCCATTTTCTGCAAAGTCTTGAAATTACCTATCTACACCGATTTTTGCCGGCCCAATTGGATAATATTAAGTCGTTAAAAAAAATAAAGAAACATATGGAAAAAACAAAAACAATTTTGTTCTTCGGTGGCTTTTCGTATCTGTTGGAAGTAGGCACATTTTCTAAAAAGTCTCGAGATTACCTATCAATCCACATTTTTGTAAGACCAATCGGATAATATTAAGTCGTTTAAAAAAAATGTAAAATATCGAAAAATCGAAAATAATTTTTTTCGTTGTTGGATTTCAGTATCTATCGAAAGTAGCCCCGTTTAGTGAAAGATCTCGAAATTACGTATTAATCCATATTTTTGTCAGTCCAATCAGATAATATTAAATCATTAAAAAAAAAAATAAATATGAAAAAATCAAACATAATTCAAATATGGGTCGACAGTAATTTTTTTCGTCGTTGGGTTTGGATATCTGACTGAAGTAGGCTTATTTCCTGGAAGGTCTTGAAATTACCTATCAATATATATTCTTGTCGGCATAATCGGATTATATTAAGTCGATTAAAAAAAATAAAGAAGAACATGGAAAAATCGAAAATATTGCTTCCTCCTAGAGGAAGCTTTGTGATAGTAAATTTTTGAGTTGTTGTAAAACCATGTTATAATTGTGTTCCGAGGTGTTAGAAATCAAAATACATGGTTTTTGAAAAATGTGTGTGTGTGTGTGTGTGTGTGTGTGTGTGCGTGCGTGCGTGCGTGTGTGTGTGTGTGTGTGTGTGTGTGTGTGTGTGTGTGTGTGTGTGTGTGTGTGTGTGTGTGTGTGTGTGTGTGTGTGTGTGTGTGTGTGTGTGTGTGTGTGTGTGTGTGTGTGTGTGTGTGTGTGTGCCTGGATCTCAGCGTCTACTCTGTAGATTTTGACCGGACAGGTCTCATTTGTTTGTTTTTCTTTTGCGTGATGGCGGGTCAAAAATCCGTTTTTTGATTGGAGCGATGCGTTTTTGTTTTTTTTCCAAATTTTCGATTTTCTCAAAACTGTTTTTTGATTTTTTTTAATGATAGGATCGAGTTATTCGAATCTCATGGGTAGCGTTCGAAAGAGAATTAAAATACCTATATTTTCTAAAAAAAAAAAGTGTCTAACTATCACGGTTCTTTTGTTATTAACAAAAACGTGTTTTTTTTTAGAAGCTTATAACTCCTAAACTTAACGGTCAATTTTTTTGAGAAAAATCATGATAATACAGAATATAAATAGCTATAATCTGTTAAAATTTGAATACATTCTGTAGGCTAGATTTTGAGTAAAAAATTGAAAAATGAAAAAAATCAGTTTTGTATGTCCAACGATTACAAGAGTAAAATTGACTTAATGGCTTCAAAATTCCTTTTAGAGGTAGATTTTTTATAGTTCTCGGTCGAGTTCTTTGGGCAAAATGATTGGTCCATAAATTTCAGAGATATTTGAGGTTAAAAATTTTTTGACATTTTTTAAAATCGGAATTTCTCGAGAACGGCTCTATGTATCTGAATGGGGTGGGTGGCATTCGAAAGGGAATTAAAATACCTATATTTTCTAAAAAAATTAATTTTATATCTATCATGGTTCTTTAGTTATCATCAAAAACACAAACGTGTTTTTTTTTTAAACTCATAACTCCAATGATGTTATCATCAGTATATTATAAAAGTATATAGTATTGGCGTCAAAATGTAATATGTTTGAATTTTCAAGATTGAATTCTTGAGTTTAAGTATTCAAAACGATGAATAATTAAAATAGTATAAGAGTAGGTGGCGCCCCGATCGGGGTAGCGTGTAATGCAGTATGTATTCCGGCCGTGTCCAACAACCTCTGGGTTAGTCACGAATCTCGCAGTACTGCATGCATGCCTACACGGTGCGGTGCGTCGTGCGTTGTGCGTACATATAAGGGATTTTCTAGTGCTTTGATAATTTGTCGCCATATTGGAAATTATAGGAAATTATATCATAGGAAATTATGGATTAGTTTGTCCCCATATTGGGAAAAAACACGTTTTTGTTAATAACAAAAGAACAATGATAGATATAATTTTTTTCTTAAAAATATGAATTATGAAATATAAAAAAAAAAACACGTTTTTGTTAATAACAAAACAACCGTGATAACTATTTGTTTTATTATAAAATATAGTATTTTACTTCTATTTCAAATGATAACTTTATTTATCAGCTCAAAATTTATATAAATTTGATATAAATAAATAATAAATAAATAAATAAATTTAAAAATTAACAATTTTTAATATTCATAAATGAATTTAATTATAATTATGCAATAAATTTTTTTAGAAATTATAAATTTTGTTATTAAAAATTAATTAAAGGAATCAACAAATTACGATTGAGGAAGCTACTGGCCAATGAATTGTCAGCGGTTTTTTTTTTGTCGTTGGGTTTGGATATCCGTCGGAAGTATGCCCATATGCTGTGCGCACGTAAGAGCTTCGACGAGCATTTGCCTTCGCGAAGTCGGTGGCTCGCTACGTTATGCTGTTGTAGTCATGCGTTGTTGAAATGCTGCGTCGTTAAAATTCGCAATCACATAATTTTTTGGGTCAAGAAATTACTGATGAGAATATGAATATCAAATATAATTTAAGGATACGTCACGGACATAACACCTCCCCCCTTAGACGGTTAAATATCGTAGAGATTCAACAATTATAGAAATAGTTGAACCATCAGTAATTTCCTGTTACAGGATTTTTCTAATTATAATAAAATGATAATTCAAATGATAAATAGAATAATGAAAATTCGTATAATAAAAACAATAATAAAAATTCAATAAATTGAAACAAAATTTCGTATTGTCTATATATTTCTATAAAATAATCCAATTATTTTTGTTCCTAACACTAGACTACACTTAACCTATGGTTTTACTTTGGATCGCATGTTTAATGCCGAATTTATTGTCGGTATTTGTTAACATTATATTCCCTCCCTCCTTAAGCATAGGTGTACGTAATTTAGGAAATGTCATTTGCTTCCCTCCCCGCTTAAACACGGTGAATAATTCTTGCTATGTAGACTGAAATTTAAGGGCTCTCTTTAATTTAAATTATAAAAAAAAAATTACATATTATTGTCTTTAATAAGTATATATTAGTTAGATTTTGAAAAGCTGTGTTTCCAGTTTTTCTCGGGGTATGGACGTAGATTGTGTTTGATTGGCTGCGATAGGGGGTGATGATGGAAGGGGTGGTAAGGGTTTGGGATTTACAACCTTCCGTGGTTTAAATTCCTGTAATTCGTGCTCTTCTACTTTTCCAGAGATGTGTTCTTTTTCCAGGGGCATAGATATGGTGGGTTTAGTGCCTATTATTTCTTGAAGTTCACTCGCCCTTCCTTTTGTATTTCTTGAATTTTTTCCTTCTGTTTCGTTGATCTTGCTCCATGCTACTAATAGGTGTGTTATAGATGTGGAAGTTGCTCCTAATAGGGGTCTGGAATATCTGTATAGTTTCTGGAGTGTATATCTTCTTATTATTATATCTACTACCATTTTTGCTTGTTGTATTAGTATCAATATCATAATAATTCCTGAGCTTAAAGTTCCATATTCTTCGTATTTTTTTCTATTATTTTGTTCCAAGTACTTTCGGCAATATGAGTTAGTGTTTTCTTCGTTAGGAAATTGCTCATTAGATTTTTGATCGTCTTTTGCAGAGTTTGCACTTTGCGTAAATCTTGCTATTGTGTTCATTAAAGATTTCTTTTCCATTGGAAAAACTAATCTTTTTTCGAAATTTTCCATATCCTGTTGTGTATATATTCCACTTGTTGCTAAAGAATTTATTTTTTCTGGTGTTCAATTTTTAATAATTTTTGGTTTAAAAGCAGTGATGTTTTTCTCGACTTTCTTTGGCGTAGGCGTTAAACTTATCCAGTAGTTGTCAACTTTATAATAGGGTGGAATTATTGTATAACAATCGATCTGTGGTCCTGTTCTAACTAAAATATGGGTTTTCGGCGTAAGGAATCAAGTAGTATTTCCAGATATTACGGGAAGTTTGTCGTAGCATTTTTTAGTATATTGAATTTTTACGTTTATCGGGGTACATTTAAGGGGGTCCGAAAGTCAATTAAAAATTCAAATTTCGCGCCACAATATAGCAGACAAAAAAATAAGTAATTTGCCTATAACAATTAGTAAAAACAATATTACGGAAAACCAGGACTGCATTGCCCTCCGTTACATTATTATCTATCATTTTACAAAGTTTGCAGTTTCTACATAAATATTTCGCTGAATGGCATTTGAATAATGTCTCAAAATCAAGTAATTCAAATGCCATTCAGCGAAATATTTATGTAGAAACTGCAAACTTTGTAAAATGATAGATAATAATGTAACGGAGGGCAATGCAGTCCTGGTTTTCCGTAATATTGTTTTTACTAATTGTTATAGGCAAATTACTTATTTTTTTGTCTGCTATATTGTGGCGCGAAATTTGAATTTTTAATTGACTTTCGGACCCCCTTAACTACGTGTACCACCTCTTCTGCAAGCCAGCGATATCGTCGCGCGGTACGAAGAAAAGCCAACTTGAAAGTTACAGGTGAAGAGAAGCTAAAAACGCATCTAAGACTAAGATAAGCCAGATTGGGTCCTCCCAGACGAAGAAAAGCCAGTTTGCGCCCTCTCAGACGAAGAAAAACCTGTTTGAATTTTCCTCGACGAAGAAAAGCCAGTTTGCGCCGTTCCTGCGGAGGAAAAATCCCAACTAACGGTATCTAATCAATTACTAGTTATCTAATTATCTTGACCGATCATCTTTTTATCTTGAATGATCATCTTTTTATCTTTTTATCTTATATTTTTATCTTTTTAAAATGATTCTTAATCTTTTTGATTGTCTTTTTATCTTTATCTTATCTTATCATCTAATGTTATCTATAAGATACCAGCTAAATGTTACTTTCGTTAAAAAAGTCAAACTGGCTTTTCTTCGTCTGGGAGGGTGCAAACTGGCTTTACTACGTCTTAGACGTGTTTTTGGCTATTCTTCGCTTGTAACTTCCAAGTTGGCTTTTCTTCGTACCGCACGACGTTATATCCTGGCTTTTGCATGACGTTATAACCAAATTCATCTGGGAAATTAGATGTAAGGGATAAGAAATTTTGGATTTCTTTTCTCTCTATCTCGCACATTTTTGTTAAAATATTTAAATATAAGCTCTTAAATTAAGCCTGAAAATGTTTTTCTACGTGCACAAATTTCCCATTTGTATACGCAAAAATATCTATATTAATTAAATCTCGCTGTTGATTCACATCGTTATCGAATAGAACGTTTCCATTAGTTTTTTCGTAAATAAATAATTTAGGATGTTCTGTTTTCGTTATAATCCTGTCGCATAATTTAATGTTTTCTACAGCGTTTAAAGAAAGAGATATATCATAAGTATTTATTGTATACATTACTTCCTGGGTTGGTGATAATGTTTTTGTTACAGTGCCTTTAAATAAAACATTGTATTTGTTATTAAAACCATTTTCATTTGGAACATGCGACCAAAATACATAACCGGCTTGAGCGTCTATGCAATGTTCGTCTGCGAATTTGCATGTCGTTCCTGAATTTAAATATAATTTGTTATTATTTAAATTTCCTTTAACATATTCTTCCATAAGGGTAATTTTTATAAGACCCTGAACACGAACATTATCCCAACTTCCGTAATCATCCGCGTAAGTGGCTCCTGAACAAGATTTCCCTTCGATTTTTCCTGCGAGGTCGTTTCCTACTGTTTTGGTTTCGTTTATTTTTTAAGTTGTCATATTTAAATATTCCCGTATCGTGAATAAATTTACATTGGTCTGCCTTAACGTCATATAAATATTCCTGCGTGTACACTTGCATTATAATGAAATTCTGCTAATTCTAAAAGTTCATCCCTTTCGCATTTTTTGTCGAGAAATTTTTTAGATATTCGCAGAACGAGTGGTGTGCTCTTTCTCATGAACAATTAGACTGCGGAGAGAAAGCCGGAGTTGCAATTTTATCAAATTTAAATCTTCATGCTATTTGTTTCATCATATTTAAAAAAAAAAATTAGATTAGCTATTGCGGTTCTTTTGTTATTAACAAAAACGTGTTCTGTTTTTTAAAAAGCTTATAACTCCAAAAAGAGACGATGAATTATTTGAAAAAAAATCATGATAATGCAGATTATAAATATCTATAATCTGTAAAAATTTGAATCCATTTTGTCAATTAGTTTTTGAGAAAAAAATGAAAAAAATGAGTTTTTTATGAAGCATGTTTACTTTAGTAAAATTGACTTCTTTGAAATTCCTTGTAGAGGTAGATTTGGAATAGCTCTCGGCTAAGTTCTTTGGGCTAAATCATTGGTCACTAAATTTTAGAGATATTTGAGGTTAAAATTTTCTTATCCTTTTCTCCAAATCGTAATTTCTCGAAGCTCCGAATTTATAGACAATTTTATGTGCGAGATTGGTAATATATGGACGAATTTTCATCAAGATCGTTGGATTACTTTTTGAGATATTTGATATTTACAATTTTCTTATTTTGCTAAATCATTTTCTTAGCCGCATGATAACTAGAGAAAAAAAATTGGTTTAATCATGTTGAAATATTGTGGAGATATAGAGTTTACATGTTTACCGTATAAGTCCTTCAGATAAAAGAATTGTCTCATAATTTTTAGAGATGTTTAAAGTTAAAATTTTGTTTACGTAATTTTCAAAATTGTAATTTCTCAATGACGACTTAATGTGTCAGTTTGAAATTTATAGACTATTTTGTATGCAATATAGGCATACCTATGTAAATTTTCATCCAGATTATATGGTTCATTTTTGAGATATTTGATATTTAATTTTGGTATTTCTGGAAATGACTTTCTATGTCGCACAATAAATAGAGTAAAATTCAATTACTTTGAAATTTGATTAAGACCTAGGTTTGATAGGGGCGTAGAGTTTGTATATTATTTATTACATAAATTGTTAGGATAAAAGAATTTGTTTATAAATTTCAGAGATTTTTGAGGTTAAAACTGTTAAAACTGTTTTAGCTATCTTTTCAGATCATAATTATTCGGGAACGGTTTTATGAGTATGTTACTAGAAAATGGAAATGACGCGCGATACGCGTGCGTGTTGTTTACTTGCTTTTGTTTTTTATTGAAATTAATTTACAGCGAGCTCTGCAGAAACATGAAATTCGTCAGATATGCTGGCAAATTATTTTGAGTTTGAACTAATTTTTCGAATAATCGCGATTTAAGAAGTGAATATAGTAAGAATTACCCTCAATAAATTTTGAGATAAATATTTTAAAGTTTAAACGTTTATTGTTCACGGGCATGTAATTATATATACACTCATTTTGTTTTTATTAGCTGCCACTGATATTTGTGTTTACATAATATTTTATTTGCTTTTTTTCATTAAGATGATGTAAGAAATGATAAAATCAACAATCAACGATCTTTTATTGAAAATAAAAGAAGAGGATGACGACAATTATAACGGATCATTAAAAAAATCAGAATAATTTTAATTTTTATAATACGTACACACTTATTTATAATAAAGATACACAGTTATTGAATAATAATATATTTAAAATTTTAAAAATAGAGTTATTATATATGTTTTTGAAAATGTAAGTTAATCTCAGGGTAGATAGCAATTTTTTAATTTTATATTTTAAAATATTTATTTTATGTTACATAAAATAAGTGTCAAATATCAAATAATTTCAATAATAAAAATAAAATATTCATTTTTTAAAATATTATTAAATAAATGAATTATTAAATCATTGAAAAAAAAGTATAATGAATAAACGTATTTTATACTTGAAATACCAAGGAGCGCGAGAGCGCTCCGAAGGCAAGTATCTGTCCAATGTAGAAAAGGCCTGAGGGACGACCGTGCTTCATATACATTGAAATGGGTGCTAGAGAATTTCACTAATTTTTTACGTCTGTACATTATTTTTTATTCTAATATCTTTTATATCAATGGATAACTGCTTTGATATACTACATGTATAAAAAATTTCAATTAAAAATATTATGTTGTTCCAATGTGTATCTAGTTTAAATATTTTTATGGCCGTGTTCAGATTATTTTTTTCCTTTCATTTACCTCTCGATCAGCTGTTTTAGTTCTGACCGTTGCTATATATCTACTTCTCCACAGTCCATAGCTCTGCGTGAGAGAGAGAGAGAGAGAGAGAGAGAGAGAGAGAGAGAGAGAGAGAGAGAGAGAGAGAGAGAGAGAGAGAGAGAGAGAGAGAGAGAGAGAGAGAGAGAGAGAGAGAGAGAGAGAGAGAGAGAGAGAGAGAGAGAGAGAGAGAGAGAGAGAGAGAGAGAGAGAGAGAGAGAGAGAGAGAGAGAGAGAGAGAGAGAGAGAGAGAGAGAGAGAATAAATTATGTGTTTATTGTAACATCAACTTTTGATGTTAC